>OZ007556.1:69936912-70501232 GCA_963931855.1 Philhelius festivus | reverse complement strand
TGTGTACAGGAGATGCGGTGAATCGTTTATTTCGACTCTAAACCCATTTTAGCTTACTCTACTTCTATTCCTTGCGTTTTTTTTATAAATAAGCTTTACAGGATTAGAGCCGTTTTAAGGTCGCAGAAACTTTATTCCATCGCTAAAACGTGTTAATGATTACGGCTGGAAAGGTTCATATATATTAGATTTCGAAAATTCAACAACTCAAAAACGTGTGGAGGAATTTTTCGAAAATTTGTCCTTAAATGACAAAATTCTGAATTTGCATAATATTTTTTATTTGCGACTTATAAGTACTATAAGGCAAGTTATGCATTCGTAAAAAATATCGAACTCGAGATTTTGATCAAAGTTGACATTACGATGATAGCGAAGACTAAAAAAGTGGGTCTCGCAATTCTGTCTGTATGTCTGTCTGTCTGTTCGACTACAGTCTAAACGACTCGGCCAATTTTCATTAAACTTGGTAGATATCATTTTTAATTTTTCCCCCAACACGTTTTTTTTTCTTTTTTTTTAAGACCAAAAAACCGTACCTTCCGTACGAATTTTTTCCGAAATTTTATAAATATTTTTTTTTCTTAAAAACTGTTAAACAGAATTTAAAAATAAAAATACAAAAAAAATTGTTTTTAGTTAAGGCTAGGTAATAGTTGAAAAAAAATTGCCGAAAACTGGTTATTGAGGGCCCCCTCATGGAACAATTTTTTTTGTTTTTGATTTTCTCAAAAACGGTACAACCGATCTTGATGATTTTTTTGCTAAAGCTCCCTAAAAACATAAATAGAATTGTGTACTCAAATTTTCAAAAAAAAAAAAATTGGATTTTTAAAAAAACTTCCATTTTTTTTTTCAAAACTCAATATTTCGAAAACACCATGCTCGTTTTTTTTGAAACTTGATAAATAAAAGTTTCTCAATATAATCTACAAGATGTGAAAAATAAAATTTTATTTTACCTAAAAATAAAAGTACCTACCATACAAATGCAACAAAAATTTTAAGAAAATGGTTTTCAAAAATCGTATTTTTCTCGAAAACGGCACCTAGAATTTTGATAAAATTTTTTTTCTTTCAATTAATTTTTACAATCTTTAATTCAATAAAAAAATTTGAAATTAAGATATTACAGCATGTACCTACCATAGAACCATTTCTTCGAATTTTGAATTTCTCATTATCCACATAACGGATCTTAATGAAATTTTTTTATACAGAAGCTTCTAAAAAGTCTTAAGCACATTGCATTTCAAAACTTTAAAGTAAATATTTTTTTGAACTTAAAAAAAATCTATTTTTTCTTTTTTTGAAAATTCGATAGCTCAGAAACGGCTCAATATTTTTTTTTGTAAATTTAATTGTTATTCGAACAATAATAAAAACTTTAAAGTGGCGTACCAAAATTTTTTCTTAAAATTTTTTTAAAAAGTTTGTTTATAAAAGCTTTTTTTTTTAAGCAACCACTACAACGACTCATAATTTTTGTTCTTGCATAAATTCATATTTGCATAGCTTTCTGTTTTTGTCTTCTACTACTAAAAGAATTTAAAAAATTGATTTGATCCTTATGAACAGTTTTCTCTAATAACATTCGTTTTTAAAATTCCTAGTCTATTACATGGGAGCAAGTTCGTGCGACCCAGTCGTGCATTTTATTTTCAACAAAATTAAAAGAAACAAGAACAAGGAATTATATTTAAATACAAATATTTTTATTCCCGATTTAATATTTGAACTCAAAGGAGGAATCAAAAAAATCATTTTGTTAAGAGTAACAAAATTATAAAACAAAACAAAAAATAAACAGAAATGATTGCAACTATCTTAAAGCTACTCGTACATACCACTTAAATTTATACATCAAATAAATTGATGAATAAATAACTACAGATAGTTATTAATCTAATTTGTTGGTAATTTGTAAGAACTAAACTATTGTTGCATTGTTGTTGTTACACACAGTGATTTTATCTATTAACGTAAATATATTTACAAAGATAAGTTCAATAAAGTGAAACCTACTTATATGCTTACTATTTAAAAGTTTTAACAGAAAATTTAAAAGAAAAATAGTAACATTAGAACTCTTATCATATAAAAATACTACTTAGTACTACTGATAGTTCTTGTCATTAAGATAGATTAAGATTAATATGTAAAAATTCACACATATTTACTGTAAATAAATCCATTTTGAATTGAATTGAAAAATGACTGCCATATACTTAACCTGGGTGTGCATTAAGCTGGACTTAAATTTCGGTATTTTTGAAAAAATCACAAATACAAGGAAAAAAGTATAAATTTCCTTTGTGATTATTGAAGGCTCTTTAAACCCTGCTGTCTCTATTCAGTATTGTAGCTTTCGTTTCTCTCTGAGCTACTTCAGTTTGAAAATGAAAATTTATGGTCACATTTTTGCGGTTGCATTCACCCATAGAAGCTGCTAGTTTCATCAAAGGACTGATTTTTCTCCCTTTATATTTTGTTTGTTTTTTCTCTTGGTTTTTTTTTTGTTTTTTTTTTTGTTCTTGTTGCTGCTCTAGTTAGTTTTGATATCTGGATGCTGTCCAGGAATAAAAAAAAAAAAAAAATAAAAACATTTTTTCCTTGCACTCAACTACCCTAATATGCGGCGGCGGTGGATTCTGATGTGGGTGAACCCATCCCTAGTTAAATAAAATATTTATGTTTATGTAGGTGTACTGTAGAGGGCTTGTAATTTTGGTTTTCGTTGATGATGATTTGTTTCTCTTTCAATATTATTTATTTTTAATTAACCAAAAGAATTGTGGCGGAAAACTCAATTGCTGCAATTCAACTGGGAAATAGATTTTCTATTCAATTTTATTTGTATGTTAATAATAATTGTTATTTAAATTAAAACGTTAGTTGGGGCTTGCTTTTCGGAAACAGATGCAAGCAATACATTCAACAGGAAATTTATTCGAAAAAAAAATTAAATTTCAAACCAATTTAGATTTGGCAACACCTCATGTCAAATGGATATGAATTTGTTTTTTGAAATACATATTTTCAACGAATGGCTGGAAAGGCTATTGAGCTGCAAATAATTTTATTTGCAGCGGTTATTAAATTAGCAACTTTGGTGCTGTAAACATTTTATTTCCATTTTAGCTATTTTTCAGAATCATTTTAAAATTGTTGTTTATCAATTGAACTGGGGTGTATGCAAGTAATGTTATGCGAACGCATCTATCAGATAGATACTCGTAGAAGAATAATTTATAATCAAAAGGTCAGGGAGGATTCTTCTAAAATATTCTTTCACAAGCTTCTCTGTTAAATTGAATCGAAGCAAATAAGCTCATTCAATCCAGCCAGGGTAGCTTAGATATGGAACAACATGACTCATGATACTATACCTTACTGATCACATGCTGCGTCTTAGCAAGAATCAAACCATCAATATATAATCAAGGAACAGCCTTAGTGCACTCAACAAATACGTTTCAGCCAGCTTTGTTCCTAGCTAGTTGTTCCCAGTTCAGAAGGCAAGGTGTTTGATGTTCCCTTTCACTTGAGAGCCCAACTTGATTCGCGGTCTTCCTATACTATGCCATTCTTCGGGATTGGATGCAACGATTTCCCAGGCTAAATTATTGCTGTCAATTCGTTTTAAACGATGAAGTTATAGTCCTTGGATTTTTACTTATTTAACTAGATTGGTGTCATTGTACAATCTCTACAGTTCGTTGTTGTATTTTCCCCAACACTCTCATTCCTTAGAGACCGGTCTAAGAATCGAGCGGAGAATTTTCTCATCGAACTTTATAAAAACCCCATAGCTCTGGCATGTACACCTCTGTACATCCAAAAACTTCATGATTAGTGTCAAAAAAGGACGTTTAAGCTGGATCGAAATAATGACGATTGGTTCGACCTCGTTACCTGAGTTAATAGCAGAGGTTAAATATGAAAGAATCCGAAACAAAGTTAGATAACCAACCACCCCAGATACAGAACCCGTGCATTTGAACAAAATTTTCACATTGAGGCCTTTCCTTAAAAGACCAACCAGTTTCAAGTTAAGACTCATCGTTATCAAATTTTTAATAAATTCAAGAGCTCTACTTGATATGGCCTCTGAACTCAGTATTCCAAAAAAATTAATCGTATAATGCGAAAACTATTTAAGCTATTCCAAACATGCATAGGGTTTCGCCAAAAACATACACTGCCATGTGACTTTTCTTCAATCTTATTCTAGAGCAGATGGTGCGTTGACCAAGCGTTAACCTCAAGGTTATTATTTTCAACAAATCTGTCCAACTTTTAGAGTATGTTGAGGTGCTTAACATCATCGGTCATCGGTCGTTCCCAACGTTCCGTAATGAATTTTGGTTGGCCTTAAGGTAAACGAGGACAAAATCAAGTATAAATTATTTCTTAGCCAATATTTCGTATATTATCAAACAAAAATTACGAGTGATTTTTTAAGAGCTATTGGAAATAAAAAAAAAAAAACTCATAAAATTCGGAAAAATGCATGAAATTTGTATTTGAAAGTACGGTCATGCAAAAGTTGGCCGCGTCTGCGCCTTAAATGGTTCATCCGCTTAGTCCAATTTTGGCATACTCTTTCTAACATTTCGGCCGGTATCTCACGAATAAATGCTTCAATATTGGATTTCAGTGCGTTAATCGAAGCGGGCTTATCGCTATAGCTATAGACATGAGCCTTAATATAGCACCACAGAAAATGGTCTAGAGGCATTAAATCGCACGATCTAGGTGGCCAATTGACCGGTCCCAAACTTGAAATAAACTTTTCACCAAACTCGCTTCTCAATCGGTCCGTCTTGTTGAAACCTCATGTCATGCAAGTCAAGCTCTTTCATTTTGCGCAAGAAAAAGATTGTTATCATCGCACGGTAGCGCTCACCATTCACAGTAACGTTGCGATTCGCATCATCTTTGAAGAAATAATCCGCACCAAACAGTGACTTTTTCTTGATGCATTGGTAGTTCTGCTCTTCATTTCAAATACGGCAGTTTTGTTTGTCCACGTATCCATTCAACCAGAAATGAGCTTCGTTGCTGAACACAATGTTTCGATAAAAAAAAGTGGATTTTCGGCCAACTTTTCAAGATCTCATTCACCAAAAACTTGGCGTTCTAGTAGGTCGTTCGACTTCAATTCTTGCACCAGCTGTATTTTGAAAGGCTTCACACCTAAATCCTTCGACAAAATTGTCCACGTAGTGGAGTAACAGGGGCGCAATTGCTGCGAACGGTGCCGAATCGATAATTCACGGTCATTATTAACACTGGCCGATACAGCTGCGATATTTTCCTCAGTTCGCACTCTTCGTAAGCGTGTTTGTGGTTTAATATCCAACAACGTAAATTTGGTGCGAAATTTAGTCACAGTAGCCCGAATAGTCGCCTCAGAAGGACTATTAAACTGGATTAAAATGGAAGAAGCACGCGATAAACTTTCTCAACAGAGCACGCATTTTAATAATAAAATTCGATAATTTGAAAGCGTTGTTCGTTTGTAATACGATTAATATTTAAATCATATCAAACTGAAGATGTTTGACAGTGACACAAAACACGAAACGTGCGTGAGCTGTCAAAACCAGTGTTGCCAAAAAGAAAATAGCAAGAAAATCACCCATTATATGTCCCCCGACTTCTACTGAACGTCATTCATGATAGCAACAGCATGTAAGTATTTAAGAAAATCATTTCACTCAGAGTACGAGTAATCATATCTATTAACTCAACCAAGCTATCCGATAAAGAATTCCTCCAGAAAACCGTTACTACTTATGTAGGTTTGGCGACAAATAAAATTAAAATAAATTTGCTGGTGCAACAGCTCGAAGTGAAGCAAGACCTAGTGACTTACAATTCTCAACCATTCCTATATGCGTGTTACCAGGAACGAAGGGGACCTACAATTTTCTGCCAATTCCGAACTGCTAATGTGCAGAACTTTCCATGACAAGAGAAACCTATACTCTTAGAGGATTTGTCAATTCCTCGTAAGAGGCAGTACACCTCTGAAAAACTTTTTTGCACCGGCTGAGAATCGAACTCGAGACCTTCCACTAACCATTATGCCAAGGGGTACTACAAAGCGAAACAAAGCGGGTTCAAAACTCCTAACGTGAAATATATGTACATATCTACGCTCTAAAAAACTGATAATACTGTCAGTGTGTCAGTCTTTCTATACGGTGCATGGCACAGAGCTTTCATTAGGTTGGCCACATCGATCAAATAGACAGCTTATTTCCAGCTAAGAGGGTCTTCAAATACCTGCCCACAGGCTGAGTAGACATTGAAGTCTGAACCTTTAGTTTAAGGACCAAGCTATCGGAACGCTCGAGTGCTTGGCCAAGATGACATGAAGCAGTGTGCTCTGCATTGTAAAGGATGGGAAGCCACGGGAGCTAGTTAACTAAAACAGTAACTGTGTAGAAAAAAAGAAAAAAGCTTTTACGTCTTTGTTTTATCAACGCTTAAGGGCTATTCACATGAGAGCGACCAACGACCAACGAATAAAAAAACAAATGGGATTTAAAACATATATAAACATAGATTCTTCACAAAAACTTTACAAAAGGGTAGCAATCTTGTATAATTTAATGTTAATTTATAAAAATTTGCGTTGTAATTGCTAAAATGAGAGATATTTGAGAAAATAAATTGGTCGTCGCGAATTGCAATATGATCGCTACGACCAATTTATTTTCTCAAATTTCTCTCATTTTAGTAATTACAACGCAAATTTTTATAAATTAACATTAAATTATACTAGATTCCTACCCTTTTATAAAGTTTTTGTGAAGAATCTATGTTTATATATGTTTTAAATCCCATTTGTTTTTTTATTCGTTGGTCGTTGGTCGCTCTCATGTGAATAGTCCTTTAAACCAGTTCTACCTCCATTATTTTCCAATACTAATAAATTCGTTCCAGATATCACATTGTTTATTCCCGATTAATTCAATATCGTCGTGGTATATGAGGACAAACCTTTAAGAGAATGTACCACTTCTGTTGAAGAAGTTATATACATAAGTATATCATGACATCACATCGCCAAATCAAAGACCTGTTTGACATCAAAGTTATTAGTGAAATCTTCGTCAATGTCGAAAAATCAGTAGACTGAGCAACCGGATGAGTTTGGGAAACCATTCCAGAACTCGACGATACAGCGCGACTCTAATGTGAATATTTGGTTGATGTTGGACTTTTCTAGCTTAAAAGCACATTGATATGTACAATGTACATACGCATCAGGGAGTTGTGCAGTAGTCATCCAGCATTTTAGATGAATTCCTAAAAATGTTTCTCAATAGTTGACGACAGTGAAATATGACTTATCAGATGATTATAAGAGAAACGATCAGAAAAAGACCTAGTAATCTTTTGCAGTTACATCCGTCAGACTTCGAAGTTCACACTGTGTTTCATCGACTTGTTCGGGATATCCGTAACATAATAACGCAGGAATCTGAGTCAACATTGACTCCGCCAAATGTTCGAACTTCCAGAATATTGGAGAAGTGCTGTGCGTTGATCGAAACGTAGCTAAATTACTCGAAGAATTATTGTCCAAGAGCCAGGATTTGTGGATGTTGAGATGTGCGGGAATTGATAAATAGCAAGCACAGTATTGTGCAGACTGTTCTTTGACTGTGCCACCAATATATTATTTTGGTAGCTTGTAGTTAAAGCTGAAGTGCTTCTATAATCCATAAGCTCATAGACAATTTCATCATTTTCTCCCATTTCGAGTTATGAGGCATTCTTTGACATACACTCATAAGCACAATTAAGGGACCACTTTGTATTTCTGTAAATTTAAAAATTGTCAAGCTTAGACCACCACATTGGGTGTAAGTAATGTTAAAAGCAAATTTTGAGAAAACAAAAATTGTGAGAAAAAAGACACGATTATTAAAGTTTTAACACAAAAAACAAGTTTTTGAAAAAATACTGAAAAAGGTGTTATTTTTTGTTGTTAAAAATTTGGTTAAATTATTGAAAACCAAAATTTTTAATAATGGGTGTTTGCGCCGCAGGCTCTAATTACTTCGTCGAGCCGGTTTGACAATCTGTCAATTATGTCCTGAGTATCCGACTGAGCGATATTTTGCCACTCCTCTACTGCAGCTGTCTTAAGCTCTTCTCGCTCGGACAGTTCTTTTGAGGTTGTCCCAAATATACTCGATATCGTTGACACCTGGACTGCGTCATTGCCATGGAAAAACTGGAATCCCGACCTGATTTAGATAATTAGTTACAGAATTTCCAGTATGTCAGCGTGCGTGGTCATGCATTAACCGAAAGTTGTCACCAATAAATGGTGCGAAAGGCACCACATTGTCTCGCAAAATGTTTTTCACATATGTAGAGTAAGTTTAAATTTAAGTTCAATTCATTTATTTTTTTCGTAAACAGTCTCAGAAATAATTTTAAGTTCAGTCTTTCTTTAGAAACTATAATCAAAAAAAAAAAAAAACAAACATAGCAAAAAGTTAAAAATAAAAACTTAAAGGGACTTCATATTTGAGTTGTAAAAAAATTGCGGCTAATATGGCCCACCTAGTGTTAAATATGGCCATATTTATTACAATGTTTTTTAGTGGAACTAAATACTTAATATTTATTGGGGGCTATGGGGAACAAAATTTCTCTCGGAATTTTCCCCATCTTTGAAAATCGAGAAAGTCAATACTTCTGCACTGTTCATTGTAAGCTGGCGACCGGCCTTTTTAAATGTGAGCCAAAGTCAATATAAAACTTAATTTCCGATATCAATAAATTCCAATGGAAAGTTTCGAAATTATTTGAGATGACAATTTTGAAAGTTGGTAATAATTCCCAGGGAAATTTTATTCACGATAGGCCCCATTGACTTTGGAATGAAATTGGACTTTTGAATGAAATCGCTTTCCTGACTTTCTTATGAAGAAGCCGTTTCTGCACGAATGCGTTTCTTTTGGTTCGGTATCTGTTCGCTTTCCAACATCATATTCTTCTTCTTAGTTTCTTTTCCCTCTTATTCTTCAGATTTATTGATTCTTCTAGAAGAGTTTTATAAGGAGATGAGGAAATGATCTCCGATTTTCCTCGTTTTCGTCCACGATTCGATGTCTTTTGTTAACCCTTATAGGAATAGGAGAAATTTCTTGAGTCGTTTCATGCTCCCTAAATATCATATGGATTGGTAGGCACAAGATTTTTTACGTTCCATTGAGATTTTGTGGAATCAACTTCTTCTGCTGATAAAAATTCGTGATCTTGAAAGATATTTTTATCAAATGGCCATATTCCTATCGACAAAAAACCTTTAACTGTGATCTGTCAAGTTTGAGTCTTAAGGTATGCTCGACTGAATAGCTCAATTATGTCGAAGTGTGATAAGACTTTATAGTTGTTGATGACCAATCGTCAAGTTTCCTCGGTCAAGTACTTATTTAAGTGTTCCATAAAAGTCTTGTCGAGCGGCTGTATCTTATGGCTTGAATGCGGATGAATTAATAGAATGTGGATACCATTTTTCTATATTTCTTCCATGGTTTTTGACTTCGCTTAGACATTTTAGCCTTCAAAATAGAAAATTAAAATAATTTGATTTCATTCAAGCAAACGTGTCAAATAAGGCCTACTGGGCCATATTACCAACACATGGGGTAGGTCATATTAAACACATTGTGATTATTTTATTTATTTTAATTTTAAATACACTTCATAAATTTTTTTTTCTTAAATAATATCACACAAATTAAGAAAATACATAACAGTATTTAATTTTAGAAAAAAGTTACCCATTTAATACAAAATTCGATATTAAAACACTTAAGGAAACTTGCCAAAAAATTACAACAAAAATACAAAAAACGGAATACGCTGTATATATTCCACGATCGTCGCGCCACACTCACCACAAAAGGCTGAGGCTAAACCGGTTTGAAGGTGTTCGCAATGAATTTTTTTTTTATTTCGCTGTAGGTTTTGGTTTGCGAAATAGAGCAGTAGGCCATATTACCCACGTAGGCCATATTTGCCGCACTTACTCCACATATATCTGAAAGCTCACACTGCCTTTATCGAACACAAAAAGGTCTGTGCGAGCTTCATAACTGATGCCTTGACCTGGCATCCTCGTGTATGAGCCAGGTTCCCGAAATCGTCTGATGGCATCCCCAATCGTCGTTTTAGGTACACCAAGCGTATTAGCAATGCCACGTTGGCTATACCCGGCATCAGTTAAGCCACTAGCTCTAGCAACACCAGGTACATTGAGTGGCATTTTTCTAGAGTCACAAATAATAAATTACCAGTATAAACCTAAATTTATCGATATTTGCTTGATTTGGTACAAAAGAACTAGAAATGTAGTCAAGAAGTAACTGAAAAAATATTAAAAAATGCTTAAAATGCAAAAAAAGCTTCGATGACACAATTTTATGGGGCGAAATAAGGGTTTTGGTGTTTTGTTTTTTTTTCGAAAATATCCGTTAAACAAAAAACAAATCAGCAGATAAATCACAGTAAAGAGTCAGGGTGACGAAAATTGCAGGTAGTCGGATAATTGTGCCTGTGAGTGTAGTTGAAACTTAAGACTTCTTGTTTAGTCAAGTTTGCCACAAGAAACGAATTTCCATCCAAAAAGTTTTCGGTGAAAGTGGTACTAGTACTAAGTTTTCTAAATTTGTTTTGACTGGTTCATCCCATCTAATTTCTAAGATGGCGGTGGTAGCTAGTTAATTGGATCATACAGTTGAGGAACTTTTTTTTTAGGCACTTTGCTTGCATCCCTTCTTATCAAAATAGATTTACATGTCCGGGAAGTCTATCCAAAAGTTCCACCCCAAATTTTGATGACCAGAACTTTACTAGGTAGATTGAGAGCCAGATAAGCCGCTTCTTATAGAATAGCTGTCCGAATATGTCGTTGTTGCAAGAAAGTTTAAATGATTTTTTTCTTACCCTGCTTGGAACATAAAGGGAATTCATCCCGTGCCAAATGGATTAATATGGAAGTTTTTTTTCCCAATTTCGTTTCCTACTCCCAACAACCTTCCAGAGGGATTCAAAATCAATTTTTAGTTGACATATTATATCTACTATCCATCATTGGATATTGATCACTGGGAGATGAAAGCTAAAAAAAACTTTTGGAATCTTGTGTCCTCTTAACTAGATGTGTGTATAGTGTATACCCTTTGGATATCATTTCATTTCCTAACCCGAAAAAAAAACTTTTTACTATGAGAAAAAGCATTTAAGTGTATTAAATCTTCAAAGGATTTCAAGTGGTCTTAAAATTTGTAATCTTACTCGTAGTTATGACAAGACCTAGACTTATAACTAACCCTTATCCTTAACTTTATTTCATATATCATTTATCCGAAAGCTATTGTTTAAGTCTTTTGTTAGTATAGTTGTTAGAATATAAACGAGTATTGTGTGCATGTTCCTAGGTAATCCAACCCTCAGCTATTGTTCTCTCTATATTTTCAATTTGAGCAAATTATGTATTTTTTGCCTGCAGCCCTAAGGAAGGCTATATTTTTCAAAACAAGAGATTTGTTGACTTAAAAATGTCTGTAGGAGCAATTTAAACCTTATTGTTTCAATCTATATTTTATGTAGTTTACATGCTTAGGCCGGGTAGGGCAGGTATTGATTTTTCTATACATTGTGACTTCGCTTCTGGTAGCCTTATTTCCAACAAAAGATTCATAATAAACTATAAAGAGTTTGTGGCCTGAATGAGAAGCTATGTTTATAATTTTTTTTTATTTCTGAAACTCCCAATTAGTGACCGCTGGAGCTGACGTTATATTTATAGACTTTTTTCTCATCATAGCAATTAAAAGTACCATTATATAGCATCCCATGATAGTACATTTAGTTCATTATCTTTTTTACCAGCTGCTCCTGAAGGCTTTAAATACAAACAAAAAATAATCAACCATTCAAAATACAGTGTATACCTTCACAATAATAATAACATACACCCTGTGCTCATATTTACGCGAACGAAGTCGGCCATAAAAATTATATGATGTCACTAAAGACCTCTACCAACTCTTAACACCTCACACTCGATCGAATGAACCACGATAAGCTTAAAGGTCACCCCCCATGCCGACGCCATTTTCGTCATCATCGTCAACATCCTTATCATCATCATCATCGCAATTATAATCAACAGCGGAGCAGAAGCCACCATTGGCCATGTGGGGGGCTTATGCGCGGGAATGCAGGGTAATTTTAATGAATTCCCAGCGAGCATGTTTCCCTTTGAATACAGAACAGTCTTGGAGCCTTATTTTCTTTCTCCGGCTTCATATTTTATGTCTATACAACCCACCAGCCCGGCACAGCGAGTACCTTAGAGTGAGGTTCATCCTTTGCCATGGGTTTAGTTTCTCTATGAATCCTTTAGCTTTTCCATAAACCCAAAACGATGTGATATGTTGAGAACCTTGTACGTCATATACATACCTACATACGCGCCTTTAAGCCTTAAGCCGTGTTATATTTTTCTCTGTGCAAAACCATTTTACCCAACCCATCAATTTGAAAGGCTCTCTGTCAGTGCATTCCTTACGGGAGAATTCCGATAAACTTGTTCGCTTTGCAATCGTGTTTTTTTTTTCTTTGAGGAGATAAAACTAGATACCTTATGTACACTGAAAGAAAAGGCAGAACCAATCAATAGTGGTGTGTGGTCCCATTTGGACAATGCTTTCAGGATCTCTGGAGAAGCACTTTTTATGATATAGAGAATATCTTGGAGGCAGTATCCCTGCGTTGGGGATATATTCCGGATCACCAGCATGCCAGTAAAATGCTTGCACCCTCATAGTCAAGAGGTACTTTTAATTAGAGTGTCGATGTCGACATGTTAAATTTTTGAAAGTTGGGTAACTAAGTTTTTTGTGTAGATATAGCTTTTGTAAGTTTCAGTTTTTGTCTGAGTGTACTAAAGGCGCTGTTTCTTCCCCAGGCGGAATGTGTCCTTACGTATGAAAACTTAACGCTTCTTCTTCGACATTACGACTGCCGGGTAAAGATTACAGCCAACACAGAACACAAGCAGTATATTGAAAATGAGAATATTATGGTAAGTAGCACTCGAAACAAGAGTAGGAAGGTGATTCTTTTGAGTAGGTATCTCGAATATTTCAAGTTTTTTTATATTAACGTCTTCATTATGTCATATATTACAGCCATGGCGAAAATAATAACAACGTTCTCTAATTTTAAGCAAAATTGTATGTTGTAAGTATATTAGGTAAATATTCAAGAATTGGTATGTTATAATGTTAGTGGTAACCACTTTGTTAATCTGCTTTAGGAAAGATTTTTTGGAACTTAAATAGATTTACAAAATTTTCAGGTCCGTTTGCAGTTAGCTTCCCCACTAGCTGGACATAAAATTCGCTTTATTGTTTGGCACATATAATTTAAAATTACGTTGAAAGACCTTTATTTCTTAAATCTACATGCATTCAATTCGGCATAGGGTCTATCAACTTTTGGCACTTTACTTGGACAATCGAATACTAAACTTCTTGGACAATTCTCCAGATCCACTCTGTTGGAAGGTTTCTTTTTACTAACATCAACCTTTAGCAAGTTCCAGGGGTTCTCAATAGGATGACGAGCGTTTCTATTTCTCGTGGCAGACCTCTGAGGACACAAAAGTATACACTAAAGCTTTTCTCACCAACTAAACTCTGTCTCTTGAAGGCCCCTTTCTGGTTTCTTTAGTTTTTCTTAAATTTATAGCATAAGATAAGGATTTAAGATTTTTTTTCCTATATTTTTGAGTAGCTAAAATATTTTGTTTAATCAGAAGATCCTACGTTCAATGGATTTACAAGCATTACCAACGTTAATGAATTGTAGCCATTTTTTAAATTAAGTGTAATTATACAAGATACGAGTAACTTAAAAACAAGGAGTGTTGTAATTATTTTGCCCATGGCTGTACATACGCATATGGGTTGGGTATATGTAGAAAGAGAAATCTACGACTCTAATATTCTTCTATTACCTTAAAATAGGAGGAAAAAACATGGTTATTTAATTGAAATAACTAGGAGATATTGAGTGCTTCGGAATTTTCATTATTTCGCCGTGATCGTCATGATGTTGGATGTAGAGTCATAACTATGGAAGACTACGTTGAACAAATAATAATTTTGATTAAACTTGACATTACTTTTATAGAAAAGTCAAAAAAAGTGGGTCGCTCAATTTTATTCTTCTGTCTGTTCGACTACAATCGAAACTGCTAGGCCGATTTTCTTTAAACTTGGTAGATATCATTTTTAATTTTTTTTACCTAAAAGTTTTTTTCTTTTTTTTAAGACCAAAAATAACGGTACCTGCCATATGATTTTTTTTTCGAAATTTTTTATGTACTAGTATCGCCTGTGGTCGAAATTCGACCATTTGTATTTATATTTAATCATTGAGCTCAAGAAATTAAATCTTGCGATTCACATTTAGCTCTACATGTGTTTTAACAATTTTGAGTACCGCTATGCCTCACATACACGAGAAAACACGATATTAAGAAGCGTTATGGTAAGAAGACACAGAAGAAAGTGATAACTAGATATTAATAATTAAATAGGAATTTCACATTTATATGTACATATATTGTGATGCTTTTTTGTTTCCAGCTGAGGCAGGTCAGCGGGGTCCAGGGTCAACCGAAGAAAGCAGTAAAACTCGGCCAAATAGAGAGTTCAACACTCCAGTTCCAAATTATGTTTATTCAACGTATAAGTAGGTTAACAAAGTATTTCATATAAATATACAATATTTATGACCTTCTAATAAAAATTAACAGAGTATTTCATATACTTTAACAAAAGGTATGGTCCTACAATAAGATAACACGGTATTTCATATACACTAACAGCGGTATCGTAGAACAGACTCAGACAGCGAAGATTGGGATAGAGTTAGAGTCCCTAGTCTGAGCTTTTCGGCGGAGGTTAAGACAGCGAAGATTGGGATAGAGTCCCTAGTCTGAATAGCGGAGGTTAAGACAGCGAAGAGTGGGATAGGGTCCCTAGTTTTAACAACGGCGGCGGAGGCTTAGACAGCGAAGGTTGGGATAGAGTCCCTAGTCTAAGGCTTTCGTAGAAGGTTAAGACAGCGAAGGTTGGGATAGAGTCCCTAGTCTTAACTACGGCGGCGGAGGAGGAAAGGGAATTCAGACAGCGAAGATTGGGAAAGAGTCCCTAGTCTGAGCGGAGGAGGTTAAGACAGCGAAGGTTGGAATAGAGTCCCTAGTCTTAACTACGGCGGCGGAGGAAAGGAGAACGGGAGGGAAAGGTACTTTTGCGGCGGAAGCCAAAATGTTGCGAAACTACTTCCTGGTATAGGTGACCAGCAGCGTGCTTCTAGATGAGATGCTATGCCTTGTACACCAAATTGGTACAAATACCCAGTGGAAAGAAGAATCTGATTTCTGCTGCATTTCTACCTCTTACTTGTCGACTTGGCGGCCAAAACCAAATGTGCATTATAAAGTTGGCGAATGAAATTTATTTTCTGACATCGACAGTCATCTGTGTGTGTCCTCTTTTGTGATTTTGCGTGGGCGCCTTAAGGTATACAATACTTTCTGGCCATTTCATCTGGTGTGGTAAATGCAGTAGAATTCCGGCGTTCGGTCTTCTTAGGTTGGTAGAAAGGTGTAATTACTTCAAAAGATGTAACTTCGTTACAATATACATACATATATCGTATTCAGGTAAGCGCATGTGTTAGTGCTGGCATAACCTTGATGTGTACTTTTTCTTTCAGAAGCGATCGCACCAAAAAAGGGTTAAGATCAATATTGTTTACCTGTTTTCACTTTTTTGCAGCTTTTGATGTTGCATGTGTGCAACATTTCCTACGCTCTCAATGCCCAACTGACTACTCAAAGTAACTCGGTGCTTATCTTCAATTCAACGAACTATACGGTTTTCTCTACCAACAATATTTACATAAAACGCAATCTAACCTTATAAACGATCCCAAATCCTTCTTAAAGTTCGTTAATTACAAAAGAAATTAATTGTCATTCAATAATGAAACCTCCAATGATAATCTCACTATAGCTAATTGCTTTGCATCATGTTTTAAGGACTCATTCTGCAAGGATTATTTTAAACCAGATTGAACCTATTTTGAGTATTTACCTAATTTTTCGCTGGGTCCATTCTTGCCTGATTGCATTGCTCCTTCGTCAATTGAAAACAAATTTTCTCAACTTAATGATGAGTTCACTCCGGGCCCTGATGGTCTTCCTGCCATTTTCCTAAAAAAATGTTCTTCTTCTCTTTCAAATCCTCTATCAAAAATTTTTCATTTATCCTTATAACAGGGAACATTTCCCAAGATATGGAAAACATCTTTCATAACACCAATTCACAAGAAAGGCCTGAAAGGTGACGTGAAAAACTATCGACCAATTGCTAAACTTTCACATATCCCAAAAACTTTCGACAGTATTTTATATGAACTCCTTAGTTTCCGTTGCAGGTCCTTAATTAACCCAGTGCAACATGGTTTCTTAAAAAAGCAGATCCACCTCCACAAACCTTGTAGAATTCGTTTCTTTCACTCTAATAGCCTTAGAAAACGGGAATGAAGTTGATATGGTCTCCACTGACTTTAGCAAAGCTATCGACAAAATTTCTCACAACCTCATAGTCTTTAAACTATCCTCTTTAGGTTTTGAGCCCCTTTTCCTGCAATTACTTCTTACCTAGAGAATCGTGAATATTGTGCCAGGTTCAGATCCGCGCTTTCCAATCCTATTCTAGCCACTTCTGGTGTCCCCAAGGAAGTCATTTAGGCCCCCTTCTCTTTATCCTTACAATTAACGATATTGACATGGTCATTAAACATTGTCAAATATCCCTTTACGATGACGATACGAAATTTTTCAAAATCATCGCAGCACCTGAAGACACATCACTTCTCCAAACAGATCTCGAAAGTTTCTCAACCTGGTGTACCAACAATTGCTTAGAGCTCAACATTAGCAAATGCCAGACAATGACATTTTCACGTAAAAGCATTAAAACAACTCCCCGTCTGTATTATCTTCATAATCAATCCATACAAATAGTAGGAAAGATAAGGGATCTTGGCCTTTTATGTGACCGTGAATTGAAATTTCTATTTCATATTGATGAAATAATCTATAAGGCCAACTCAGCATTAGGTTTTGTATAAAGATGGTCTAAAGCAGTGTTTTGGCGACCCCCCCATTATAATATATCAGTTATATAAAAAGCTACATATACTGAACCCCTTCCAAGCCCGGTCTAATTACACAAAATTTTACTTATTCGCGATGAAATTTTATTCCGTGTATTGCCAAAAAAAAATTTTAGCAGGCCTTACACTAATTTTCATTTTTTTGAATTCTTAAGTGCGCATCAGAATTGTCTTTTAATTTTTTTTTTAACTGAGAGTAAGTAGGTACTTATTTAAAAATTAAGTGTTGTGTTGTGTTGTTTACGAGTGATTATGGAAATGTTTCCTAAAAGACCGTTGCAGCCTTGCACATCCGGTGCAAGTGGAAGTGGAGGAAGCAACGAAAAAAAATAGACTTTACTTTTTACTTAAATATGTTTTCACAGTTTTCAATAATAAGCCTCTATGTGTTCTTTGTTATGAAGTTTTATCTGCCGAAAATATGAACCCATCAAGGCTTATGTGACATCTCTCAACTAAACATTCCAAAGACGCAGATCAGAAGTTAGTATTTTTCGAACGAAAATTGAAATCCCTTAACCAGCTACAAAGTACTGTGGTTCAGGTAAGAAAAATAAGTCTTATTTGAATGCCCTTTATTATTTTTGGATCAAAAATAATATCTGTTTTTGTTTGAATGTATCTAAGCGCGATATAAATACATACAAACATATGTGCATAGGTAAAAGGCTATGTACGTGTACTGACCCGCTTTATAATTCGCGAGAAATACCTATGCTTTTTTCCAAATTTGTTTTAAAATTTGTTTAAGTTATCGAGTGCCAATTAGAAAGCGTTGTTATCTAGCTATCAAGTAGCATACCGAATAAAAGTTTTTTTACTTGCGACTTATAGGTACTATAAGGCATGTTATGCATTCGTAAAAAAAATCGAACTCGAGATTTTGATCAAAGTTGTTGACATTACGATGTTAGCGAAGACCAAAAAAGTGGGTCTCGCAATTCCGTCTGTCTGTCTGTCTGTCGGTTCGACTACAGCCTAAACGGCTCGGCCGATTTTCTTCAAACTTGGTAGATATGGGTTTTAATAATTTCCCCCCACACGTTTTTTTCTTTTTTTTTAACACCAAAAATAACGGTACCTGCGATACGATCTTTTTACGAAATTTTGTAAATATTTTTTTTTCTCAAAAACTGTCCCACAGAATTTAAAAAAAAAAATTGAAAAATTTGATTTAGTTAAAACTAGGTAATTGTTGAAAAAAATTTTCCAAAAAATTGTTTATTTTTGGTAGCTCCCCTGGAATTATATTTAAAATCTTTTATTTTGTCGAGTAAATTAACAACTTATTCGTTTGTTGATTTTATTTAGAATCATTTTTTTATTTTTCAACAATCAATTTCTTAAATCTGTTTTTGTAATGTTTTTTTTTATTTTTGGAAAAACTAGAGTGTTTTTAAAAGTAAAGTGTTTTTAGAAAGCTTTCGTAAAAATAAGCAAACAATAATAAAAATAAAGATACAAAAATAATAAAAGGATATACATATAAATAAAAGAGAACCATTGCACAATGCATTTCTATTTAGCAATATCACTATATTAGATATTTTATAAGTCAACATGACACAATATGTTAAATGGTCATGCAGCTTAACTCTTTGGCATATTGAAGATTGTTAAGGTGTGGGTGTATGTCATTACCCATTGATGTACATATTATGTATATATTGCAGATATATGGTTGGTTTGTACATAAGTATAGAACATGCAACTCTGGGTCCTTTTTTTTTGTTTTTGATTTTCTCGAAAACGGTACAGCCGATTTAAATAATTTTTTTTGCTAAGACTCCTCCAAAGTTTGAATATTTTTACATATCAAAATTTTCAATTTTTTATTTTTTGGATTTTTAAAAAAATTTCAAAAATGGTTTTTTGGAAACTCAATATTTCGAAAACCCCATGCTCGATTTTTTTCAAACTTGCCAAATAAAAGTTTCTTAACATAATCTACAAGATTAGAGAAAAAAGTTTTGTTATATCTAAAACTAACGGTACCTTTCATACAAAAATTAAAAAATGGTTTTCGAAGATCGTATTTTTCTCGAAAACGGTTCCGAGAATTTTGCTAAAATTTTTTTCTTTTGATTAATTTCTACGATCTATAATTTAATAAAAAAAATTGAAATCTAGATATTACTGACTGTACCTACCATACAACGATTTTTTCGAATTTTGTATCTTTCATTATCGGCATAACGGATCTTAATTAAATTTTTTATAAAGAAGCTCCTAAAAAGTTTAAAAAACATTGCATTTCAAAACTTAAAAAAAAAATATTTTTTCAATTTTTAGAAAAAAAAGTCATTTTTTTTTTTTTGAAAATTCGATATCTCAAGAACGGCTTGGTATTTTTCTTGGAAGTTTAACTCTCATTCGTACAATAACAAAAAATTAAGGTTAGTGTACCAATTTTTTGTTAATGTTTAAAAATTTTGTGCATAAAAGCTTATTGACTTCCCATAGGGAGTTATTGTAATCGGTCCGATTTGTCAAATTGGAATTTTTGACATTTCTCGACGTTTCAAGGTCCCTAGAGGCTATATCAATCATTTTTAGAGAGATGTCTGTGTGTGTGTGTGTACGTACGTTCGTACGTTCGTACGTTCGTACGTTCGTACGTTCTTGTACCATTTTTCGTCGTCGATATCTCAAGAACGCGTAAAGATATCGACTTCAAATAAATTTTGTTTAATAGATAATAACTTCGAAAGAGCCTGAAAGGGCGTTTATTAAAATTCAGTGAGTAGTTTTTTCACTATAACGGTTAAAAAAAAAGTCAAAATTTTGGTTAGTTTCGAATATCTCACGAAAAAATAATGCTATTGACATCAAATAAAATTTAATGTACTCATTATGTGGTCATACAGATTTGATATAAATATGGAAAAAAATGAACTTACCGTTATTTTTTTAAATTAAAAAAACTGAAAAAAAATTTCATAACCCAGATATTCTAAGAACGGAAAACAATTTGAAACTCAAAATAATTTTATTTTACGAAAAATAATGTGTTTGACAACTGGTGAAAATTTCAAAAAAAATCAATTTACAGTTTTTTTACAAAAAATAAAAAACTATATAAAATTCTATTGAAAATTGGTAAAAATTGTTTTTCGAATCAAATTTCTCGAGAACTAGTAGTGATATTGACTTTTAATTTAATTTTATACATAGTATAATTAATAATAATTTTTATTTTATACATAGTATAATTTTGTACAAGTGGTAAAATGTTGACAAATATTGAATTAATATTTTTTTTTAAATAAAAAAACTATTAAAAATTCTAGCGAAAACTAGTTAAAATTGTATTTCAAGTCGAATTTCTTCGGAATGAACACCGATAGTGCCTTCTCAAGTATGTTTTTTTATACATCGATACCTTCCCGTAAGAATGTACACTAAGCGACATTTCTAAAATTGTTCAGGAAACAAAAAAAAACGAAGAAAGTTCTAGTTGAATCATAGTGTGCTAAGAGCCAATTTTGGTTAAACTAAGTGACATCTAACAAATTTTTTTGTTGCTCACGACAATGAGATCTTTATTAATGTCGCTTAGCACAATTTTTTTGGCGGATAATACAAATTTTAGGAGGCAACATTATTTTAATGAGAAAACATGGCAGTTGATAATTTTTTTTATTTGTACTCTAGTTTCCTTTTCATGCATAATAGGTTGGCGAAACCCAGGCCAAAACGTGGCCCTTAACATAGTATATTTCCTCATCAAAAAGTCATTTTCGAAAAAAGTGTCGCTTAGTACATTCTTACGGGAAGGTATCGACATAATACAATTATTAACATATGGTTAAATTTTGACAAGTATCAAATTGACAGTTTTAACACAAATATAAACAAAAATCTATCTACTAAAAAGTGGTAATATTTGTTTTTCGACTAGAATATCTTGAGAACGATCAATGATATTGGCTTTGCCATTATTTAATTTTATACATAGGTAATACAATTTATAACAAATGGTTTATATTTGACATATTTCTAGTTTTAGAGCGGATATATTTTGTAAGTACCCTTCCATCAATATAATCAAACCATATCTTTTATATTTGAATATTTCGTTTTTAAATTTTTTTTTATTAAAATGTTTGGAACCGAAATAATAAAGTAATTTCTATAATATAATACATAATTTTATAATTTTATTATCAGCTTAGTTTTTAGAAGAATGTATATACTGTACATACGTATATGAATAAGGTTGTTCAGTTATACCCAAGTCCCACATATTCAAATTCCATTAATAGCTATGGTAAAATTGAAGAAAACGTCACAATATGTTTTTATCTAAATATAAAGTTTTCAAGACCACAAATGGGAAGTTATCAGTGTGGGTCGCACCCAGCCTCTTTTTTTTTAATGAACCACTACAATGATTTATAATTTTTGTTCTTGCATAAATTCATATTTGCATAGCATTCTGTTTTTGTCTCTTAGTACTAAAAGAATTTAAGAAATTCATTTTATCCTTATGAACAGTTTTCTTTAATAACTTTCGTTTTTAAAATTCCTAGTCTATTACATAGGAGCAATTTCGTGCATTTTATTTTAGATAAATTGCTTCTGAACACACCTAAAATAACGTCAATCCATACAAAACACAAAGTGGCAATATTTTTAAAAACTTATTGATAAGGGCTCAGTATGTTGTTTGTTAGCAATTTGCTAAACATTTAGTAATTAACTACTAGTTCTTTGAAAATGTTAATCCTTTCTTTTCATTTTACTAATTAGTAAAAATACTAATTGCATTTTATTAAGAACGGTGCATCTAGTTCTAGACTAAGAGTTCACAGCAGTTTTTGGGTGTAATTGATAACAAAAAATAATCATTGTAATTAGACAGCCCTTAGGTAGTTATTTACAAATGTGAGCGTCTTCTATGCAAAAGACAAAACCACGAGTTCGATTATTCTGAATTTTGACAGAATGTACTAGGCGATAGTTAACCTCTCTTGCGATATTGGCACCATCGGGCAATGAGGCTAAGTTCTTATCAGACCGCTCGATTAAAAAAAGCGTTTCTTAACTGCGAAAGAGATATAACGAATCTATACCGGGATTGTCAATCGGGCAGACGACAATGTCATACTTGTATGATTTTTTTAGATACACTTTGGAAGATTATAATTTAAAATACGAAATAAAAACCAATTGAACTTGAACTAACTTTAATAAAATGTTAGAGAAAGTATGAGGTTAAACTCAATTTAAATTTGCAAAATCATCGTTTTAACTACATAAGTATCATACTAAAAGAGCTTTAAAATCGTACTAAGTGGACTAAAACTTGTGCCATTGCATTTAATACTGCAGAACCATTAATACAAAATGGTATGGATGGTTTTAAATCTGATATTTGGAAGATGATAAATTCCCATGTACTCCCGAGTTCGTTTTTGTCACCGAATAAATTATAATCTCGACAGCAGCGTTCAATGGAAAATCAAAAATGGTACAGAATTCAATGCTTCAAAAACTCAAATTAGTCTAGAAAAAACATATTTTGAAAGGTTCACTTTTCGTCTAAGCGAGTGAATTGAAAAGCAGCTCAAGATATTAATGTGGCTTATGTCATTCATAAATGTATGAAAAGAATATTTTAATTTATTGAATTGAGGACATCGACAAGGACTTATAATTATATTTCTAGAAAACTACTTTGTGGCTGTTACTTTGTGTCCTCTATATAAGATGCCCTGGTCCGTGGCTCCTACGTGGTTTTTAGAGATATTTTTAATTATGAGCAAAAATACTAAATATTGAGATAAACATCGTTTCATAGAAGGATACAAAATCATAAATAAGATCTGCTGTCGTACTTCGTTTATTCAGTGTCCTGGCTGCTATTATTCTCTTTGAAAAATATATTTGAAAATATATATGTACATACAAATGAATGTATATCTGTGAATGTATTCCAAATAATGTTGTTTTCTCAAATAAATGTTGTCATGAATTTTATTTTGTGTATTTTGTCAAACGGAATCTTGATTACTATGCTTCTCGGGTGTTGTCGTTTTGTATTCAAGGAGCGCTGTACCATCCATACTAGTCTCTTCTAATCCAGATATACGTCACGTAGTATGGGAAATTACTCAAAAGCTTTTCATTCGCTTAGTGAATAAATAACTGACTTTATCAAAACCCAAACAAGGACCTCCTACTTCCCATCATGAGCCTAAACATAATATGCCACCACCCATGTCGCCTTTGAATATCAGAACTCTCCTCGAACTGGTAAAATGACAAATTACTTCCGCCATGGGCAAACTAAACCGGGTATGCGGTGGTCATCTCATGCCATATCCAATTTATATCTGAAGTTCTTTATGTAGCGTGTGCTCTACCAGCAGCAGCAGCTGATAAAATAAACAAATACGAGTATACAAAAAATATTTCACTCATATGTAGCTACACAATATACACAAACGGAACTAAGGACCGGCGATTTGCATTCATGTCGCGGCTTTTAACAAAATGCCTTGTCGACAGCTAATAAATTCATAGATTTTGACGAAAGATATACATACCTAAGTCAGCTTTTTTTTTGCAGCGACAGTAAAGGACACTTTTGAATAAATTTACTGGGGCAAAAACTAGGAAGTCAATGTGATTTGCTAAGAGATTTATTGGACCATTAATGTATTCAGGTGATTTGCTGTGAGTGAATTAGTTTGTAGAAATTTTCGGAGAATGAATTCTTTTGACTATGGTTGTCGAACTAAAATATATGTATGTATATTGTTTCTAAATGAAGTTGAATGATTGCAGACTTTTACGTTTTATTATATTTTTTATAAACTCTTTTCAGTTAACGACCTTAACCCTGAATAAATGGTAACACGAACCTGAGATCAAATGAAATCATATCTACAGCTTTGATGTAGAGATTGCATAATTGATAATACTCTAAAGTTCGTTGCTTTGCAGATACCTGTTTTTATGCATTCGTAAGAACATCAAACTCGCGGGACTAATTAAACTTGTTATTACGAAAAAAAAATTAAATGCAAGACTGGGTGGCACGAACTTGCTTTTATGTAAAAGACTAAGAACTTCAAAAATGAATGTTATTAGAGAAAAACTGTTCATAAGCATAAAAATTTTTACTTGCAAATTATAGGTACTATAAGGCAAGTTATGCATGATAGCGAAGACAAAAAAAGAGGGTTTCGAAATTCTGTCTGTCTGTCTGGTCGACCACAGCCTAAATGGCTCGTTCGATTATCATCAAACTCTTTCTCCCCACTCTTTTTTTTTAATACCAAAAATAACGGTATCTATCTGCTATTTTTTCGAAATTTTATAAATGTTTTTTTTTTTCTCAAAAACTGTCCCACTAATTTAAAAAAAAAAAAAACATTAAAAAAAATTCATTTAGTTAAAGCTGGGTAATGGTTGAAAAAAATTTCCACGGGGGCGGCCGTGGCGCGATGGTTGTGTGCTCGCCTGTCAACCGCAATATCACAGGTTCGATCCCTGCCGTCGTCTATGTCGCCTTTAATTCCATTAAAAAAACCTTCTATAAATTGTCATCAATGGGTTGCTGGTTTACTCATCACATGTTGTTCAGGCATAAGACTAACAGCATGTGATTGAGTTAAAACTAGTATGCCCAACAAGGATGAAAAACGAATAAAATAATGCGAATTATAAGGGGCATAGAAATAATACACGGCAGTTCTCCGCTTTAGTTCAGCCGCCATCCCTGGAGATAAAATATCTGAGACAACAACCTTCAGTCTCAGAACATCGTGCCACACATCTTTCCTATCCTTCTTTCTCTTCCGTAACTTCACGCCCACTCTATGTTGAAACATTTAAAGGGTAATCATAATCCCTTGAGCGTGAGTAGATTATAAAAAAAAAAAAAAAAAAAAAAAAATGATTATTTTTGGTAGCCCCACTGGAACAATTTCTTTGTTTTTGAATTTTTCAAAAACGGTACGACCAATTTTGATCATTTTTTGTATGTTAAAGATCCTTAGCAGTTTTAATATTATTGTGTATGCAAATTTTCAATTTTTTTTTTGTTTAAAATTTTTTTTTTTGAAAACTCAATATGTATTTCGAACACCCCATGCTCGATTTTTTTTTAAATTGGTAAATAAAAGTTTTTTAATATAATCTACAAGATATGTAAAACAAATTTATTTTACCTTAAGGTAACGGTACCCTCCATACAAAAATGTTAATAAATGGTTTTCTGAAATCGTATTTTTCTCAAAAAAAAAATATTTTTTTGAATTAAAAAAAAATATTTTTGTTTTGGAAATTTTAATATGTTAAAAACGGCTCAATATTGTTTTTTTGTAAATGGTAAGTACAGTCAGTAATATATTAATTTAAAATTTGTTTTATTAAATTATAGATCGTAAAAATTAATCGAAAGAAAAAAATTTTATCAAAATTCTCTGAACAGTTTTCAAGAAAAATACAATTTTCGAAAACCATTTTCTAACATTTTTGTATGTAAAATAACTTTTTTTTCTCACATCTTGTAGATTATATTAAGAAACTTTTATTTACCAATTTAAAAAAAATTGAGCATGGGGTTTTCGAAATATTGAGTTTTGAAAAAAAAATTTAAATTTTTTTTTTTGAAAATTTGAATACCCAATAATATATTTTGGGAGGCTTTATCATGAACAAAATGGTCAAAATCAGTTGTAGCGTTCTTGAGAAACTCAAAAACAAAAAAAAAAAAATGGTTCCAGGGGGGTACCAAAAATATCTATTTCTTGGAAAAAATTTTGCAACCATTACCTAGTTTTAACTAAATGAAATTTTTTCAATTGAGTTTTAAAAAAATCTCTGGAACAGTTTTTGACAAAAAAAAATATTTATAAAATTTCAAAAAAAAAATCGTATGTCAGGTACCTTTAATTTCGGACTTAAAGAGAAGAAAAAAAGGAAAAAATTAAAAATGATATCTACCAAGTTTAAAGAAAATCGGCCGAGCTTTAGGCCCACTTTTTTCTTGTTCTCTCTTAGCGTTAAGCCAACTTTAATCAAAAACTCGAGTTTTATTTTTTTTTTTGAATTCATAACTTGCCTCATAGTAGATATAAGTCGAAAGTAAGAATTTAAATTGATAAAACGAACCATTTTTCCTACTTTTGATCGGCGGATTTTAATGAAATATTTTATAGAGAAGCTTCTAGAAAAATTAAAAACATAAATGCAAAATCTTAAACAGCTATTAAGGTACGATACTACTTAACAATTTGCTAACTTTAAAGCAGATTACTAAGTATTTATTAATTTTAAACATTTTCTAACTAGTATTGTGCTAAGGCTGTGAATCTATTGCTTTTGAACGAAGTTATGACAGTCCATGCAAAAGACTAAGTTACGAGTAGCTAAGAAGCTAGCACGATACTAAAAAAAAAATAAAATAGGTATTCCATGATTTTAACTTTAATACAAATCGTCGATTTGATCAAGTTTTATTATAAAACAGTTAAACATTGTACTATTTTAACCAAAATGTTGCGCCATTAAATTTCGAAACCTAAGAAAAATATGTTTTGAATTTTTGAGAAAAAAAAAATAGTTTCTTTTAAAATCGATATCTCAAAAACGGTTGAATTTCTTTATAGAAATTTAACATAAGACATAACATTTTGAATCAATAAGACATAACAGCAAGTTTTTGCAATCCAAACATCAATTTTATTTATTTTGATTTTCGTATTTTCGCGGTAACGGATTTTAACTAAATTTTGTGTATATACTTATACAAATTATACACGGTTATAAATGTACTTATATGAAAATTACAACATAATATTTTTAGGAACATAAAAAAATAAACTAAACACACGTAGACAATTATTAAATGGTTTGTTGTTATTATCTTTCATTGCAAAAGGTTCACTGGTGACCTGATGGCATATCTCACCGAAAAGTTGAACCAATCCTTACATTATTTTGAAGAAACAAAGGTTATTGCAGTTATTATTTCTAAAGCACCCACAGCTTTTCATATTCGTTTCCATACTCACTGCCCTGCTCTTCGGCTGTGGGAATGGAACGGCAGCGTTTGCTAAGCTTTTTAGATTCCGATCTTGACAGCATAGAATGGGGAAATAAGAACCGTGTGGAATTTAACATACATATATGTATGTATATATATACAAAACTTGAGTATAACTATCATATCTGATCTGGCATTATTCATTTGAGCCTTCATTAGATTCAATTCACAACAGAGCCATAAAATTTATTGAAGACTGATCAATTACGGGAACACCGCCGAAATGTTTCCTGTCTTTTATTATTTTATTACATTCGAATTCCTCCCTTCAAATAATTCCACTGTATTACTTGTCTATACTCTGTCCAACAAAATTGTCAGTACATGCCTTATGGGAGAGCTTTTTCTAAAGCAGTGGCGCCTGATGCATCCTCACTACAATGCGTTAAGAAAAATGCCCCTAAAAAAAGAGCCAGCCGCTGTCTTTTCTTAAGGAATTGTTGTTGTAATTCTTTGCAAAAAGTTGTACACCCCAACACGACCGTCGTATCCCACTGCTGATGAGATACTGTCAAGATCAAGACAAGAGTGTCAAGTGTCACTCAATACGATCGTGCGCTCTTTATCTACATCAAAACAGAGTTACCATTATTATTCTCAATTGCAAGACAAGAGCTTTTTCAGTGGTATTTATTAAGGAGCTTTTGGGATTTGAAGCTTTTGACAACACATTTTAAGAAGATGAGTATGTTGAGTGTTGTCGTATTGCTTTTCAAGTTAAAAAAAAAACGCGCCTGTTATCTTATCGCTTGGCGTTGTGGGAAAAGGTAAATTGAATATTGTTTTCAGTCGTTTTGAATCGGCAGACGGTAGCCCCACGCGTTTTTTACTTTCATTTGCGGCGATTTATAATTTAAACTACGGAATCCCTGTGAGAGCTTTAAAAGGCGACACACTTATGCATGGCAATGCAACCAGAATGAGAGACAAACGTCCTATCTTCCCTGTACTGACAATTTTTGTTGGACAGAGTATAGCTATGAATGCACATCAAATGAATGCATGTCAAATACAGAAGTTCTTTCTTTAGCCGCACTTCTACAATGTGGAATACTTTGCCCTTCTCGATTTTTCGCCCTCGCTCGGTGTGATTTGCAGTCTTTCAAAACCAATGTGCATCGACAACTCCTGTGTTACATCATAAGATTAAGTGCAGTCATCATAACCCCTTGAGTGTGTGCAAATTATACAAAACAAAAAAAAAAAGAATAGAAAATCTGTAAAATGTTATTAAATATAATATTTTGTTGAAGAGAACGCAGAACTTTTATATATTTATAACATAAGAAATCATTGTTTTCCCTGAAAATCTGTTATGTCAAAAATGACTTTTTTTTTTTAAATTATTTGGTTTCAATAAAAAAGACCTAAAATTTGACGTTATACCAAAAGACTTTTTGAAAAAATTTTATAATTTGTTTATTTCTAAAATTAATTTTTAAGAAGCTTCAGAGTTTGAATTTTTTTTTTCATAGATTGTAAATAAAATAAAAAGTTTTCAGAGAATTATCTTAATATAGGAAGGATCTATGACAATTATGTGTGAAACAAAATATTGGCCAAATGCTCGCCACCGCTTCGGTGGCATACCTCTACCCGATGGTCCATATTTTTAATGACTCTGAGACATAATTGAGGTTAATGTCGTTAATGTGCCGAATCATTTCATCCTTTAGCTCTTGAATTGTTGCTGGCTTATGGACGTACACTTTTTCTTTTAAATATCCCCAAAGGAAGAAGTCCAAAGGTGTTAAATCGCATAATGGTGGCGGCCACTTAACATCGCCACGACGACTTGAGATAACGCGGGCATTGAATTTCTCGGGCAAAAGAGCCATTGTTTCGTTGGTTGTGGCAAGTGTGTGTATGGCATGTGGCACCATTCTGTTGGAAGCACATATCGTCCAGGTTCATATCCACATTTTCTGGCCACAAGAAGTCCGTTTTCATCTCGCGTTAGTGAACACCCTTCACGGTAACTGCTTGGCCGACCTCATTTTCGAAAAGGTACGGCCCGATGATGCCGCCGCCAGCCCATAAACCGCACCAAAAAGTTACTCTTTGTGGATGCATCGGCTTTTCAACAACAATCATTCGGCAATTCTGCTGTTAACTAACCCACTGAGGTGAAAGTGTGCCTAGTCGCTTAAGATGATTTTCTTTGTAAAGTCACTATTTACTTCAATCTGTTCAACCAACCATTCGGCGTATTGACGACTACGCTTGAAATGGTCATGTGCTCTTGAGATAATTGAACCTTGTAAGCGTGTAAATTTAAATCTTCATTCAAAATTCGCATTAGTGATGTTCGTGAGATGTTCAATTGTTGGGCACAACCAACGACGAGTCGAGGTTAACGGCTCTTCTGCCACACTATCGCGAACGACAGCAACGTATTCCGCAGAACGAACTGGCCGAGCATGCACAGGTGTTTTCACATTTCCTACAGACCCGGCTTGCACACAATTCTACCGATTGTGGACACATTTGGTAGATTTTGCTGACCGAAAAAATCACGAAGTGCACGAAATATATTTTGATTTGAACGTCAATTTTCGTAAAAGGCCTCAACAATCTTAACACGCTGCTTAATTGTGTACCTCCCGTTGGTTGAATTTGTCAAACACTAAAACAAGGAAATGTCAAATTAAGTTGGTCGAAAAACTTGACGTTAAGGTGTGACTCACAATTAACATCGTGCATTATGGTTGGACCACCCTATATAATTTATGTTTTAAATGCAAAGCTTCTTGAATGAAATTAATTGCGACCCAGTCAGGAGTTTAATTTTGATGATTCATAATGTTGAAAAAATGAAGAATTTTTTTCCCAAATTTCAAAATATAATTTATCTCTTCACCATCAAGTTGTATTCAAATCTTCTATTTATTCTATTTCGGAAGTTCTATTTCCGAGTTTTATATACTTTTGTCATCTGGAAAACAAACACATTAAAATCAAAAATTTCTTGTTTTATGACTTTGATATGTTTTGACTTTACCCCTCTTTAAAAAGAAACATAGATACGCAACTTCATTCGTTCGTCCTAAGTAAATTCTGCTTATTCATTTGGCCGTGTTTGAAGTCAGGGGGTTTGTGAATCAATTTACGAAGTTTCTGTAGATATTTTTGTATCATCTTGATATTCATTTATTTTTCCTGTCGTTCTCATAAAAAAATAGAATTCAAACAAAAGAAACGAAAGTACACATACATATAAATATCTTCTTTAGATAAATAGATACACACGTATAATAAGTGTCCTGCCTATGAAATGTGTATCGTTTCCAGGACATTACATTCATTTTACAAAAAAAATTGAAATCCAACTTTTAAGGAATTGTTCTTTCAGTTTCCTGAGAATGTTTCAAATATGAATACAGTAAAAATACAAATGAAATAAAAATAAGTGAAAAGATAAAAGGAAAAATCCATCGAAGCACATAATTTATCCAAACGACTCACGCATCACTCAAGGACTCGAATTTTTTCCTTTTCGAATCTGATTGAAGAAGGTTGTGAAAATTGCGTTCTGATACTATCAGGGCTTGATTTACAAATTCACTGTTCCCTAATAGATTGTCAAGAAAACAACTGTTGACATTTAAGAAAAAGTTTTCGTTTTGAAAATTAGTTTTAATAGAACCATGTTGTTGTGTCAATTATGTCTTGTACGACAATCACACAACTAATTTGCTGACAATGACAGAGACAACTAGGAAGAGTTTTCGCAACTACAAGAAGAGGGACAATGTGAAATAAAATACAAATAATCAAGGCAAGTAAATGGATTCATCACTAAATTGATGTACGAGTATCAGAAGTTAACTTAAAGTAGGATGATGACGGAAATTATTCTGCTTTATTAGTAAATATTAAAAGTCAAAATATTTCAATTCAATGAAGCATCAAGCATCCAATAGGGAAAATAAAATAGAACTTCGTCTTACCAAAAAAGTACGTATACGCCTAAGTGTCCCAATGCCTTGCAAAGTATTATTATTGTTAGATTTTGACTTATGGTATTTAAGAATTTTTTGATATTAATTAAAATGAATAGTAACTCTTAGTTCAAATATGTTTCGCCCAGGCACGACATTTAGGCTTTTCATTTAGATACCGCCGCACAGTGCGTCGACTAGTGGACAAAAACAAAAAAAATAAAAATGCAATTTCTTTGTTTTAAGCTCTAAACCTGTTCTGGAACATCTTCAAGTACTTAAAATTGTTTTTATTTTATATTTTGTTTTTCTCTTCTTCGTGGATAAGCGGCACTTTTGTTAGCGATTGAGGTAATTTAAGCTGCAGTGTGATTAAAAGTTGAAATTTTGTGCGAACAAGTGTAGCTCGTGTGATTAAAATATTTTTTCATTGCAATTTTTTTTGTTTCAATATTAAAAATGGATACATTGAGAAGTGGTATGTGTTGTTGTTTTAATTTTTTCTCGTTAATGTGATTTTTTGTGATTTTAAAAAAAAAATGCCTTTTTTAAGGCTTAAAAACTAAATAAACTTAAGCTTTAAAAAAAATGTTAGCAAATGGCAGCAAAACTGTATATGCCATTATGTTCTGTTGTTGTTGTGCTATTAGAAAAAGTAAACTTTTCTTGCGGCTTTTTGCGGTTTTTAAAATTATATGACTTTTTGTAGGACAAGGTCAAACTATTGAAAATTAAAAAATTTTCGAAAAATGGATTTCTTTCGATATAAACTCGAAAGTGGAAGGAGTTATTCAATTTATTTTAAATGAATTGAAAATCAGAAACTGTCCAGTTACTACTAGGAATGATTTGGCAGACAAAGTTAGACTTTTCGACAAAAATTTGGAACGAAAGTGGAAAGCGTGTGGACGTAACATAGCTACTTTAACAAAACGCCACGGAGTCTGGTTGAAAACTGCTTTTATTCTCCCAAAGAGCATTCTTAATATTTTAGAAAATTCACTATGTGTTGAAAAACCAAGTACCAGCCGTGGAAGACCCCTTAAATCATTTTCTGATCTATCACAAAAAACCAAAAAACGCAGAGTTTGTGACCTTTTACAATCTAACTCTACTGAAGAGCTTGATTTTGCGGAAAAAATGTCAAAGCGTCTATCAGGGGGCCAAACTGAAGAAAATAAATTAGTATTGACATCACAAGAGGCTTTGAAATTATATTTAGATCTAGATCTTTCTGAAAAAAAAGTATAATGTACTGCGTTCGGTTTTCAATGCGATACATAAAAATTGTTTTCCGAGCTTATATAAATTGAGAAAAGCTAAAAAGTCGATGCTTCCAACGAAAAGAGAGGTAACTGAAAATTCGGCCGCAGTTAATCTTCAGAAACTTCTAAGCAAGACAGCGGAAAGTATTGCTGAATTATCGGAAATACATCAAGACACAACTGCAACGCTTATTTGCAAATGGAGCTTCGATGGGAGTTCTGGCCATACCAGTATAAGCAAATGTTTAGTGATTCAGAGAGCCACAGACGAATTTCTCTTCTTAGTAGCACTATCCGGCTTTCAAAAGCGGACCAAAATGATATTGGACCTTATATCAAAGCGAGTAAAAATCCTACAAATGTGGCGTCTTCATTGGCTGCCCCTGAAAGCTCGAATAGTGATCTTTCATCATCATCAATGGAACTGTTTATGTACCTACTTAAGCAATAAAAACTTGTCTTACATATGTACATACTTCAAGAAATCTGTTATTACTATTATATTAAAAATATTAAAAATCCTGAAATTTGAAATTTTTGGCTTTTCATTTATATTAATTCAACTTTGGGCGTGGCAGTGGGTGGATTTCACGACATATTTATATCTAACTTTTTAATTGACCACCGTTTTAATACTTGAAATCAATTTTGTATTAAAAGTTTCATTAAATTAACTTTTGGTAAAAAGTGGGCGTGGCAGGGGGCGTAACAATTCCTTATCTTCTGTTAAATATGCAATTCATTTCATTTACAAACAAAATTTTTTGCACAGTAGCATAATTTTCGAAAAATCGATTTTTGTCCACTCTGTCCATACAATCGACGCACTGTGCGCCGTGCCCTTCTCAATGGCAATAGATAAGTCGATGGTTATTATGTTTAGCATGAATGCAACATTATATTTGTCCAGTAAAGAAACTATCAGTTTGAAAGAAGTTTGTTTCCGCTCTTATAAAAGCCAACCCAATTGAGGAAAATCGGAAAAAGTATTAAAACGTCAGAAACCATTACCAAGCTTTTATAAAAAAAAAACAAATTCTTACATGATCAGAAATTCAAGAAATAAATCCTGCAAAGTCCTTAAGGCAGTAAGAAATTGACTGACTAGAACGTAAATAATTCAAACTTATATTCGATTCCAAAGATTATCTACAACGACAATCTGATATCTAGCTCTTCACATTGGGCTCTACGTTGCCAGACAACATTGTACTTCCTTCTGTACTTGAGAACGTAAGTCATTCAAGGGGACATGTATGTTTCCACACTCCTACAGTTGCAAGAACCATTCGAGATCTTGATGTAAGCAAATCCGCTGGTCCCGATAGTATACCCCGAAATGTTTTAATGAGATGTTCTTCATCGCTGGCATAACCATTGCGTAAGATTTTCCAACTCTTCTTCTGTACTGAAATCTTCCCTAGAAGATGGAAAACAGCATTTATCCAACCTGTTCCTAAAAAAGGCGACCTATTCTCTCCCTCCTCTTATCGACTAATTACACTTAAGTCTCTTCTTTCTTAAGTCATGGAAGATCGAAATTTCTGAAAGACCAACAGTACGACTTGTGCAGTAAAAGTTCCACTAGTAATCTAAAATTATTAGTAAGTAAAATTATTACGCTTGACATTTGTAAGCCATTTGATAGATTTTGGAACCAGGGCCTATCAATATTATGTATCAATGAAACTCTTATTCTTTGGATTAGAAATTACATTCTGGATCATTCAATACATCCTGTTCTCCGACTCTCTTTCTAATTTTTATTAATGATCTCTCGTCTGAAACTTCAAATCCACTTAATTCTTTATCAACGACGCTACCAACGGCCTTTCATAGTAGTTCTTAAATTTACATCCATCTCCTTGCAACGTTATCGTAAGGAAAACTCATTAAACTCCGATCTTTACGGCATTGTTAAATTGGATATAAAAACTCGTTAAGAGTTTAATGCTTCGAAATGTCTGTTGTCGTTGAAGCAAGTACCTCTTTTCTCATTAGCATTGAAGAGCATTTTCATCAAAAAAGCCGAAAAGCTGTCCATACTCGGTACGTTAAAAGGACCACTTTCCCGAGACCGCCAAAAACGGTCCTACTTACTAAGAATTGCTCTATCGGTGTAAGAAATCTAATCTCGCTACAATTTATTAGGCACTCATACGTCCAAAATACACATCTGTACAAGTCACATCTATGGCCAGGTGCAGCCTTAACTTCTCTCCATTTATTGGAAAGAATCCAGAAGAGAATCCATTGTTAAAGCTGACTAGAAGCAGAATTATATGGAATCATTCATATCTCTTGAACACCGTCGGAATGTGTCATATATATCCATGTTTTATGCAGGGGCGTATTTACCCTAGGGCTAAAAGGAATACAGCCCGGGGCGGCAATTTATAATATTTTTTTTGAAGCGATTGAACTTTCAAAACATATAAGCAAAAGGGCGCATGTCACCCCTAACAATTGTCTAATTTACAATATTTTCGAAGAATAAACAAAAAATACAAAGTTTAAAAAAAATGCGATTTTTTGAGTTTTTCAAGCATGACAATTTTTTCAGTGCCGTGAGTGTCCGGCTGTGAGAGAGTTCACTGTAATATGTCACTCACTTTTTTTACCATTTACTATTCTTATTTTTAATAAACGATTTTTTATAATGAAATTTCATAATAAAAATATTTACAGACATGTACCTATTCTTTGCAACAAATTACAATGAAATGAAAACATTGTCTAAAAAAAACACTTGCTGCTATGTAGCTCTTCAAAAATGGGCTAGAACGGATCTTAAGTTTTTGTTTCTAAGCCATCTACAAAAAGTCCCTTTTTATTAAAAAAAATTATAAAAATCCATCAAGCCGGATTCTAGATATAAGGTCACACACAAATTTTTATTCTTTATATACCCAGCAAATCATGCCTCAATTTTTTTAGTTTGGTCCTATATACAAATACCCTTCCCTTCGTCAATAGTTTTGAACGACTTAAGAAACAATATAATGATTGTTTTTTGTACAATAGCTTATAATGATGGATAAATAAAAGGATAAAAACTATTGGCTCAAAATTTTAGTCGAATTAGTACGATGTTAAAACTATTTTATAATACTAGGTTAAAAAGACGATTTTGCTAATTTTAATCAAATTTAGCATCATGCTATCTCTAACATTTTACTAAAGTTAAAATCGTCGAATATGTATTTTATATTTTTAGTATCGTGCTCACTTGTCCCAATTGAAGTCCCTTGAGACAGAAATATTGTCTTAATTTTGGGGTTCTATAAGCAGTTCAATATTGTATCAAAAAATTCAATGTGTTGATACAGGGGTTGAAACTGTGTCCAGGCTCAACGACAACGAGGCACTCATATCGTTTGTGAGGAAAAAACGAGAATGCTTTGATGTTTTTGAAGAGATGGGAAAAAGCAAAATCTCTGAAAATTACAAAATGGACCAAAAAAGAATCGTCAAGAGGAAAAACGAGATGATGAGTGTCGCGAAGGGGGGTTCTTTTTTGTGGTCGTGAAAATTTCAAAATAAATACTTTCATTCCTATTTGCGACCCATTATTGAGTGCGCTATAGAGAAGAAATTCATCCTATGAAGCAAAAACAAATGGTTTTATTTTTTTATCTAATCTATTATCACATGAGTGAAGAAGCAATTCGAAAAAATGCAACCACTCTTCAGAAATTATACCCGGTTGATCTTGGGGAAGATTTTCAAGAAGAGTGTGTCTTACTTAAACATTTTCTGGAGCAAAACTACTCTGAAAATATGAGTTTAAGGCAGCTTAACCTTCATATAAGAGAAAAAGAATTGAAGGAAGCATTTTTATATGATGAGGTTGCTTTAAGAATATACTTGTGCACTGCAGTGTAGAGGTGTGTAAATCGGTCAACAATCGATAACGAAAATGATTCGATCATTTGAATCGATCGATCATTCGATCATTTTCATTTCACTCAAATGGTTCAATACTGTTCCGATTCGATTTTCGTTTCGATTTCGATGAAAAGATTGAGTTGAGGTTTTCACAAAATACTCTATATTGTAAGCCATAAATTGCCAAATGACATAGAATGATGGCTACTACGTACATTGATTAAAAAGCGTCAAAAAATTCAAGATAAAGAGATTTCATTTGTTGCTTCTTAAAAGATCAATTTTAGGACTAATAATTACTGAATGACTTGGTACTAATGAATAAATTAACTTTTAGATACTATCGCATACATATATGAGTCGAAAGTTTTCATTCGATAAGTCTCATTACTAGTTCAATTCCCACAGTAAACATACCAGATCCTGGGCCCGTATCGCGTAAGAATAAAGTGATCACTAAATTAATTGATTGTCGTTTTGATAATCGTTCTCTCTATATTTCTTTATTGATCTGAAAGAGACAGCTATATTCAAAATGACAATCAACTATTATCTTACGTGATTCCACCCCTGATACCTCAAATAACACCAAATCGAATCGAGTAAATCATAGTTAATCGAGTTAACTGATAATAAAGATCGAGACTCATTGAAATGATTGAGATTGAAATAGAAAATCGCGAAACGAGAATCATCTAAATGATTGAGATTGGGATCGATTAAAATGAAAATTTGTGATGTCGATCATCAATACTTTTCGATGATCGGATCGAAAAAATCGAATCGATCCTGATTGACACAGCTCTACTACAGTGACGAATTGTAGTGCAGAAAGATCGTTTTCCGTATTGAAACGAATAAAAACGTATTTTAGGTCTCGCATTAGCGCCTTAATAGTTTAGCTTTATTAAATATAGAAGCTGAACTGACAAAAAATTTAGATAACGAATCTATTGTTAATGAATTTCGTAATGAATATACACACAAAAAGAAATTTTAAATCATCAAATATTATGCATTTTGTGTTTTTTGTTATTATTTTTTATTACTTTATTTTCATTGTTCTAAAGGGCGGCAAAATTTATCAGCCCGGGGCACCAAATCCTTAAATACGCCTCTGGTTTTATGGCTCTTTTCACTAGCAATGTTCACCCAAGTAGCCAGTTGCCTAACTCATCTCAATTAGTTCACCCGTGATACCCGAAATGTTCATCATTTCACCCTTGAACCTAATTTTTGACATACTGTACCATCAAATTAAGAGATTCGATTTTTAGTCGCACAACAAGATCAAAGAAAAATTTGTCCAGCACGTCTAACCCTAGAGCGAGTGTGAATTATAAAAAAAAATTCCTAAATGACTGCATCGATTTTCCTTAAACTTGGAACTCTTCGTTCCTTAAATAATTCCTCGCCTCGGAATTTTGTTTTTAGAAATTCGTTCAAAATTATAAGCTTACAATATTTTTCTCAAAAACTGTTAAAAGCAATTGTTCAAGAACAATATATTATGTTAATGTTGCCTCTCATAGAAATATTTTTTGATTTTCTCAGACTCGACACAATGGATCTGAATCTGAATTGGGGATGGCCGTGGCGCGATGGATGTGTGCTCGCCTGAGAACCTCATGATCACAGGTTCGATCCCTGCCGTCGTCTATGTCGGTTTAATTCCATTAAAAACCTTCTAAAATTGTCATCAGTGGGTTGCTGGTTTACTCATTACATGTTGTTCAGACATAACACTAACAACATGTAATTGAGTTAAACTAGTATGCCCAACGAGGATGAATACGAATAAAATAATGTGAATTATAAGCGACATAGAAATAAGACAAGGCATTCTCCGCTTTAGTTCAGCCGCCATCCCTGGAGATAAAATATCTGAGACAACCACCAACAGTCTCAAAACATCGTGCCACACACCTTTCCTATCCTTCTTTCTCTTCCTTAACTTCACGCCCGCGCTGTGTACAAACATTTAAAGGGCAATCATAATCCCTTGAGCGCCTGTAGATTATAAAAAAAAAAAATTAAATGTTGTATGCAGAAGTTTCTTGGATTTTGAAAAAAAATAATATTTTTTTTTGAAAACTCAATGTTTATTTAAAAAAGTATCATGTCGCCTTTGTCTTTTAAGAAATTTGACATCTAACATTTTTTGAAATTAAAAAAAATTTGTTGGTGCAACAGCTCGAAATGAACCAGATCCTAGTGAATTATGGAAAATGGAGGGGACCTACAATTTTTTGCCGATTCCGAAAGGCTTATGACCATCAATTTTAATGACAACGGATACCCTTAGAGGATTTGTCAATTCCTCACAAGAGGCAGTACATCCCCGAAAAAACTTTATTACAGCGGCTGAGAATCGAACCCAAGACATTCTGCTTGATGGTTTAATGCACTAACCATTATGCCAATGGGTACTACCTAAAGATTGTTAAGGATAAAAAAAAAATATTCGTTCTTTTATTGAAAAATAACACCATTTTGGAAAATCTTATTTTATTTCACAAAATGGCTGAAGAATTTTGATAAATTTTTGACGTTTCGTAAGATTTGAAATTAAAAACAATTTTAAATTAAGAAGTTATTATCAAAACTATCAAAGAAACTAGTAGTTTTTTTACTTATGACTTTCAAGTAGGAAATTTCAAAAGCGTTTTTTTTTTTTCTAATTTAAAAAACAAATCAAATTTGCACAGTAATGAAACAAAATTTTTCTTAAAAATAATTTTAAAAATTTATATATGAAGATATTAATTTTTTTTGAAATATCGCTTAAGCGGTCTTAAATATTTGTTTCTTCTTAAATTTATTTTTATTAAAGAATTCCAATGACATTTTATTTTTTTTTTTAATAAAATTAATATTTTTATTTTTTTATGAATACAATATATGCATATGAATTATCAAAGGTTCGATGGTTTTTAATTTTGTGAATCGACCCTTCTAAGTGCTTCGGGCGTTAAAACATCAAAACTAATTTAGAATACGAACAACACGAATAATATTCTCAGTACATTTCATTTAGTTTATTTCACGCAAGCGAAAAATCATGTATATTATATAGTACGTAAATTAAACCGTTAAACATCTATTAAAGAGCCGTCCCATTTAACCTTTCGATAATTGTATTGCGAAAAATGGTTATTAATGTTAGCTTCCGTTGAACCTAACAAACATTAAATTAAATGAATTTTGATGAATTTTGGAATTTTTGCATTCAAAGTAATTTTTCTTTTTCGCTTAAAACAATTAAATGCATGAAAAACTTAGAATTCATGTGAAAATGTAGAAAATTGAATTTTAAAATTACGTACAATTTTGTGGAATAATCAATATTCAATTTTTTTTAACATTAGTGTTGTTTTAAGTTTCAATATATTTTTTCTAAGAATTATTTATGAAAACAACTTCATTGTAAAACAAAATAAAAAGCTATCTGAGAAATGCATGTGTAGCCTTAAATAAACGTTGGTTAAATTTTAAGGGCCAATGTTGAATGTGAACCACACCTAAACGTCAAGTTTTTTCTGCATTTCATTTGACATTTCTCAATTTCAGACTAACTCAATTTGAACCATGGAAAGATACACAATCGAGCAACGCGTTAAAATTATTCAGGCTTATTATGAAAATGGGCGTTCAAATCAAAATGCGTATCGTGCACTTCGTTATTTTTGCGGTCAATTTTATCGTCAAAATGTGCGTACAATCGGAAAATCGTGCAAAAATTTAAGCAAACCGGGACTGTATAGGAGATGTGAAAACATCTCGTACAGCTCGTACTGCAGAAAATATTGCTGCTGTTCGCAATAGTGTGGCTGAAGAGCCGTTCACCTCAACTCGTCGTCGTGCCCAACTATTGCACCTCTCACGCTTGTCGTTGATGAACATTATGCATAAAGACTAAAGCCTCTTGACCATTTCAAGCGTCGTCAATGGTCAGAATGGTGGCAAGAAATGGCAACAGTCGATGATCAATTTTCGAAGAAAATCATCTTCAGTGATGAGGCACATTTTCACCTCAGTGGATTCGTCAATAAGCAGAGTTGCCGCATTTGGGCGAATGATAATCCAAGAGTGATTGTCCAAAAACAAATGCACTAACAAAGAGGGACTGTTTGGTGCGGTTTATGGGATGTCGGCATCATCGGGCCGTATTTTTTTTCCAAAATGAGGCCGGTCAGGCAGTTACTGTGAATCGATGTGGACGATATGTGGTTTCAACAGGACGGTGCCACTTGCCACACGGCTAACGAAATAGTGGCTCTTTTGCGTGACAAATTCAATGGCCGTGTTATCTCACGTGGTGGCGATGTCAATTGGCCGCCAAGATCATGTGATTTGACACCGTTCGACTTCTCTCTTTGGGGTTATTTGAAAGAAAAGGTGTACGTCGATAAGCCAGCAACAATTCAAGAGCAAAATGATGAGATAATTCGGCACATTAACGTCATAGAACCTCAATTATGCCTCAGCGTCATCGAAAATTTGGACCATCGTATGGAGGTGTGCTGTCGAGGTCGCGGCGACCATTTGGCCGATATTTTGTTCCATACATAATTGAACCATACCATATTATCATAATAAAAAGAAATGACAATAATTTCCTAAATAATTTGTGTTTTATTCAAAATCAACATTGGCCCTTAAAATTTAACCACCCTTTATTTTTAGATTTAAAAAAATAGTTATTTTTGAAAGTTCAATGCTTATTTTTTCGCAGTTGTATTTGACATATAACATGTTTCTTAAAGATACCGAAAAAAATATTCGTTCTTTTATTGAAAAATAAAGTTACCCACCAACGTAATGTTAAGACACCATTTTGGAACATCTTATTCTTATCGAAAAATGGTTGAAGAATTTTTATAAATTTTTACGTGTATCGTAAGATTTTAAATTAAAAACAATTTCAAATTAAGACGTTATTATCAAACCTATCAAAGACCTATGACTTTTTCATTTTCGGCTTAACGGACTCAAACATAATTTTGTTTAAGAAATGTCTAAAACGCTAAAATACATTTTATAATTTATTATTTATTTATAATGTTTTTTTATTTAAAATAAAAATTTAAATTGCACAATAATGAAAGCTTAAAAAAGGCGTGGCAAATTTTGTTTTTTAATTATTAAGGAAATTTATATATAAAAAAATTATTTTTTTTTATGAAAAATCGTTTGAACGATGTTAAATATTTTGTTCTTCATAAAATCATTTTTATTTAAGAATTGCGATGGCATTTTATTTTTGTTTAACATTATTATCTAGTCTAGTGACACTAATTGCCAAAGTCAAATATATACGAATCAAGATGACTATATTTGGAACCAAAATCCCCAGATTCAGTTTTTTAATGAACTGGAGGAGCTCCAGTGGTCCTTTGCCCCTTATATCTTCCTCTGATTCAGAACTGGCGACAAACTGCTGGAGACGCTTCCTCTCCATCTGAAACTCAACCTTGTCGATGTCTTCTAATACATGGGAAAGGTCACACTCGTACTTGCTGTCCAAAAGTTTCGCTGGCGTCAAAATAATTATAATCTACACGCGCTCAAGGCATTATGATTACCCTTTTTAATGTTTGAACACAGCGCGGACGTCAAGTTAAGGAAGAGAAAGAAGGATAGGAAAGATGTGTGGCACGATGTTCTGAGACTGAAGGTGGTTGTCTCAGATATTTTATCTCCAGGGATGGCGGCTGAACTAAAGCGGAGAAATGCTGTGTCTTATTTCTATGTCCCTTATAATTCACATTATTTTATTCGAATTGATCACATGTTGTTAGTGTTATTCCTGAACAACATGTAATTAGTAAACCAGCAACCCATTGATGACAATTTTAGAAGGTTTTTAATGGAATTAAAACGACATAGACGACGGCAGGGATCGAACCTGAGGTTTACAGGAGACCACACAACCATCGCGCCACGGCCACTTGTTCCCTATTTCTTGAACTTGCTGGAATCGAGTTGTCATTTCTTGAATGATCTTCGCAAATGATGCGAACACCTTTCGACGGAGTTCATGCTCGTGAGACAAAGCTGCATCTGCGGAGTCTTCGCTATGAACTCATTCTTCTCGTTTTGAGTTCGATTTCGAGTTTTTCGCTGAGAGTCTTAGCAAAGTCGATTGCGCCTTGGACGAAACGGTCTCTGCTCTCCACCAGTAGAGCTTTTAAAGCGCAGAGTTTCTGAACACACTTATCCACACTTAGTCCTCGTTGCTGCAAGTAAATCTGTGCGTCATCTACTTCAGGAAGCACTGCAGCCCAAAAGCCAAGAAAAGTGAGGAAGTTCAATGACTGCATGGCTGTCAGAAGAAGACTGGCTCCCGATTTTGTGTCGGAAGTTTGAGATGATTCCATCAATTCTTCTAGTACCTCTAAAACTTCCTCAAACTTATTTTTAAGCGTCTAGACAGTTTCATTTCTAGCGCTCCAGCGCGTTTCAGTGACTCTTTTTACTGCTTGACATGTGACTTCAACCAAAGCGTTCCATGGAGCAGTTGATGCAGAAAAGAAAGCAAATAGCTTCTCCAGAGTTCCAAAAAACATCACGGAGTTCACTGATTCAGAAGCAGCGTTTACCCCAGCCAAGTTGAGTGAGTGGTTTGTGCATGCAATGAATGTAGTTTTCGGATTCAGTACTTTAATCCGGGCTTTAACTCCATTGTGGATCCGTGATATTGTGGCAGCGTTGTCATAAGCCTGTCCTCTCAAGAAGTTCTGTATGTCCAGCCCGTCTGATGTTATCTTCGCGATTTTATCGTTGCTGAGATCTCCTGCATTTTTTCCTTTTGGTTCGAAGAAGTCGATGAAAGATTCTACCACGGCGGACTTTTCTCCTTCGATATGTACGTATCGCAGAACCTGGCTCATTACGTCTTTGTGAGAGACTGTCGAAGATTACGCAATAATATTTAGCCTATTGAATGCGACGAATGATGGTGGATTGAACTTGCCGTCTCAGCAAGTTTATCAATTCATTCTGGGTTTCTGGAGATAGAAACGAAACTGGGGACTCTTGCTCTCAGCTTTATCTTTGTCAGATGTTCCATAAGAAGAGGGTCGTATTTAGCTAGGAGGAGCACTAACTCCAGAAAATTCCCGCGGTTGCAACTATCATCTCCTCGATTTCCTCTGAAGGCCAGATTCTGTTTGCCTAAGAACTGAATAATATTCAACAACCTGTACAATACATCCACTTCTTCTCCTTACTTTCGAAAACTTCTTGTTGTTTCTGATCGATGGTTGCTTTACGATTCAGGCGAACTTCCAACTCCTTCCATTTCAAGAAGCTGTGCTCATGGTCCACGCTGTTCTCATGGTCTCCGATTCTTGGATTTACCTTCCACCATTTGTTGAGTCCTTCTTCAGATGCGAAGTTCGAGCCGAAATTGCCAAACAGCTTGCGACAAAAACTAAGGAACGCTCCCTTTCAGTTTCGCGAGAGTTTTGGAACGTTCCGTTTTAGTTTCGTAAGTCGCGTGACAATACCGTAATGCACTTTTATGGCCTTACTCACCGTTTACGAATTCACGGAAATCAGCCCAGAGCGTCAACGACGAATCACAGGCAGGGTGGCAAATTTCAAATGTACGTCATTGTTGTTTGTTGACTTGTCAAACGTTCTGTCATCAAACATAAATGATCTCTACTCTAAACGCTTCACCGGTGACATTTTGCCGTCCCCCGCCCTTCTGCCGCCCGGGGCGGGCCGCATCCCCCCGCCCCCCCTACGCTACGCCACTGGGTTGACATCTTCGGTTTCAGTTCGATTGCAGAGGTTACATCTGCTATTATCACTTCTGTGAGGTTTATAATTCGAGTTTAGCATCTTAGTCCTTGCTTTAAACAAGGTACCAATTTGAATTGTAGAAAGTTTGCTATTAAAATAATTGTTTATAAACAAAGTGTGATTGAGTTGCTTGTAGACCAATCTGCTCGGAGAGGTACGAGCCCTATTCAAGAACTTGAAATACAATGAATCGTCGACCAACACAATACATTCATAAGACTAATCTTTCCAATTATCTATATATCATACCATTCTTTAAGCGGAGACAATTTTCTTCGGAATGCGAAATACATCATTTGCTTATGGAGATTTTCATTTTACGTTTGCATTACTTTTACTATGTAATAAGCATTAAACTTAAGATTTTTTAGAAAGATTGGAGGGATACCTGATTCCACATGTATAGCGTACGTTGGTGTAGAATTTGTAATTTTAGAAATTCTTTTGAAGAAAAAGCGTTGCACTATCTCAAATTCATCGAGATTTTGGTAGCTAAAAACTTGACTTGCATAGCAAAAGCATGAGTTTAAAGTGGCTTCAAAAATTCTTAAATTCTTAATTTAGCTGAGATGCCTATGTATTTATTGCAGAAGATTCTGTTCCATATAAGCTTTTCTGCAGTTTTTGCCGACAAGCATTTTTCTTTTAAATGGGGACGAGAATCTACATAGATTATTACAAAATGGAACACCTAAATACTTAAATTCGTATACCACCTCTATAGGTTCATGATCCAATGACCATGCTTCTAGCGGGCTTCTCCTTCGACAGTATTTTTCAAAGATCATAATTTTCGACTTTGAGGTGTTTATATTTAGGTCCCATTTATCACAGAAGCTTTTCAGTCTGTTAATTTGTAACTGTAAGGTGGTGGGATAGTCCGACAAAACAACAAGGTCGTCAGCATAAAGTAAAACCTTTACTAGTAGATTTCCAAATCTAACACCTCCTGGTAAATCATTCGAGATATCATCAATAAAAAGAGCGAACATAATAGGGCTTAATGGGAAACCTTGAGGCACACCACTATCGGTTTTAAAGAAGTTGGACATTGAGTTCCAATTTGACATAGCAGCGCAAGTATTGGTGAGGAGAAGTTTATGAAGCCTTAAAAATTTCGTCGATATACCTAAATTTGATAATTTATAAGGCAATGAGTTGTGGTTAATAGTATCAAACGCAGCCCAAAAATCAATGAAAAAGGTATAAAGTTTTTGTTTGTTATCGATGAAGCGTTTTGCTATATTGGAGAGTGCGAAGATTTGATCAACAGTTGAAAGACCAGAGCGAAAACAAGCTTGACAAGTGCTAAGCAGTTTGTTCTCTTAAACCTATCTCATAAGCCTGCAATAAAGGATTGGGGTAAATATTTTCCTCAAACATGTAAGAATCGAAATGCCTCTATAGTTTGCTGGTGAGCTTGGATCTCCTTTTTTTTAAATTGGACAGATTTGTGACATCAGAAATGACTGCGGTATTTCTTCTTTTTCAAGAAGCTTATTAAAAAAACCAAGAAGAAGATTTATGAAAGACAGAGAGGAGTTTTATAAAATTCGGCTGGAATTCCATCTATTCCGGCTGCTTTGTTGTTTTTCAAGTTTTTAAGCGTTTTAAAATGGACTAAGAATAATACCTATATCACAAAATATTTTGATAGAATGCCAAAATGATCTATGTTTTTACTTACATAGAAAATTTTGTTTCAATTTTTCAATCACCCATATTCTGAAACTCGTATTTATGACTAGTATTCAACTAAAGTCGTATGTTGTTATTCTAGGAGTCGAACATTCGACTTCACTTGTATTGGGTAACGAAAAAAATCGCATACGACTGTTCCTACGAATGTAGTCGAATATTATCCTCAGTAGGCGTATAAGTACTTAGAATTATTTGTTTGAAGTTAATAGGTAAATACGCTTATTTGCGCCTTTTTAAATATTATTTAATTTAGTTCATCTTACGAAGGCTAAGAACCATGTTTATTGTGTAGTACGTACATACTTTTAGCCTCTTAACAAAATTGTATTTTGCTCAAATTCGTTTTAACATATTTTATACAAAATTTCATTTCAAAATATCAATTAAAAGCCACCCCTTTATCTCTTTATAATTATATTTCGAAAAATCGTTATTAATGTTACCTTCTGGTGAAACAATGTTAAATAAATTAAATCAATTTCGACGAATTTTCAAATTCTTGCATCCAAAATAGTTTTTCTGTTTCGCTAAAAGCAAAATCAATTTGATGCACGTAAAATTTTGAATTCACGTGAAAACGTGGTAAACTGCATTATAAAATTGCGTAAGATTTCGTGGAATACTCAGTATTCAATATGTTTGAAATTTTTCATTTTATTTTAAGTTTCAAAACAATTTTTCTAAGAATTATTTATGAAAACTACTTCATTGTAAAACAAAATAAGAAACTAACTGAGAAATGCCTTAAATAAATAATAAATTTAAGAAACTCATAGAGAACTTGAACCTTAGTGACTTACAGCAACTAATGATTTCTCTGTGCGTGTTAAGAAGAGAACACACAATTTTCTACCGATTGCGAAAGACTTTCGATTACGAACAGAACAGGAACAGGATTTATCACATCCTCACAAGATACGTCACCCTTAAAAACAAAAAAAATTTGGAAACAAACTCAGACCATCAGCATGATTGTCGGATCCACTAATGATTTTAAAAAGCGGTATTTTAAAAAAAAAACGCTATGGTAGAGGACGGTATTTTAAAACTTTTTTTGCGACATTTTTGAAAAACGGGATTATAAAAAGCGGGATTCTGTTACGCTCCCTCTTTTTTTCAATATTAAGTTAATTTTATTATAGAAAACTGGACATACGATTTTTGTATTCTCTTCACTCAACATACAGTGACGAGCAAAAGTGGTCAAATGTTTTCCCTTTTTTGAAAAATTGATTTAAGTAAGGATTTTTTAATAGATGTATAGTATATATATATTATATTATGTATATTATGTATATTAAAATTTTCAAAAAATAATTTATTTTACAAGTAAAAATAATAATAATAATTTCCTGGTTTTGTCCAATTATGCACGTTTTAGTTTCAAGAGATTTAACATCGTTTTTTCATTGAGAGATGTTCCTCTCTATTGTGCTTTGTTTGTTTTACTGTTATTTAACAAGTAACAGTTAAAATAATTTTATTTGTTGATCGTTTGTTCTGGGTAAATCGTTTATTTTAAAACGTGTAAAGCTGATTATTGTCAAAATAAAAAAAAATTGGAAAAATACCGTCGACCGCACTTTTTTTTAAATAAAAAGGCGTGAATAAAAGGCGTGAAGTGTCTAAAATTTTGAAAATTTCAAAACTTCTGTGCTTAGTATTAAAAAAACCAAAAATTTGATGTCCCCCCAATGAAAAAAGGACGGAAACGACTACCTTCTGATTTGGAAGCTAGAAGAATGGAAAGAGAGTTGAGAAGTTGTGGGTCCAAATCACCTAAGCAGGCAGCCCAAAACATAGACAAGCCAGTAAGTGAGTGGACTGCATGCCGGGCACTCAAAAGAATTGGGTTAAACGCTAAAGAGAAACCGAAGAAGACTCTGCTTTCAGCGAAAAATATTAAAGCCAGGTTAGTTTTGCTAAAAAGCACAAACACTGGACCATTGACCAATGGAAAAAAGTCATTTGGTCGGACGAGACGATTGTCAATAGAATAGGAACGGATGGTAGATCTTTTTATTGGTCACGTCCTAGAGAACCACTTCAACAATATCAAGTTCAAAAGACCGTGTAACATAGAGGAGGTTCGGTGATATGGCTTAGGGCTGTTTCTCGTGAAACTCTAATGGTCCTTTGGTGAAAATCGATGGCATCATGAACAAAGAAAAATATTTGGACATTTTGAAGACAAATTTACCACCTTCTATTGCATCAACAGGCTTCAATGATTGTGAAATAACTTTTCAGCAGGACGGAGATCCGAAACACACGTCAAAAATTGTCTCGGAATGGCTGAGAAATCAACAGTTTACGACGATAACATGGCCAGCACAAAGCCCTGACCTCAATCCAATTGAAAATGTGTGGTCAATTGTGAAGCGACGGTTGGGGCAGCACAAACATCACCAATCAAACACTCAGGAGCTTTGGCAACGAATGGAGCTGAAATGGGGCCATATTCCAGAGCAATTTCTCCATAATTTGGTGGAAAGCATGCCAAAGCGTTGTTCGCAAGTAATTAAAAATAAAGGTTTATGGACTAAATACTAAAGAAAAAACATTGAATTTAAACGTGCATAATTGGACAAGTCTAAAAACTAATGGAATAATTTTTGTTTTGTATAATATTTTATTTTTTGAAAAAGTTTTTATAAATAATAAAATTTTGTTAAATAAACAAAATAAAAAAAATAAAAAAAGATTTTAATTCTATTAAAAACTCTTTCTTTAAATCAATTTTTCAAGTAAGCGAAAACATTTGACCACTTTTGCTCGTCACTGTACATACATTAATATTTTATTGCAAAATGTCTTGTGAAATAAAAAAATTTTATTCATATAAATCTGCATTGTAGTTTACAATAAACATTAAAAGAACGACTGGATAGCTCGTTCAAGCTCTTACATAAAAGTACTAAATGAAAATAACAGGTGTTGCCCGGGTTTTTTTCTTTTTTTTTTACTGCAAATTCAAATCTCAAACTGAATACTAAAATCAACAATGATTTAAAATCATGATTCGAAAAATTTCCAAATTTAAGGAGTGGTCACATGACACTTTTCGACCCATTATTCCAGAAAGGCCTCGTCGCTGAATATGATTCCTCGAGCAAAGCGCGCAAAAGACCCACTTTAGTAAAAAAAAATTTGATCATTTACAGATCCTGTTGAACGCTATATCTCCCATTTTGACAGATTACATAAATGACAGTCAACTATAGAGGTGTAGCTTCAGCAATATGGCCGCAATCACCTGTCAAAGTTCGGAACTTTCTATTTGAAAACGCATCATGATACCAAGTTTGTGCAACCCAGTTTTTCATTTTATTTCTGTATAATTTAATTAATTAATTTAAAATATGCAATTTTAAGAGACATCTGACGTCAAAAAGTTGTAATTTTGGTGTAATTCTTCATTGTAAGCAGCCAGAAAAAAATGACTTGTACGAGAACATAAAACAGCGTTCCAGAAAATCTGTCTGCCTACGTATCTACTTAGAATATCCTTAAGTTGAATCCGCTGTTGGTCGTTACACATAACATAAAATTATTTGAACATCATAAAATAATTTTTCTAACTGTCAGATACAATTTTAAAAGTACAGGCATTAACCAACCCTAACAAAATTTCCATAATATATAAGTAACGAAATATTTGGAATTTTTTTCTCTGTGGTTTTCTGTACAAAAAAAAAAAACACCTAACGCATTAAAATAAATTGTGGGCTGTTTTCGCATCAACATTGTAGGTCATGTTCCTTGGCCGTCATAAATTTGCTCCCACATAGCTGTGTGTGTCCTCTTTAATCCCCAACAGGTTTTCCCAGTGAACAGGTGTAGTTTATTTAACACAATTTATAATTTTGCTGAAAACAAATTTCTTTTTTAAAGGAGAAGAGTTATACTCTCACGCCAAAGGATAATGGAAACGGAAGCAACTAACACAGAATAAAAGGTCGAACAGTGGGAGTTTAGTAAGCGGAAGGTTTGCGGAAGGAAAGTCTCTGTAGCAAATATTTCAGAAAATGAATTATTGTGTAGAGATTATTTTAAGGAATAAGGATGTTCCTTCTTTAAGTCGGAGGGAAAATACCTGCTGCACATAGACAAGATAAAATATTTCTATACTATTGGGAACAAATTGATTTTTATTGTTATTTTGTGTCTTTAGTTTTCTCCTATGATTTAGCACCGTGCTGTTCTATGAACGATTTTGAAATTATGAAAATAAGACAGAAGAGGGGGTCTGAAATTTAAAGAGCTTATGTACAGATTTGTGGGATATTAAAGAAAATAAGAAGAATGTTTTTTTTTTTTAATTGGAAACAACAATTTGTTTAGAAAAAAATAATGTCTTAAGGTGTGTCCACACCAGAGAAACATTTCAGGAAACATTGTTTAAAAAACGTTTCTGAAATGTTTCCCATTTGTTTAAAAAACATTTTAGAAACATTTCAGAAATGTTTCTGATTTGTTTTTTTGGTGTGGACGCTTTGAGAAACATTTCTGAAATGTTTCTTTGTTTCCCATTATTTCCAGATTGAGTTGTCTGTAATTTTTTTCTCGTCTGTGTTGCGCTTTAAGGGCATGAAGTTTTTTTCTACTTCATCTTTATCACAATTTACATTTTTGCAAATTTCAGATATATAATCGGCTTTTTTTATTTTATTTTTAATATTTTTTGTCAAGAGTCGATCCCACAAAACTTTTTTTATTTCATAAATTTTTATCACTTGGATAACATTCTTGTTGCTCCATACTTTTCGCGACATTTTATATTTATATTAACAACCAGTCACGCACTTTCTTCCTATGCAAATGCTTGGGAAACAAATAAAGTTTCCCATTCGGAATGGGAAACAGAAAAACATTTCATAAACATTTCAGAAATGTTTCGCGAGCGTCCAGACCAAAGAAACATTTTTGAAACATTTCAGAAACATTTAAGAAACATTTCAGAAATGTTTCTCTGTTTCTGAAATGTTTTTTAAATGTTTCTGAAATGTTTCAAAAATGTTTCTTTGGTCTGGACACACCTTTATATTTATATATTAATACGTTAACAATTTTTTTGTAGTTCCTTTTTAATATACTTAAACTGAACGCCCGACAATAAAAAATATACAATTTGAAAGCTAATATTAATTAGAAGTGCCATCAGAAGAGACTATGTGAATCCGTCGACTATTCACATGTGCAAATAGAAATAGAAAATAGAAATAGAAATTATGGATTCTCCGTACAAAATGTCTAAGATAATAGTTTTTTTTTTTTATGATTAACGCGCACTCAAGGGATTATGACTACCCTTTAAATGTTGGTTGAACACAGTGCGAGCATTTAGGAAACAGTGGGAGGATTGAGTAGGAGAAACCGATGTACATTCGTCTTAAATTTCTGGACATTGAAATGGGGAGGAAAAACAGATAATAAATACATGACGGTGTTCACATTGGACTTACTCAACCGATTTATTTTGACGTAAGACCACCCTGTCGTGTTCAGACACAAAAGTAGTGTGAACACTCCAAGCTCACTTTGACCTCTTGTAGTTGTCATAATTGTTGGCCATTTGCTATGCCACTACAAATATACAGTGAATTACAAAAGTAAGTAAACACCTCTTAGTTTAAAGATAATTTCCTTCGAACATCGATAGTAATGTTAAGAAAAAAACTTAATATTTTTGTCTATAATTGATATGTATTTCGAACTAAAAAGTAACATTTCAAATAAAAATTCAAAAAAAACTTAAAAAATATTCGACTTAAACTAAAAATAATTTATATCCTTGAACCTTGAATTTATTACAGTCATTTTGTAAATCTTATCCATTTTGTACTTCGTTGGATAACTGTACACATACAATACACATACAATACGCATACAATACACATACATATACTCACATACACATACTCTATACAATTCAAAGCAAGTGAGAACCACCTAAGAGGCGGTTGGGAAGCTTTTGTTTGGAAGTTCCTATACTCTATCCAACAAAAATTGTCAGTACAGGGAAGATAGAACGTTTGTCTCTCATTCTGGTTGCATTGCCATGCATAAGTGTGTCACCTTTTAAAGCTCTCAAAGGGATTCCGTAGTTTAAATTATAAATTGCCGCAAATGAGAGTAAAAAACGCGTAGGGCTACCGTCTGCCAATTCAAAACGATTGAAAACAATATTCAATTTACCTTTTCCCACAACGCCAAGCGGTAAGATAATAGGCGCGTTTTTTTTTAAGTTGAAAAGCAATACGACAACACTCAACATACTCATCTTCTTAAAATTTGTTCTCAAAAGCTTCAAATCCCAAAAGCTCCTTAATAAAAACCACTGAAAAAGCTCTTTTCTTGCAATTGAGAATGATAATGGTAACACTGTTTTGATGTAGATAAAGAGCGCACGATCGTATTGAGTGACAGTGTGACACTTGACACTCTTGACTCTTGACAGTATCTCATCAGCAGTGGGATACGACGGTCGTGTTGGGGTGTACAACTTTTTGCAAAGAATTACAACAACAATTCCTTAAGAAAAGTCAGTGGCTTGCTCTTTTTTTAGTGCCATTTTTAACAACGCATTGTAGTGAGGGTGCATTAGGCGCCACTGCTTTAGAAAAAGCTCTCCCATAAGGCCTGTACTGACAATTTTTGTTGGACAGAGTATATATACACATAGATAATCCATCACATTACCCCCAAGCCATTTATCTTATCAGACTTATCCAGCTTCTCCACTCGTCACTTTATGTTAGTGAATAACAAAGACGAGCGTATTAGGTGATCCAAACGCTATCCTCGCTGTCTCTTTGTTTCGAATAGGCACTGTTATCATTCGAGTCGAAAAAGATGCAATATATATGTGGGATATGGCTCTTACCGCACAATAGTTTTACTATGCAAAAAAAAAAAAACAAATAGAGTTTCTGTCTAGGGTTTCTTTAAGTTTTTATTTATTTCTTTGACTACAAATTAATACAAAATTACGAGGAGCAGCGACGACCGATTTGTAAGGAGTTTTACAAAGGACTGAACTCTACGTTAAATGATTAAGCGAAACTGGTTTTTGATGGAAGGGACGCAGTCTCCCATTACCCTGTCTGTCGTCCGTTCGTTCGTTCGTTAGTATGTGTAGTCTCAGTGCTGTTTGTCTGGTACGCATAGTCAGTGCTGTCCGTTGAGTTTGTTTCTCCATCCCACATATATGAATATGACACTTCGATACACAACAAGTTGTGGATCAATTATGGGTTTCGTATTGTTGTTCTCTTCGTAATTGCTTATAAGTTTATTGATGATGTTTCATTGATGATGCCAATATTTGTATGTCGAAAGGTATGATGACTGCAGTCGAGTGCTATGTTGATGAAGGCTGCTTTGAGTGGAACTTTACACAACGTCCAGAAGAAGTAGATTTCTTGAGCCAATTATTTTTTCTTCTTTTCTCACAACTTTCACATCAAGGTAGGGCGGGCAATCCTCCCTTATTTCCTACTTCTACTCTGAACTGGATCTCTCTATTAAATGAATTTAAAGAATCCAGGGTGGTGACAAGATTGTCAAATTTCAATATGGAAAACGTATCATCGTCATATTTTGTAAAAATCTTTGGTTTAGGTGCTAACCTACCAATAACATAGTCCAATAGTGCCTCCATAGCTATGTCTGCCAAAATTGGTGATATTGGTATGGCCCGTAGGTTTTTTTTGATCGCTTCAAATTCCAGGTAATTGTCATCAATAACAAAAAACAGCAACATTTCCATGAACAAAGATTTCCTAACTTTCGCATGGTTATAAAATAATTACTTTATACATTAATTTAATGTTGATGCTTATATTTTCCAATAAAAGGCCTGACGAAGAGTGTATTCATGCTTGAAACTTTGCTAATTCAATCCGTTTTTTATTGACCCGGAACTCACTATAAAAACTTTTGCTATCTTTTATCGTTAAAGCTGATAACTTTTATTCGGTTTTCCAAACTATTTTTTTTTACTAGAAAATGAACTTCAAAAATGTCAATGGTTTGTTTATTATAGATTTAAGATCTATCTATGCCTCTCTTTTTCTTGTATCACTAAATTTAATGGTTTTCTTAGGAAAAGTTATTACCCTTTTAGAATATTAAAAGCTTTTTAATACCTTACATATAGCTTGTCGTAAATCCTTCAAAAGATTAATCCAATGGACTTCCTTTAGCCAAAGGAAGTTGTCCATCATTTTCTTCTCATCCGTTCAACAGAACACCACCAAGTCGATTGATAAAAAAGCTTATAAAAATCAGTTAAGATGGACGTCCATGAATAATGTAAAAAGAAAATCATGTCAATCACGTCATTTAACCCTGATGCATATCTTTAATGTGCACCACAACCACCACTATAAGGCTTCCATTTGTGTTAGAGAGCAATGGCAAAAATACAACTTGCCCTTAAGGCTGGGAAATAACAACACCAGTGAGACGGGAAAAAATCCCGGAAGCTACTTTTTATAGCCTTTTGAATTTATTTATATTTTTTTTTTTAAATAGTCCATCACGTCAATGTGCAGCTTTAGCAACTTCCACCACTACCTTAATCCGTCTGATGGGTGATGCTCTATAAATCAAGAGGTGCCCTAAAGGAGAACGTCAAGGGAAGTGAACCTCTGACTCTGGAGTTCATCAGCATGCGGGAAGGGTTTGCTTAATGGCGTAAATTTCAGGTCATCTTAGGATCTATAAATTAGATAAGAAACCGAGTAAATTACTCTTCCTAGCTCACAGATTGAGCCACATGTGATGGAGCATCAGCATCATTCCATATCTTTTGTTATGTGCTCGTATTTTTCTCCACATCATGAAAATGTCCTTATTCGGCAAATATCTCGTTTCCATCTTCTTGCGTTGCGCCGCACCACTACCCATATCAAGCAGGCAAATGTATAACAATGGATAAATGTTATAGTTACACACACGAACTAAGTCATTAACCAGAGCCAGGGATAATAGTGCTGTTGTCATGTGTCTATAGACGAGACGCGCGAACAAAAAGAAAATTCTTCGGCAAGTTGAGGAGTTGAGAACTCAGTGCTAGCAGGCCGAGAATGCTGCGATGAGGACTTGGTTGAGATCGTGTTCGGGGTTCGGGATTCGGGGAGTGAGAATGTAACTGATGCCCTCATCACATTCCATTTGGGACAATGACGACGACGGCAAGAAGTGTCCTTTCTTCCTCTTATGCTTTTACTAACTGATATGGTGACATCCCATTTCTGGGTACACACTAATGGATGGACCAAACCCAGCCCAGAATATCATCATCATAGTTGGAGCGTGTATCCCATCAGTAATAGACTTCCCGCAAAAGTATTAATGAGCCAACAGCAAAGTCAATATGCAATAGAGAAACCAACAACCAAACGACATGAATAGAGATTTTGTGTAAACAGATTTTTCAGCTCTATTTTACGACCTTGGAGCTTGGACTACGGACCAAAAATATTTAATGTGCTCTTTCGTATGAAAACATTATTTTTGTTGGACGTGGACCTGATATTCTTTTTTATTTCCTGCAAACAAGAGTCGATATTATGCTAGAGATGATACTAATGTTTGTTTTTATGTGACGAAGATGTGTGTGACAAAATTTTATGACTGCGACTTGGCTCGGAAGAACAAAGCGTGATATAGATGGAGAACACTAGACAAATGTATTTGTTATAAATTGTTCTTTCCTTAAACAAAAACGCAGCCATGAACCATTCTAAGCTTAATAGTCGAGATGCAAAGGGCTTAGTTGCTTTATTTTTATCTGCCAAACAAATCCCACTCGAATGGCAAACGACTTATCGAAAAAAATTGCATTCAGATATACACCAATTCCTTCATATCTTCAATATTGCTTTAGGTTAAAATTAAAGTTGTGGTATTGTGAATTTAACATTTTTTTAAAATTGTACCCATTTTAAACTTGCGATATAATTGTACAGGTACTGAGTGGGAAGTTATTCACTTTAGGGCGATTCCGCTATAGACGATTTTTGACATCAATTTTTAAACTATAATATTTTTTACTTTTTTTGATAAATATGTAAAGTAAAAGGATTATATTTAATATCAAAAATAAAAAGTGAAACCTAACTGTCATACGAAAAGTCGGTACGAACTGCAATAATTATAACTGGTAACATAAGCGCGGAATAGCCACTACCGACAGTTTTGGGTTATGGATTACTTACTAGAAGTATGAAGAAACATGTAATTCAGTCGCTTGCACAAAAACATGTAAAAATTTCTTATAATATTTTTTGCATTTTGGATTGCAAAAAGCCATTGAAAGTTTGTTACACCCGCGACATAAGAGATATAAAAGTTTGTTTTTTTGACACAAATAAAGTTCAAACTTTTTAAAACTTTCTAAAAGTAAGAAGAAAACAAAAAGAAAATTAAATCAATCGTTATTAGGAGTAAATTGTAAGTTGAACTACAAAAAACGTTGATTCAAATCGGACCCAGTCCCACGACCCAGTTCTACGACCCAGTTGTACTACCCAGTTGTAAGACCCAGTCATGCTACCAAGTTGTACGACCTAGACGTACGACCCAGGCGTACGACCCAGTTGTACGACCCAGTCGAAGTTACCACTTGCCGTATCAACTTTTTTTTCAAAATAATTCGAAGCAAACAAACGTATGCGGTGTTACGTTTCTATGACCCAAATTCTAGAAATTTGAATGAAGACACGTTTCTTTAGAAATAAGCTTTAACCGTTTGACCTGCACGTGTACTTCAAATTCAACAACTAATTGTCATGTCATCAATTAAGATTTGATTAAGCTTTTGTTGATATTGAAGTCGATACAGTCAACAGCGTTGGTGAAAAGAACGATGCTACACCAGAAAGAAAGCGAAAGTTTGATCCCAAACCGTGGAAAAAATAATAAGTTTTATTTCAATCGGGTAAGAAGTCATATGTGTCAATCCGTTGGAAAAGAGTCAAAATGCCCCAGAAAGTGTAACACTTATTTTGACGAAGAGGCAAGGCATTATTCGCATACAACTTTCTGGGAAAAGCTAAGTCACTAAAAAAACAGATACAATATCTTACTTCGTTGATCGAAGAAATACAAAAAAGTCAGTTAGAATTATTCCAGCTCAACATTCACGACGACGACGTTCGAACACAAAGTTGTTTTTCCTAATTAAAAATGGTCTTGAAATTCAAAGGTTCTTCAACGTTACATTCACCGTTTGTGAAAATTTTTTGAGAAATATAGTAAGAAATAAATTAGATTGTATTAGGACGCACGACTGGGTTGTACAACTTGGTCGTGCGACTGGGTCGTACAACTTGGTAGCACGACTATGTCGTACAATTGGGTCGTACGACTGGGTCGTACAACTGGGTCGTATGACTGGGCCGTACGATTGGGTCACACGACTGGGTCGCACGACTGGGTCGAACGACATTCATTGGATTATGTCATTTGGAATAACAAGAGTTAAGTGTAAATTAATGGTATGTTACTTACGGTTTTCCAATTCCGTTTCATGTTTTTACGGGCCAATTTTGACCTTTTTTGTTTGTGGGCTGTTGTCAGATTTGGAGCTGGCACCATTTTGCCCCGAACAATCACACCACTGCTTTTAAAGCACAAAAAACCGTTTAAACCGAAATTCCTAACCCCGATTCATCACGAACTTCCGGCAAAGAACGCATCGAGTTGGATGCAGGATTGATTAAACGCCTCTTATTGCGGCGTACCAGCTTCTGCGGACGCCCGGGTCGCGTATTGCCAAACTGTATATCAGCACAGATCTCCATAGTCTGTGCTCAGCCATTTTCTGCTCACCGAATTTGAAAGTATTGTAGAGCAAACTGTATGCTACCACAGAGCGCTCTGTGGTCACATGCAGTTTGCTTGTAAAATATTAAAAAAGCTGAAGCAAACTATATGCTAGTTCAGATCGAGCAATGTACCTGCGATTACAGAGCCATCGTTCACGTTGGTATAGTTATTGTGTGTGGTGAGTTCTGGGTTGGTATACATTTTGCTTAGGAAACTAAGAGCAAAGTACCTGTGATTACAGAGCCATCGTTCACGTTGGTATAGTTATTGTGTGTGGTGAGTTCTGGGTTGGTATACATTTTGCTCAGGAAACTAAGAGCAAAGTACCTGTGATTACAGAGCCATCGCTCACGTTGGTGTGGTTATTATGTGTGGTGTGTGGTGCCGTGACATAAGGCCAAGTGACAAAAGGCCAAACATAAAATGTTTTGTCTTGAGCAACAGTACCTTGGGTGGCCCGCTTCGCGGGTTTTCAGGATTTTAACTTCCTTTTCGGGGCTCACACCCGCTCACGCAACTCCGTTGCTCCGCTTAGGGTATGTTCAGTCGCCAGGCAGGCGCCTGTAGCAACAGTTTTGTATTTTACATTAATTGGAGTAAACAACTAACAGTTATGTACTGCTGCTCAGGAAAACTGTTGCTACAGGCGCCTGCCTGGCGACTGAACATACCCTAAGCGGAGCAACGGAGTTGCGTGAGCGGGTGTGAGCCCCGAAAAGGGATTTAAAATCCTGAAAACCCGCGAAGCGGGCCACCCAAGGTACTGTTGCTCAAGACAAAACATTTTATGTTTGGCCTTAAGTCACAAACAAATTTGGCCTTTTGTCACTTGGCCTTATGTCACGGCACCACACACCACACACAATAACCACACCAACGTGAACGATGGCTCTGTAATCACAGGTACTTTGCTCTTAGTTTCCTGAGCAAAATATATACCAACCCAGAACTCACCACACACAATAACTATACCAACGTGAACGATGGCTCTGTAATCACAGGTACTTTGCTCTTAGTTTCCTGAGCAAAATGTATACCAACACAGAAAAATCTGCTTTTGATCTGACACAGTATATAGTATGCTCTTAATTTGAATGAGCATTCTGTAGTCTATTATAGAGCGTCGGAGCTCTGTACTGATATACAGTTTGGCAATACGCGCCCGGGTCTTATTAAAGTCCCATAAGATTATGGATCTTGGAAAAAATTTCAGACGACAGGATCGGATCTTGAAAGTTTTCTACCAATAGCCTTTAAGCTTAGGCCACTTAACCGAAAAGCTTGAATTTTACCTTTTTCCGTATCGCTAAAATGTGTTCCAAGCGGCATTGTTGTTTGGCATTTCAAAGCATTCATAACTGAATGAAGCATCAGAGAGGTTTGCATTGTGCGGTTAAACTTTTGCAATACATAAAAATCTGTTTTTAATTTTTAAACACCAGAAGAGAAAATAACAGAACTTTTGTTTCTTCTCAATTTACTTGATCAGTGATGCCATTCAATAAAAAATAAAGTGCACGACTGGGTCGCACGAACTTGTTCCTATGTAATAGACTAGGAATTTTAAAAACGAATGTTTTTAAAGAAAACTGTTCATAAGGATAAAATGAATTTTTTAAATTCTTTTAGTAGTAAGAGATAAAAACAGAATGCTATGCAAATATGAATTTATGCAGGAACAAAAATTATAAGTCGTTGTAGTGGTTCCTTAAAAAAATAAGCTTTTATGTACAAATTTTTAAAACATTCTTAAGAAAAAAATTTAGTACCCCAATCTTAAGTTTTTATTATTGTACGAATAAGAGTCTAATTTCCAAAAAAAAATATTAAGCCGTTCTTGAGATATCGAATTTTCCAAAATAATGACTTTTTTTTCTAAAAATTGAAAAAAAATAATTTTTTTTAAGTTTTGAAATACAATGGTTTTTAAACTTTTTAAGATCTTCTTTATAAAAAATTTCATTAAAATCCGTTATGCCGATAATGAGAAATTCAAAATTCGAAAAAATCATTCTATGGAAGGTACAGTCAGTAATATCTAGATTTCAAATTTTTTTTATTAAATTATAGATCGTTAAAATTAATCGTTAAAAAAAAAATTAGCAAAATTCTCGGAACCGTTTTCGAGAAAAATACGATTTTTCGAAAACCATTTTTTAAAATTTGTATGGAAGGTACCGTTAGTTGTAGATAAAACAAAATTTTGTTTATCAAATCTTGTAGATTATGTTAAAAAACTGTTATTTGTCAAGTTTGGAAAAAATCGATCTTGGGCTTTTCGAAATATTGGGTTTCCAAAAAAAATTTTTGAATTTTTTTTTTTAAATCCAAAAAATTCAAAATTGAAAATTTGAATATGTAATAATGTTTAAATTGTGGAGGAGCTTTACCATAAAAAAAATGATTAAAATCGGCTATACTGTTTTCGAGAAAATCAAAAACAAAAAAAAATTAACCCGGGGGGCTACCAAAAATAACAATTTTTTGGAAATTTTTTTTCAACCATTACCTAGCTTTAACTAAATGAAATTTTTATAATTTTTTTTTTAATTCTGTGGGACAGTTTTTGAGAAAAAAAATATTTACAAAATTTAAAAAAAAATCGTATGGCAGGTACCGTTATTTTTGGCCATAAATAAAAAAGAAAAAAACGTGTGGGGGGAAAAATTAAAACCCATATCTACCAAGTTTGAAGAAAATCGGCCGAGCCGTGTAGGCTGTAGTCGAACCGACAGACAGACAGACAGAATTGCGAGACCCACCTTTTTGGTCTTCGCTATAATCGTAATGTCAACTTTGATCAAAATCTCGAGTTCGATTTTTTTTACGAATGCATAACTTGCCTTATGGTACCTATAAGTCGCAAGTAAAAATAGTTAGGTGTCATTCCCATTTTAATTTTCTACAAAACTCATTTTTACAGGGTGGGGTTATACTTATGCAAGGCACTGTAGGTGTGTTCATGTATTTACTTTGCATTTGACTTCAAGGATACGTGTGAAGTTCCAGTAGATGTGGTTTACACTAGTAATTTATAATTCCAAATGAATTTTGTAATATATACCGCAGTAAGCACTCACGCACCGTTTTTTTTAACGAGGCATTTGACGCAAATGTGTGTGATCAATAAGAGTATAGCATATCTTTGTTTATTCCATAAATTTTTATTCCCTTCAGCTTAATCTACCATTATTAATAATATTCTCTCTTACCTACTTACACAAAAAAGTAAATGATAATATATTTTTGTTTGAAAGCAAAAGATATTAAGGAAACGACTAAGAAATACAAGACTAGGAGAAAGATACATAAAGTTTTGAGTACTCGTATACCTTTTAAAAAAATAATGAAAAAATTATAACTTAAAAATAAAATATTAATACTATTCGTATGTGTATTTACATATAAACAAATAAAATGAGAAGTAACTTAAACATCTTTATGATTTTTTTGCTTTATTTTAGTACCTATTCACTTTGAGGATTGCAGATTGCAGTCATAAAATCTTACCCAAAAAGACTCAGAAACGCCGCTGGGTATTATCGGCTAGTTAAAAATAAAACTGTTATACCCATTAAGACATCTTATGTTTGGGTTGGCTGAAATGAAGCAGATATATAGTTCTTCAACTAGGTAAAAGGATGCATCTAAAAAAAAATCAAATGATAACCTCAAACATTTCTCATCCTAAGAAAAAGTCAATAGGTCACAATAATAAATCTAATTATATACATCCTTCCATTATTCCATTACATTTTTGTTTTTTTTTTTTTTAAAATAAGCATGGAATAACAAAGTGAATAAAAATCCAAATTAAAATACACACTAGCTATCATAATGAACGATGTTCTTTGAAACAAAAAAAATGCTATTGGCATCACTCCAGTAAAAAAAAAATATTAAATTAAGGTCAAAGTTTGTTTGAAAGCATTTAATTTTATGGCCAAAAGGCAAAAGTTCATTTTCTTCACAGCTTTTATGTTCTTGTGCACAAATTGCATTCTCTACTGCAATAGCATTCCTCTATGTGGCAACAAGAACATCCAATTGAAACCTTAATGTACGCCATTGTCATTAAAAGTAAATTGTTATTAGAAAAAGGATCTAATTTGACCTAACAAGTTGCCATTAAAATCGCAGCATTTGACATCTTTTATATGCTAAGAGCACAGCGTTAAAATTAGTTGAACTCTTATACAGTTCTGTAGGCTAAGAAAGAACTGTTCTAAAGATGTATAACTATAAAGGTACCTATAGTGAACATTGGAATGGCACGTCGACATCGATGTCGGGACTCAACAATGAAGAAAAAGTTAATACAAAAAAAACAACTACCCACCCAGTGTGGTTATCATCATCACCATCGTTTTCGCCTACCAACCAACATCAACAAAAACACGGCACAGTCCAAGGGCTGCTTGTCGGCCAGACGCCTGCCATTACCACTGCCACTCAGTCACGGTGCCTTGTGGTTGCATGCACAACTAAACGTGCAGGATACCATAGCTTTCCAATTATTATTACTTTTCTATTTTCCTCACTTAGAGGAGAGGATCTATGGTGTATACCTGCACTACAGGTGCATTCATATATAAATGTAGTTATAGGTATAATTTTACTGGTGAGAGCTTCGGTGAGCCCTATTTTGGCTTGTGGTAAATGCTTTTACGGGGACGGATTTTGCTGGATTATGCTGTAGGGCAACATCTTAAATTTGACGAGTAAACCACAAACACATGAATCTAACACCCAATCTTTTCTTGAAAGACGCGTTGTGGTCTTCTAAAAAAATAATTTTAGTACGAAATTTCTTTCGTGTTTGAAATGCCCCAGTGCTCCAATAATTTACAGGTTGGTCTAGCGTTTTCAGCTAAAAGGGGCTGTCTGTGATCTTAAGCGTGCTGGAAGACCTCACACAGTTCGAAATGATGATGATAAATTGGTCGGATGTCAGCAAGTATTGAACAAAACTCCAAAGCTTGAATGGACGAATATTGAGAGGGGGGTTGTACTGCGACTGAAGGATCTATTACACATGTGTCCCCTTCCAGGGATAGATGAGTTGCTAATCCTACAGCTCTTCCTCCAACCTTATCCAATTGATGAGTTTGATTATTTGGAGTACCTTTAGAGAGGATAAACCACTCCATTCTAACTTGTTTGTTTGATGCATTAGTGCCTTGCATCCCCTTAATATGTGTTTCGGCCTGTTGTCTCCTATTCCTCTTTCGAGGAGTAATTGCGCCTATTTTTGCTAGGGAGTCATTTCCAGGTACCCAAAGAAATGAGACATTATTGTCCTCGCGAAGTTCGTTTGATTTCGTATGAGCCATTTGACACAATGGCAATATTTTATTTTTGGTAATTCAGCTATGGCATTGACTTCGGATTGGAAAATACCAGTCAATTGTCCATTAGTATGGAAAGTTTGGTTCTAGGCCCGAAAATTCCAGCACCAATCCATTCTGCCGTTCTCGAACCATCCGTTTACCACTAAATGGCATTGGCTTTGAGTGTGTGCTTTTCTGTTTTGTCTATGCACTCTTTTTTTTTTCAACTTAACTCCGTGTTATAATTTTTTTACAATATTGTATTTTCTAATAATTTCATCCCTAGGAATGTTGATAAGGTTTGGTACTGCCAACTTTAAAAGGTAGTCCATTTCTCTGTGTCTCATACATTTGCCGGACCCAGTCCCTTGCTAGGAAAATCTCATAATGGCAGCACTTCCAACTACTACGTGTAATGCGGACAGGAAGAATATCATCCGAGTCGCTGTTGTAGGACAAGTTCTCCTAAAAATTTCCACGAGGCGACCTTCTCATCAGTATATGACTTAACGAGTTCGTTGCAAAGAATTTTACGGCAGTAACACCTTGTTCCATATAACATTCAATAATTGTTTCACGAGTTGAAAGCAAATAATCTACAATTACTTATTCAGTTTGCTCAGTGATTTCAAGAATTCTTCAACCAACGTTAGGCAATATGAGAGAACTAATAAGGACGGTCTAAACAACTTATATTGAAACTTAAACTGGTTAGAGAGTTAAGCTTCTGAATCTACAAATTGAACCACCTGAGGATTACTGGAAAAAATAAAGACAAGGGAGAAATAACTCTTATATGCTCATATTCGAAAAACAAAGTTCTAACATGTCCAAAATCTACGTCAAAATATACAACAATATCCCAAAGGTCTTTTCTAAAAAGATATTAAAAACTCTTCTCAGTCATCTGTTCCAACACTCATTCACAATAACACCCCTTTTTTTAGCTCGAAAGAAAAAGCTAATTTCCTTGCAGTGCCGTTTTATTGTAAATTCAATTTTTCCACACAGTGTTATGTCTCCTCCAGTACTTCAGATTGATTCTAAGGGACAAATTTTCTTTTGCACTCGTATATTCCCACATTCACAAGAGTTCTCAAAGATCTTGAAATATATAAATCCGCTAGTCCAGCTTGTATATCCCCTTTAGTTCTAAATGAGTGTTTTTCAAGGCTGATAAAACCATTGTGTAAGCTCTTCCATCTGTTATACTGTTGAGTTGACATTTGTTCAACCGGTCCCTAAAAAAGGCGAATCTTCCTACCCCTCTTATTACCGACCAATTGCACAAACGTTCCTTCATTTCTAGGTCATAGAAACGCTTATCAACAATCAGTTTAAGAAAAAATATCTCGAAAAACGAAAGGTCTTACAAGACCGCCAGTACGGCTTTCGTAGTGATATGTCTACTGGTTATCTGATGGCATATCTCATTAAAAAGTAGAACCAATCGTAACATCATTTTGGAGAAACCCACGTGATTGCACTTGATTTTTCTAAGCCATTTGGCATGAAGCTCCTTATCGAAAATGTGTGCATTTGGTTTGGTTGGTGATCTTCTTCCGACAGATTAGAAATAACCTTTCTGATCGTTTAATTTGAGTTGTTCTGGATGGTTTTAAGCTTTATATTCATAAACTAAATTTTGGTGTGCCCCAAGGCTCCGTTTTAATTCCATCTTGCAAAAACGAAACTGAAAAGCTGTACATAGTTGGTATGTGTGTTACTGATCATCTCTTACGGAGTGATCATATATTCGACGTAGCCAAAAACGCAGCGAAATTCTTAGGTTTTCTTAGAGGAACTGAGATAGGATTTATAGTGAGCACCTGTCTTTACGACTCTACGGATATCTTGGAAGAAGGGCAGCCACTCCCTCCCAGCAGGTGCCAGATCTTGATTCCTTGGCAGATCAACTACACACCGCCTCTAGATTCTTCGTACGGTCACGTCTCGGAATACAAGCCAGCTTCCATACTGTTCCGAATGTGCAGTGTGTAGGCAGTACCACCTTTGGTTCGGATCTTATTTTATCTAACTATTGTGTGGTTACAATAGCCAATCGCGGGTCTTGATTGGTGTAACCACAGCCACCTCGAGCTCTCTTTACAGAGGGCCTACCCAGTGATAGTGAGTCCAAGGTTTTTACACCATGGGGGCTCTAATTAGCGGGGATATCCAAACAAACTCACTATCCTCGAGGTACCCAATTAGGGTATTTTGTTTTTATGCTTGTGACTAATATTATGAAGTTATTTTAGAAATACCTCCGATAATATGACATGCGCCTAATAAATTAAGCAAATGGAGTAAAAACCCCGTGCTGCAGACCATAGCTGACCGAAGTCAACCACAATCTGCACCGATATTTATGATTAGTCTTTTCTTTTGCCCTATAACAAATAAGGGACGAATGTCCTAAGCAATCTTTTTAATTTCAGGTACTATGTAGGACCATCAATTATGATTGCGAAACCAAAACTACTTAGCAAATTCAATTACCTTTCGTCTTGGCCGTGACCCCCTCATCACATTGTCCAAGATTTGTATAAACTGTACCAGGGATCCGTTACTCAGATAACTGAGATAGGATATAGCACTGAATTTTTTTGGGACATAGCTTGAACTACAACTGATGTCCTTTTTTTTTCAAAATTGTATCTTTATTACTTAGCAATCTTACTTTTATTAATTCAATTCCATGGATTGCTAGGCCAATACACCGAGCAAAAGAGAATATCTCAATCGCTTTAATTTATGTGTGGCCGTGACTCTTCTGGTCATATTGAGTTTTCTTAGTCGTCTTAATCCCCAGCAAGCCGGATAAATAGACGTAAGCCTCCCCACCACGACAAGGTAAGACTCATCGGGAGGTTTCTTAGAGGATGCAAGAAATTTATTTCCACTTCTAATATCGCTAAAATCTATAAGGCATTCATCCGACCAAAACTTGAGTATTACTCTCATTTCTAGCCTAGTGCCGCCATTACTCATTTGAATCTGTTTAATAGAATCCAGAATAGAGACTCAAAACTCTCTATTATGGAAACTATTATTTCTCTTGAACACCGTCGTAACGTCTCCTGTCTTTCATACTATCACTTTTTCTATCAACAATGCCAGTTCCATTCCTCCCCTCAAACAATAACATAAAAACATAAATAGATAAAACAATATTCTGTTTACTCCAATTGAAAGAGCGTCTTAATTTCTTAAAAAATGTCGCTTTGTTGTTGTAATGTTGCTTATTTTCAAGTCCTGATACATTATACCTATGCAAATGTAGTAAAATAAAATTCCCTAAAACTGAGTTTGATTTTTATTCGCCCCTACTGTGATTTGTTGAGAATTCTCCATCAGTTCGAGATGAACTCGAGGATGGGGTGACAATAACATCTCTGGATTGTTTGGTAGATACTTAGTTTGACATTTCGTCATTTGACATTTTTGTTTGCAAAGTGTCCAGATTCACCTTCCCGATTTTTCGGAAATAAAAAATTCTTACAATTCCGGTTTCGTTGATTTAGACCTTTCCTCGGGCTTTATGTAAACAACTTGTCATAAGTCTGGCATCTCGGAGAGTGACCTTTGAAAATGGTTTCACTCGATTACTCGATTTTTTTTACGCATCAACTTCATCTGCATTTTTATTTAGCAGGACACGCAGAGCGAAAAATCAGTGGTGAAATCAGAGTCAAAGAACTCAAACCGGGCCTCTAATATGGGAATACCTAAATACGTCTCTGCTTGTTTTAAACTTCTCTGTCAACAATGGCATCGCTAATAAAACTTAGCGTGTTGGCCTGTGCCATCGCATTTGTCGGTGCGGCATGCAGCAGCACACTATGTGTTGCTGCAACTTACTGCTATTTAGTTAGTACATAATTGCATAATTTTATTGCCAATGACATGCAAAACTGCGAATATCCTTTTATGGGTTAATAAATACGCGACAGTTTTACACTGTTCGGCTTCGTGGGTGCTGAGTTCATAGTGCCGCAAAAGGCATTTAGAGCAAAACGGCTGAGTTATGTTTATGTAGATGTAACGTAAGCGAACATAGCGCCCACAGGAGTTCTAGCTAAAAGAGGAGGAAGGCTTTTTGAAAAAAGGACCTATAATGTCATTAGGAGTTAATTTATGGTTGTTTTTTTGTCTTGTTCGTTGCGCAGAGTTATGATAAGCATCTTTAATGAAATAAATTATATCTTTATTGGAAAATTGTTATTATCGGATGCAGAGGTTGAGGGGATGTGGTATAAGCCATTATAAAGGATTTTCAACCGACAACTGACACAGTGCAACGACGACGACTATGCAGATGTAATTTCATGGTCCTTATCATAAACGCATACACGAGATATAACAAACGGTCGATAAAATCCAGAATTAGTTTGCACACGGACTAAGGACTATACGACTATAGCAAGGGCATAGCAAACTCATTGAAAATATTTGTTTAGGGCGTACAGGTAAAGCTGGGGAAGGCACTTGTTCTTGTACCTGTATGTTAAGGTTGCAGGTGAATCTTTTTAAATGACGCAAGGTTAGACTAATATTTCGAAACCATAGCTCTATGGCTTGTTTATCTTTCCTTGGTAATTGTTTCTTATGCATATTATGCAGAAAGGGTAAAACTACGGTTCTAGCTTCGGTGTACTTTGCATTAGAATGCTGCGTTATGAATGATTAATAAGAGGTTTTGGCTTGCAGCAGTGTGCTTATGTGAGTTTGCATTCGTTTCGAGGATAAAATATGTTGATTTATACAGTTTCAGTTTTCTTGTGTTCTTATTTGCTCATTGTGAAATGTTTCTTTTTCTATGTAAAAAGCACCTCCGGTATTGCTTGTTAGCTATTAGTCTTTTTTTTTTTGTAAAGGATAACATAGCCATTTTAACATTAAAACACATAGGGGCTAAGTAAATTTATCATAAGCTACGAGAAGTTTATTTTCATATGCGTAGCTATAAGGTTACTTCAAAGTGAAGCAAAAGTCGTCACCCTATTGGACTTAGTTCTTAAAAATAGCGCTGGATGGCATCATTAACTTTGAGTGGCTGCCGGCCACTTGACCGATATTATCTGAAGGACATCCGAGAAAATATGAATACATAGATAAACGAGCAGAGTGAGTAATATTACTTTTAAGTCGTGGGATGTACCTGGGAGGTACGTCCCAGTTTGATATTCATCTGAATCATGTGAGATCTGCCAACTATACTTTTGACAAAAAGATCTAATGGGATTTATGAAAAAAGTTATAATTTTTGCTTGGAATGGATGTAATATCTATGCAAGTCTATTAGCAATCCTAGAATTATAAAGGAGATTACATAACCAAATAGATTTTTAATTTAAATAAAGCTCTGGAATTGGAGTGAATTTGAAGGAGGCTTAAGAAGACGCAGTTCTAGGGAGGTACTGAGTTCAAAGTCGAAACAGTTAATGTTGCAATTTATCCTGCAAAGCTTGCGAGTAATAGGTCGTTGGAGCCATAAGAGGTATAGTGGGTGGGCACATACCAGAAACGAGGATTTATTAGATTATGGGAATTAGTGTTGAAAGAGATGTAGCGTAAACGATACAGTTATTGGCGCCCCTAAGGAAATTTTTATCTTAAAATGTGAATAACTTTTGCATTAAAAGAGTGGTTGATATATTTTGTACATCAAATTAAAATTTGATTGTTTTTTCTTAAACTTTAATTTAATATTGATTTTTTTTAAATAAAATGTTTAAAAGGTTAATTTAAAAAAAACTTTCTTAAAACTACAATTATTGGCACACCCCAAAAATTTATGAAAAAATATGTTTTTCGTAACAGATTTATAATAATAATGTAGATCTATGAATATTTAACTATTTGGAACTCGTGTTTTTGGATATCCGTCCATATTTTTATGTGGAGAAGAGCTTGCTGAATATAATATTTTCGTTGAAGCTGGAAATTGTCAGTTGATACAGTTATTGGCACAAACTTGCTCTTATGTAAAAGGCTAAGAGCTTCAAAAATGAGTGTTATTAGAAATTTAAATGGCTAAAGCAACTCCTTTAGTAGTTGGAGTTAAAAACAGGATGCCATGTGATTCAAGGAAATATTAGCTATTGTAAGAATAAAAATTATAAGTCGTTGTAGTGGTTTTTAAAAAAATAAGCTTAAAACACAAAATTTTTAACACATTTTTTATTTTTTAAATCTTGGTAGACTAATTTAAAGTTTTTATTATTTAAAAAAAAATATTGAGCCGTTTTTGAGATATTAAATTTTTCAAAAAAAAAAAACTTTTTTTTTTTAAATTCAAAAAATATTTGTTGTTAAGTTTTGAAATACAATGTTTTTTAAACTTCTTAGAAGCTTCTCTATTAAAAATTTCATTGAAATCCGTTCTGCCTATAATGAGAAATTCAAAATTTAAAAAAAAATGGTTCTATGGTGAGTACAGTCACTAATATCTTAATTTTAAAATTTTTCGTATTGAATTATAGATCGTATAAATTTATTGAAAGAAAAAAAAATATAAAAATTCTAGCCAACGTTTTCGAGAAAAATATGATTTTCTAAAACCAAAAATAACTATTTTTTGTAAAAATTTTTTTTAACCATAACCTAGCTTTAACTTAATGAAATTTTTGATTTTTTTTTTAAATCTGTGTGACAATCTGTTCAGACAGAGAGACACAGATTTTCGAGACCCACTTTTTTCGTCTTCGCTCTCATCGTAATGTCAACTTTGATCAAAATCTCGAGTTCAATTCAGGAAAAAATGTTATTAATGATGGTACCTGTCATACGACCGTTTTTTACTTGCGACTTATAGGTGCCAAAAGGCAAGTTATGCATTCGGAAAAAAAATCGAGCTCGAGATTTTGATCAAAGTTGACATTACGATGATAGCGGAGACCAAAAAAGTGGGTCTCGCAATTCTGTCTGTCTGTCTGTCTGTCGGTTCGACTACAGCCTAAACGGCTCGGCCAATTTTCTTCAAACTTGGTAGATATGGGTTTTAATTTTTTCCCCCGGACGTTTTTTTCTGTTTTTTTAAGACCAAAAATAACGGTACCTGCCATACGATTTTTTTCGAAATTTTTTAAATATTTTCTTTTCTCAAAAACCGTCCAACAGAATTTAAAAAAAAAATTGAAAAATTTCATTTGGTTAAAACTAGCTAATGGTTGAAGAAAATTTTACAAAAAATTGTTATTTTTGGTAACCCCCCTGTGTCCATTTTTTTTGTTTTTGATTTTCTTGAGAACGGTACAGCCAATTTAAATCATTTTTTTATGCCAAAGCTTCTCCAAAGTTTGAATATTATTACATATTCAAATTTTCAATTTTTTATTTTTTGGATTTAAAAAAAAATCAAAATTTTTTTTGGAAACTCAATATTTCGAAAACCCCATGCTCAATTTTTTTCAAACTTGACAAATAAAAGTTTCGTAACATAATATACAAGATCTGAGAAAAAAAATTTTGTTTTATCTAAAACTAACGGTACCTTCCATACAAATTTTAAAAAATGGTTTTCGAAAATCGTAAAAGGGCTCCCAAAAAGTTTAAAGAACATTGCATTTAAAAACTTAAGAAAAAATATTTTTTCAATTTTTAGAAAAAAAGTATTTTTTTTTTTTGAAAAATTCGATATCTCAAGAACGGCTTAGTTTTTGTTTTGGAAATTAGACTTTTATTCGTACAAAAATAAAAACCCAAAATTTTTTCTTAAAAATGTTTTAAAAATTTTGTACATAAAAGCTTATTTTTTTAAGGAACCACTACAATTTTTTTTAGCTCCAAATTTAATGGTATTCCCTAATAGCCTTAATACAAAATCTTATTTTTCTCAAGAACAGCTCCTACGATTTTGATGATAAAAATTAGGTGTGCTAACACATTTTGGTCAAAAAAAAATTTAAGAAAAAATGTTATTAACGGTGCCTGTCATAGAACCGTTTGTTTTTTTATTTTCGACTCTCTCATTAATTGCTCTAACGATTTTAACCAAAACCCATTAAGTTAAAAAAAAAATTGTATATACAAATATTCGAAAAAATATTGTTTGGGTTTAAAAAAAATCCATTTTTTTTTTTGAAAAATCAATATCTTCAAATCTTGTGAACGATTATTTTTTGAAATTATTTCCTAAAATCTATACAACTAAATACTTAAAATTGGCATCCCAAATTATTCTTGAAAAATTTTAAAGAAATTTCTTATACAAAAATTACTTTGATAATAAAACGTTTTTTGAGCTTTGGTTGCATAAATTCATACTTTTCGGGAAATCAGATGGCAATTTCATGCATATGAACATTTTTATTATTTTTATTTATACAGTCATAATTTTTAAATTCCAAAGTACTTTTATATAAAAGCAAGTTCGTGCAATCCAGTCGTGCATTTTATTTCGTCTTCACTAACATCGTAATGTTGACTTTGATCTAAATTTCGAATTCGATTATTTTTACGAATGAATAACTTGCCTGTCGCGAGTGAAAAGTAGAAGTCCTAAATGGTGTGCCCCGGAGGTAGCTAAGATATCATCAGAGAAGGTAGATATATCTGAATCGCACTTGTTAGAAGTGACGATTTTTCAGGTAAGAAGAAATCGATCTTAAGAAGATAGGTTCAAGCCCAAGGGCGGACAGTTTCAATAGAATAAGCTTATGTGAAATTTTGTCAAAGAACTTACTGAAATCGGTTGAGACTACGTCGACTTCCTTCCGTTCTCTTAGGCTGAGAGACTAAGGGATACTTATTCAACGAAGCTAGTCGTTGAGGACCTACCATTGACAAAGCCGTGTTTTCTAGGGTAAATGAGAGACTTACAACAAAAACTTAAAATTTCGTACAAAATGCTTTCAAAGATTTTGGTAATATGTGAAAGGTTCGCAATTGGATGATAGTTTGTAACTTCACACTTTGGCGTTTGGCCCTTTTGGCGCGGACACCATGTGAACCGGAATAATACTCGTCATTGAGTTGATATAGCTTATTTTCGATGAGAAATGGGCCCATGGAGGCCAAGGAGTCGTTTATAAAAGATTGTTGCAAATAACTAGCAAAAAATTTAATGATTGCTTATTATGTTCGTTATTAAAACAAAAAAGAGGGAGGTTTAACTTCGGATTTTCGTTTAAAGTTGACAAGCAAAAGGCTGTAGTGTTTTAGATTTTCCCAAGTATCATAATATGAATTGGTTTTTTGGTGCGCTTATAAATGAGTTTTTTTATTATTGTTTTGTTCATCAGGTAAAAATAAGAAAACTCTATATTTATTACGCATTTTTTGAAAAAAATTTACCTCAAAGTCAAAATTTTGCTCGGGCAAGAAAAATTGAACACCATTAAAAATTGAATATCTGGCAACCCTAAAAATACATCAGCTCAATTCAAACGTAGTTTAAGAAGTTAGTGTTTCTTCTAAAAAAAAAGTCCAAAATGAGGTCCCTACTACTAGTACTAACAGAGAAATTGACCTTAAGTACACCAAAGTTAGACTTTTTTTAAATCGTCAAAAAGTGATCTCAAAGTTGAAAATCAGACTTTACTGTAAAACAATTTTTTTCTTAGAATATGACCAAGAATCACATTCCAAAGTATGGGAGACGAATTACTGAACACCCTGTAAAACTCAATAAAGAGTTAAAAGTCGACAAATTCAATAACTACTTTGGTGACAAATCAGAGCATGAATTAGGTTGATATTTAATTTAAATGAATTTTAAAATACTTTGGGAATCTTTTTACTTTTTTTTTTGAAAAAATCTTTCAAAAGCGAAGAATTTCAGTGCGTACATAGGCGTGATCTTAAAACTCGAAAATTCTTAAAGAATTTCTTTTCTTGGAGGAAGTGATTAAACCTCAAAGTGCTTTTCTCATCTCAGTCGCATTCGAAGTTGGCAAAAAAATTAAGGTATGTTCTCTCCATTTTTGCCAAATAACAACAAACACGAAGGAATGGTTAAGAGCTGTTGCGCCACTGAATTTATTTATTTAAGTACCATTGAGCGGAAAAATGTGTATTTTAAAGTGCTTTTGTGATTTATCACACTTACCAATGCACACCGTCTATAAGAGCTTCATATCCTTCAAATAACGTGTTGAGGAAATGTGTGAAAATTATGATTCTTTTGATGATTAGCAGATATTTATCCTTGACTCGGCTTTGATAACGTGCAGAACATATTTTTAATTTTCCAACTAGGCCAAGTAGCAATAAAATAAAATGCACGACTGAATCGCACGAACTTTTGTTTGTGATTCGAGGCTATAACGTGTGGTTAAGCATTCAGATATGTCCAAAGAGAAGTATTTAAAAATAAAAATACTTCTTCTTTTCTTCTTATATTTTTTGCTTATAATGGCATTTATAATTTGCAGCCGTGGCTTGGTGTGTACATGGTGCAAAATGGAGCTTGAGTTTTCACAAACTCCTCGAAGAAAATCGGGCCAACGTCGAACGTTGGCTTCCAAGTGTTCAATTGTACTTGGTTTATGGGTGTAGAAGCGAAGATATTCTTATCGTCAGGGAAAATAATCTAATGGTGTCAGATCGCAATGAGACTGCCAGTTTAAGGCCAGGCGCGCACATTCAATTTTTAGTTTCGCAGTGTGAGCGTGAGTAAAGAGTTGCCAGTGCGCGGTTCTCTTTCGACTGGTGATTAAACTATTTGATTTCGATCACAGTTGCCAGTGCGCGACTAGCCTAAAGGCCCATAATGTTACATAGAAACTAAGTATTTACCTTCAAATTAAAGCACGGAAAAATAGTAATCGAGTCTTCTTACCACTTAATTTAATAGCTTTAATGTTTTATTTGTCATCATATTTGAAGACACATAAACGGAATATTCCACCTGCTGTAGCATTGGGTTAATTTTTGACAGTTTTTTTTTTCAATTTTTAAAACCAAACCAACGATAGTTACCTGACTTCAAAAAATTAAAGGCAACCGAAAAATAAATACTAACCTCCCTTAGACCGAAACTTGTTTTTATTTTCGATTTTCCAAGAAAAAAAAACATTAAGTTTGATTTTGATCAATTTTGTATGCAAGAAGCCTTTAGAAAGTATTATAGAGCAAAGTTTTCAAAATAAGCCTTCAAATTTTTTAAAACAATATTATTGCATTTTATTTATAGGTAGCTACTATAAAACAAGTTATGAATTATTAAAAAAATTGACTCGGGATTTTGACTAAATTTGACATATTGGGTCTTGTGAATAAAAAAAAAGTTAAAGTTTTTTTTGGAGGAAGCTAAAGCCAACTAGTCATAGCTTTTACTAGCAGCTAAAGCTAGACAGTACTAGCTTAAGCTTTGTTTTATGTGAATAAAAAAATGATAACGCTAAATAGCTTATGCTGGAAAATTCTAGCTTAAGCTTCGTAATTTAAGGTGTTCGTTTTTTTATTCACATGTTTCGGCTAGTTAGCTTTAGCTAAAACTGGTACATGTATGACCGAAAGGAAAGTTTCTTTGCCTCAATTTGTTATCTGTTCTACAGGGCAAGTATTGGTTTCGGCTAAAAAATGTTTTTAATATTTCGTATGTCAGTTTCTGGGTCTATACGTTCACAGTCCTATTTTTTGAGATATTCCCTTATGTTTAATTAACAACTCGCACAAGTTAATAATGAAAATAAGATCTAGTCAAAGCTTTCTAGACAGGTCGAAAAAATCTTGAAATTTTTGTAGCTTTAACTATAATATTCTAGTTTAAGCTATTTTTATTCACACAAATTGAAGCTTAAGCTAGGAAAACAAGCTTAAACTAAATGAATTTAGCTTTGTTCATTTTAAAATAGCTATTACTAGAAAACATCTTTAACTAGCTAGCTTAAGCTTATTTTTATTCACTAAAAATCAAGCTTTTACTTAAAAATCCAAGTTTCAGCTTTAGCTTTTTTTTTATTCACAAGGCCCATTATCTATGATAGCGAAGACGAAAAAAGTGGGTCTCGCAATTCTGTCTGTCTTTTCGACTACAGCCTAAGCGGCTCGGCCGATTTTGCTTAAATTTGGTATAGTATTTTTATTTTTTTACCCCACCCATTCATTCTTTCTTTTTTTAAAACCAAAAATAATGGTACCTACCATACGATTTTTTTTAGAAATTTTATAAATATTTTGTTTTCTCAAAAACTGTTCGACAGATTGAAAAACAAAAAACAGATTACAAAAAAAATGTATTTAGTTAAAGCTAGATAATGGTTTGAAAAAAAAAATTCCAAAATTCCCATGGAACCATTTTTTTTTGTTTTTGATTTTCACAAAAACCGTACAACCGATTTTGATAAGTTTTTTTATGCTAAGGCTCCCCAAAAGTTTTAATATTATTGTGTACTCAAACTTACGAAAACAATTTTTTTGAATTTTAAGAAAAAAATCACAATTTTTTTTTAAACTGAATATTTCGAAAAATCCATGCTTGATTTTTATTAAACTTGATAAATAAAAGTATTATATTGATCTACAAAATGAAAGAAGAAAAAACTTTATTTTACCTAAAAATAACAGTACCCACCATACATATGTTAAAAAATGATAAATAGTTTTCAAAGATCGGTTTTTTGTCGAAAACGGCGCCTAGAATTTTGATAAGTTTTTGTCCCTTTCGATAAATTTTTACTATCTATATTTTAATAAAAAAAAAATTAATAGACAAAAATTAAGATATTATTGACTGTACCTACCATACAACCATTTTTTCTTATTTTGAATTTCTCACTATCGGCATAACGGATTTTTCTAAAAAGTTTGAAAAACATTGCTTTTCAGAACTCTAGAAAAAAATATTTTTTGAGGTTTTGAGAAAAAAATCAATATTTTTTTGAACATTCCATATCTCACAAACTGCTCAATATTTTTTTTTTTTTGAAATTTTATATATATTCGTATAATAATTAAAACTTAAAGTTGGCCTGTCAAATTTTTTTCTTAAAAATGTTTTAAAAATTTTGTATGTAAAAGCTTATTTTTTTAAGAATCCACTACAGTGAATTATAATTTTTGTTCTGGCATAAGCTAATAATATTTGCTTGAACCACATGACATCCTGTTTTAAGTACCAAAAACTAACGGAGTATTTTAAGTAATTAAAAAACTAAATTTAATGCTTATGAACAGTTCTTCTCCAATAACATTAATTTTTGAAATTCTTAGTCGTTCACATAAGAGCAAGTTCATGCGATCCAGGCGTGCACTTTATTTTATTTTTGTTAAGACCGAAAATAAAGGTACCAACCGTACGAATTTCTTTCGAAATCTTATAAATATTTTTTTTCTCAGAAACCGTTTCACAAATTTTTTAAAAAATGTATTTCTTTAGTTAAAGCTTTATGTAATAATTAAGGAAACTTTTGCAAAAAAATAGTTATTATTTGCAGCCCTCTTAGAACTATTTTTTTTAATAATCAAATTCTAAATGTGTTTTTTTTTTGATGAATCATTTATTTCAGTTTTTTACTAACTGAAAATAAGAAAAAAAAAATACTTAAAAAACCCTTGTATGTTTAGGATGCTTCAATCGTTTTAACTTTGCATTTTTATTTACAACATTTTATTGAAATGTGGTAAAAGAGTGCAAAGGAGGTTTAAGAAGAGATTTTTAAAAAGATATTTCGAACATAGGTTTCTGTCTTAGCACTTATTAGCAGTAAGAAGTCCGTCGAAATTCTAGAATAAGTACCTAATAATGTAAATGAAGTTTTAAGATCTTAAAAAAATCAAATTAAATTTTTTTCTTATAATATCCATGGCTTGGGCAAGTATGTATATCAATAGTCAGACACAAAACAATAGGATATCTATATCTAAGGACAAGCTTGTAAATGGCAAAGGTAGATGGCTTTTAGAAGCATGTGATGACTTTTGTATGACCATCCTGAATGAGCGAACACGAGATGATGCAGACACAACCTTGACTTTTGTGGAAAGTGTCGGTTCATCCAGAATCGATCTATGTAGTGTAACGCATGAAATACTGCAGGACATTGAGGGTTTCCAAGTATGCCCAAAGTACTTGTGCTGGAGCTAGAAGTCAGTTATATGGATATACTGTAGAAATGAAATTAATACCCAAACTAATATGGACAAACAACCTAGAAAACAGCTATAAAAAAACTTACGTGAACGAGTCACCATTTCTGAGACCATTGAATGGACATGTAAAAACCTAACTGATGCTATCTGAATTAGGAAGTGAGTAGAAAATCAAAGATATACTGAGAGAACTATTGGTAAAGAAAAATGGTAAAATAGAGCATGCGAACGAGCACGAAACAAGACATTTTTTTTTGGCTCAAAAGACTGCGTCGCAACCACTCTTCGAGCCTTATGCTATCATATCTTCAATGTTATAAAATGTATAAAACTCATCAAAAGTAACAAAAGGTATTACTATAAGGATAATAGAAGAAATAGGAGAAAAACTCAATTTAATATTTAATTAAAAAATTAATTTAATATTGAAAAACTTCATCAAAAGCAAGGAAGTTAAATTCGGCTGATGGAACTTTTTAACGCTATTACGAGGGCTATCTCAGAAATTGGAGCATAAGTCTGGGGTCACACAAGATTAGAAGAAGTTGAAAAGATGCAGAGATACTTCTTAAAATAAGTTTTAGGGTTGCCAAGAGTAGCTTAAAACTATTCGCTGACGCTGGAATGTCAAATGAAGCCAATTTTTGAAGTTACAATGCGATGTCATATGAACTACATAGGAAAAATTCTCAATTCATATTTATGCAAGAACATAAATTATAAGTCGTTGTAGTGGCTTCTTAAAATAATAAGCTTTTAAATACAAATTTTTTAAAAGATTTAAAATTAAATTTCCAAAAATATATTGAGCCGTTTTTTGAAATATCGAATTTTTCAAAAAAAAAATTATTTTTACTTTTAATTCAAAAAATATTTCTTGTTTTAAGTTTTGAAATGCAATAGTGTTTAGACTTTTTAGAAGCATCTCTACAAAAAATTTTACTTAAATCCGTTATGTCGTTATCCGTGCTGTAATATCTTTTTATTAAATTATATATCGTTAAAATTAATTGAAACAAAAAGTTTTAATCAAAATTCTACGCGCCATTTTCGAGAAAAATACGATTTTTGAAAACCATTTTTTAACATTTTTCGTATGGTGGGTAGGTACCTTTATTTTTAGGTAAAATAAAATTTTTCTTCTCGTATCTTGTAGCTTTTGTTGAGAAACTTTTAATTATCAATTTTAAAAAAGATATAGCATGGGGGTTTCGAAATATTGAGCTCTAAAAAAAATTTTTTTTTTGAAAGTTTAAATACACAATTCTATTAAAGTTTTTGGGGAGCTTTAGCAAAAAAAAAAGATCAAAATCGGTTGTATTGTATTTTTTTCAACCAATACCTAGCTTTAACTAAATAAAAATGTTTTGTATCTTTTTTTTTTTAAATCTGTCGAACAGTTTTTGAGAAAAAAAAAATATTTACAAAATTTAAAAAAAAAATCGTGTGGCAGGTACCGCTATTTTTGATTTTAAAAAAAAAGAAGAAAAATATGTGGGGAAAAAAATTAAAAATGATATCTATACCAAGTTTGAAGAAAATCGGCCGAGCCGTTTAGGCTGTTGTCGAACAGACAGACAAAATTGCGAGACCCACTTTTTTAGTCTTTGCTATCATCGTAATGTCAACTTTGATCAAAATCTCGAGTTCGATTTTTTTTACGAATGCATAACTTGCCTTATATAGACCGAGAACCCACAGCAATTTTTGGGTGTGATTGATAACAAAAAATAATTCGCATAATTAGACAGGCCTTTTATAGTTATTTATAAATGTGAACGTCTTGCATACTCTAGTGGGCGCAACAGTGCATTATAGTGCATCAAGTATGCAGTTCTTTCCAAAGTCTAAAAAATTGGGATACAAAATTTGCCATAACTTCAGAATGAAGATCTAAGTGTCCTGATTGCAAATACCGAGCTCCAAGATGTTTTGAAGGTGGCCTTCTTAGTGTAAGAAGTAGCCTATTCTTATCGCGTCTGGCAGGCAGAAGGCTGTCTGTAAAACATCTTGGACCTCGAAATTTTCAATCAAGGGGCTTAACTTTACATTTTGGCAAAGTTTTTCTCACAATTATTTGGACTTGGAAAGAACTGCATACTCGATGCACTATTGCTCCCACTAGAGTATGCAAGACTTTCACATTTGTAAATAACTATAAAATGCCTATCTAATTATGCTAATTATTTTTTGTTATCAATCACACCCAAAAATTGCTGTGGGCTCTTAGTCTAATAGTAGCTATGAGTCGCAAGTAAAAATATTGCACTAAAACATGGGAAAATAATTTAAGTCGATTTTGTTTGACTAATTTAGTTGAACTATGTGTCAAACAGGAACCTTTTAACAACTTTGTTGGAAATGTTGTAAAGAAGATTATTGCGGAAGACCATCAAGAAGCACACCAAAGGGCGAGTCTAACAAAATCACATCGCATCTACCAAATGTTTAGTTACGATGTCGGCAGGAACTATATCGGTGAAAATTTTAAAACTTCAACGAGCTGATGGTCTCATTAAGCTTAATGGAACGTCAAGAGCAGGATTTAAAAATATGAACTGCTCAATCTGCAATTTAACTGAAGTTGAAATGTTTGCTCACTTTATGGGAATTTGGCCAGTATTTAGAGAGATTCCTGGATAATGTTTCGAATCCACCACACTGAATGAGGATTAGGGTAAAATTGACAATTTAGTTTTAAGATTTTATAAATTCTGGTTAATGTTTCGTACACAATTATTCATTATACATAAGAGAAAAATTGTGTCTAATAAATTCATTACCTTCATGGTACAAAACAAGTACATGTTCTTAAATTAAATATATAACAAATTTGGTAAGTCCTCTGGCAATAATAATTAATAGGATCCATATTAAAGGAAAGATCCTGCTCACACTACTGCACTTATGTTCGTCCTTTTTCATTCATAAATTATGTTTTTCTATGTAGGCACTCTGGATAAAATGTCGACAAATAATTCATTATTAAATCATCATCAAAACAATATAAATCAATTCTTGAAAATGTTTTAAATCCAATCTAGGAATATATCCTTTAGGCGCACGTGATATTTTATCTGAATAAATATGTAAAGATATACCTGGTTTCTTCGGTTTTATAATATAAATAAATTATGAACCTGTCCAGCTCGGAGCGAGGGTAAAAATCTTCACATAGAGTATACCTTCTTGCCATGTACCAACATATAAATAATATTGAAGTTTATACATAACGCAATTTACTGAAGTGTAAATTTCAATATTGTATTTGCAAACAAACATACAGATATCTAACATTGAATGTTCAATTCATGTCGAGAAAATCGCACAGACTTTCATGTTTCTTGTTCGTTCGTTTCGTTTCCCTATAAAGTACAAGTTTTAAAGCAAAATAGTCCTGCTGGAGCATATGGCATTCGGAATTAAGCTACACGTGCATGAGATATTGCTCTACGGTGGAAACACCTGATTTCCAGGACTGGATTTGGAATTCAGAAAGCCTGGTTGAATCACTTTGAAGTAGCAATACGCAATACTGAATGAAGCTCAAACAAGACAAATATAAAGTCTGAAATTAAAAAAAAAAACTAGGTTAGCAATAAATGGGAGACGAATAATTTATAAGATTTCTTTTTTGACAAAAATCTTCCAAAATACAATCGGCAATACGACCCTTATGAAATGTAACGAAAAAAAAGATACACACACTTTTCAATTTTTTGTCAAAACTATAAGTTCGTTTTAGGAGACTACAAATTTTGTAAAGCCTTAATCTAAATTGACAAAATTACCTGTCTAGTAAAATATCGGTCTATAGAAGTCTTTACCAGGACCACTAATAAAAGTGTTGATAATGAATTAAAATCCGGCACCTTCTTTAAGAAAGTTCTTAAAGTTCAACAATTTTTCTGTAGGGTAGGATCTCCAACTTCAGGCTTTGAATTTAACAGGAAACACTACTTCCAGATTCAGATACAATTCGAAATAAAAAAAAAAGGAAACGAAAGGAAACCATCTGCTTGAAATACGTCACATGTCAAACACTAAATTCTATATATGCACAGCAAGTGAAAATGAATATAGAAATGGGAATCTTCCAATCGAACATATCAAAATATTGTCATTTCCACCTCTTTCTCTCTCAAGATGCTATGTTCGTTTTAATTTATATACATTCTGGCAGAACTGGCACTTCTGGCACCATTGAAAGCCCCAAAGACACATCGACGACAATGTGTTTTTCAAGTTAATATAATACACCTCTTCACCTCCCTCCTTCTCCCCCACACCCCAACCTACCTACAACCGACTTGTAGGTACCTCGAAAATCTCTTTACCATCATCTCGGTGCCGCCCAATTTCAAGTAACTCTTAACTGATATTCCAGAAGTAAATTGAAATGAAATTGAACGCAAATAGATAGCAATAAATTAGAAGAATGAATTCAGAAAATAGTTGTTGTAGGTTTGCTGCCGGATATATACCTACATGACTGTATATCCGGAAGGTTGTAATGTCGCAAGCTGTGCCAAACTTATTTGCCAGAGACGAATTGATAGATAAGGGCCCTTAACACTTTATTCGACAATTCAATTATAAATTTACATTGTAAACAGAACAGAACCCATATGGTTGTCTTTTCTCGTGTTCTCAGATCTTGGATGGGTTGATTGTCAAATTAAATGTTGCACATAGTACCTACACACTAAACTTATCGAGCACTCGAACATATTTGCATGTGTTAACGAAAACGTCACTTACAAGTTTCAGTCATTACAAAGAGTGTTGATTTAAGTTTATTAAAATAACAAACTTTAAAGTGGATTCTATGTGGCTACAATGTAGTGGGTAAGGTATGGCTTAATGCAAAAGCTGTTTCGTCTTAAAATTATTTTAAATATATTTTTGAAAAATTCTGTTTCGTATCAAATTTTTTAAAAATATAAAAGTCAGAAAACCTTTACTTATATTTTAATTTTTTACAATTCACATGCGCTCAAGGGATTATTGATACCCTTACAACGTTAAACCAGGGTTGCAAAAGCTTAAGTCACTTGCTAGCTTAAGCTTGGCTTTAATTCACAAGCTAGTGAGTGACTTATGAATTAAAAAAAATATAATTCAGCAGCTACGAACTGACTTATGAATTAAAAAAAATTTAGTTCACAAGTCAGTTGTTGACTTGTGAATTAAAAAAAATTAAATCATAAGCTTCTTAGTGACTTATGAATTAAAAAAAAATAATTCAGAACCTACTAAGTGACTTAGGAATTAAAAAAATTCAAGTCATGAGCAAGTAAGTGACTTATGAATTAAAAAAATTCAAATCATCAGCAAGTAAGTGACTTATGAATTAAAAAAATTTAATTCAAAACCAACTTAGTGACTTGTGAATTAAAAAAAATTTAATTCATAAGTTAATGGATAAATGCTGATTAGAAAAATTATGAAATGGATAATTTATAAGCTAGCGTGATAATCTTATGATTTAAAAACTAGATTTGAAGGCTTTCGTTAATAATTAAATAATTATGTAGTCAAAACAAGCTTAAAAATTTCCAATCTACCAACTAACTTATGAATTAAATTTTTTTTAATTCACAAGTCACCAACTGACTTGTGAATTAAATTTTTTTTAATTCATAAGTCACTTACTCCCTGATGACTTGATTTTTTTTAATTCATAAGTCACTTGGTAGGTGGTGAATACAATTTTTTTAATTCATAAGTCACTTAGTAGCTTAGGATTTAAATTTTTTTTAATTCATAAGTCACCAAATATCTTATAAATTAAATTTTTTTAATTCACAAGTCATCTATAGACTTATGACTTAAGGATTTTTTAATTCAAAAATTCTCAACCCTGCGTTAAACACAGCACAAGTGACGGGGAAGTTTGAGAGGGAAGTAAAAGGTGTCGATGAATACAATTTTTAAAAGTTTGGCAAATTGAAATGGCAAGGGAACAGTGCTCCATGGTGACCTGATGAGCATTCCTAGCAAAACGGGAATCACGGTTGAACTGATTGAGGGGAGAAATGCAACTGACTACTCCGAGCGAGCGTTGCTTGTGAAGGCGATAAAACAAGGAGAGACATGAAAGATTCCGAAGGCGATCAAATGATGGGAATGATTCCATTATAGTTCTGTTTCCTATCAGTTATCTAAGCTATTCAGTAAATTAATAGAAGTTTGGGCAGCACCTGTCCAAATATCTGAGTTGTACCAGATCAGAAGTTGTGAAAAATTTCTTACACCGAATTAGAAATCCTACACATTTAGCAGCGTTTTGGCAGTCTTGAGAATGTGATCATTGCCAAGATTATCGTCGTTGATACACATTTACCGATTACTTTGAGCTATAGTCGGCTTCTTCGATGCGAGTGTAAGGGTAATGGCATAGGGGGTATATTTTGCGTTAGCGACAACATCAGACAGCATTGAGTGTTCGAAGAATTATACTCCAGAAGATTTTGTATATCCCATTTAACAATGCTGAAAAGATCGGAGTTTAATGAGCTTATCATACAATACCTTGCAATTCCACTTTCGAATGAGGTGGACATGAATTTGAGAATGAATATCAGGTGCTGATAGTCGTAGGCAATACAATGAGTGGAATAGAGGATTGAGACAACATGAACTCACGACTGGCTAGCACGATTTTTCCTCGTATTTACTTTGAATTTTCAAAAATTTTATGTATGTAGACAACATTTTGCAAAAGCATGAAATTTAGATTGCTAATGCAATTTCTCAAAATGTTTTTAAATCAACAAACAAATTTTCCATTGGAGATCTTCAGTAAAATATATATTTATATTGCGTCATCCAGTTAGTGGGCCGTATTTAAGGTTAAAGTTTGAATCAAATACGTCAAACCGAACTGTCTTCTGAAGCTTTATAACTTGAGTTGAAGTGTTGTCACTATACAATATCGATCGTTTAGAAATCTGTGAATGTCTTAAAATAGTTTAAACATCATAGAAACATAGTGCTTCTGGCTTACGCATTATCATAAAAGATTTTCTTTAAAAAATTAGGCTATTTTTATACTTGACTGTGCGAATTTTTGCAGTACGTCAGTCTATATTTTGGCATCAATATCACATCAACTGTTGATTTCTAAGCGGTCAATTATTTGTGGAGTAGGTATCAGTGGCTGAATGCCTATTGCGAGGAATTGACAAGTCTTCCAGGAGTACCTATTGTCACGAAAACTGCTGCCCATTAACCGTTCGGAATCGGCAGAAAATGGTAAATCCTCTGCATAACTGGTAACGTGCAAACAGGAATGGTCGAGAGTTGAAAGTCACTAGGCTTAGGATTGTTACATTCCAATCTCATTTAAATAAGGACTAAAATTTCCAGATTCTTTGAATATGTCTTGTTCACATATGCCACATATATACATTAGTAAAAAAATCCAACTCGAAATTTTAATCAAAGTTGACATAACGTTGATAGCGAAGACGAAAAACGTGGGTCTCGCAATTCTTTCTGTCTGTTCGACAACAGCCTAAACGGCCAGGTCAATTTTCTTAAAACTTGGTAGAAACCTAGTATTTTTAATTTTCCCCACACACACTTTTTTCTTTTGACCAAAAATAGCGGTATCTGCCATACGAATTTTTTTCGAAATTTTATATATTTTTTTCAAAAATTGTCTAACTGATTTAAAGAAAAAATAAGAAAATTTCATTTAGCTAAAGCTAGGAAATGGTAGACAAAAATCAAAAAAATGGTTATTTTTGGTACCACCCTTGGAACCATTTTTTTTTTGATTTTGTCGAAAACGGTTGAACCGATTTCAATAATTTTTGTTCATGCTGACGCTCCCCCAAAGTTTGAATATTATTGCGTATTCAAATTTTCAAACAATTTTTTTTTTGATTTTTTTTTGGTAAACTCAATACTTCGAAAATCTCATGCTTGATTTTTAAAACTTTATAAATTAAAGTTTCTGAATACAATCTACAAGATTTAAAAAAAAAAAAATTGGTACCTAAAAATAAAGGTACCCACCATATAAATTTTAAAAAATGGTTTTCGAAAATCTTTTTTTCTCGAAAACGCGTCCTAGAATTTTGATTTAATTTTTTTTTATTTCAATTAATTTTAAAGATCTATAATTTAATAAAAAAAATTTGAAATTAAGATATTGCTGACTGTATACCTACCATAGAACCATTTTTTCTAAATTTTAATTTCTCAAAATAACGGATTTTAATGAAATTTTTTATAGAGATGCTTCTAAAAAGTTTAAAAAACATTGCATTTCAAAACTTAAAAAAAAATGTTTTTGAATTTTTGGAAAAAAAGTATTGTTTTCTTGGAAAAATCGATATATCAAAAACGGCTAAATATTTTTTTGTAAATTTAATTTGTATTCGTACATTAATAAAAACTTAAAGTTGGCGTACAAATTTTTTTTTCTTAAAAATGTTTTAAGAATTTTTTTATGTAAAAGCTTATAATGTTTGTTCTTGCAGAAACTCATATTTGCATAGCATTCTGTTTTTATCTCTTACTCCTGAAGGAATTTAAAAAAAAATGATTTTATCCTTATAAACAGGTTTCTTTAATAACATTCGTTTTTAAATTTCCTAGTCTATTACATAGGAGCAAGTTCTTGCGACCCAGTCGTGCATTTTATTTTGTTTTGACTTCAATAAAAGTCGCAATATTACAAAATTTTCTCTTTTTTCTATCATTGATATTAAAATCATTACAAACTTTTTTTTTTGTTTTGAATAGATAAACTAAAGTCGCATTATTGTGAAATCCTCTTTGAATATAAATTTTAAAAAAATATGTAGAAATTTTATATTTATTACTTTTATACAAATTTTCTTTGATGTTTTAAATTATTTTGTCGCTATATGGTATTTTCTTTTTAAAATTATGCGGAAGACTGGTAAGCCATGCTTTTATATATCTTCATTTAAAAATACTGTTATTTTCTCATTTCAAAACTAAATGGATTATTCGAACCGAGAAGATTAGCGACTCCAACCGAGAAGAAAGGCTTTTCCAACCGAGCTCCTGATATTGAATCAGTTCGTAATACTCGTTGCAATCGTTTACTTAAAAAAAATCAATTCAATAAATGATCAACTGGTTTATAGTTTCAATCGTTTATTCAATCAGAATACAATTTTTCATATTGATTAGTTCCAACCGAGACCGATACGAAAACTGTGACCGAGACGAAAGAAATTTTAAAATGATGAAAAGTTAATCTTCATCTACATTGATTTGTGGAATAATTTGTATTTCTTTCAAGTCCAAGCATCCCCTTAGAAAATATCTACGAACAAGGTACAATTTTCTTTTGTGCTTACAATTAATAAATATTTTTGGTGAACGGATCTCAAAGATTTAATCAATCACGACTGACAAGGCTACACAGTTGGCTAACTCAACGAGTATATTATCTACTTTAATTGTTTTAAACTAAGTAATAGAGCAATTAAACTGCTCTGAACTGAGGGTATAAGGTACACTAACTGGCTATAATGGCTAAGGCTTACACCAATTGGCTACATTTGTAACGTCAACCATGTAGCTATGTTACAACTACCGAAGAGATTAGTTATTCCATATAAGTACCTATAGATACTCACTAACAAAGTAATTCTGCCCATTAAACTGACTTCATCAATGATAAATAAGTGATAAAATAAGTTACTTTAACTTGAAAAAAAAACTAAGAGTAGCTTAAAGGTAGTGACATTAAATTTGAATATATTAACCGATGCAGTGTGTTAATTTAAACAATTTTCCCTAATTATTGGTGTTATTTAACTATGTGAGTTTAAAAATAAATTAATTTTGTGATGCACCAGCTTGAAGAGAGAGGACCTACATTTTTCTGCCGATTCCGAACGGCTAATGAGCCACTTTTTTAAAGCGGCTCAACCTTAGACCTTCTGCTTGACAGTCTCATGTATAAAGTATAACCATTATGCCAAAGTGTTATATAACTGGGTGAGCTTACGGGTTGTACCGGGTTTTTACAATAAGAGCGCTACAAAAGTTTTTTTTAAATAAAACAAAAACGGTTTTGGATATCATTGAAATTCTTTATTTCTGTGAAAGTACGTTCGATGCCATTATGTATGGAACTCGATTTCTTTTGCAAGGCCAACACGGGCATGCTTGCAGAAGTCCAGACGCTGAACCCAATTTTCGACGGTTTTTAATCTTTTCGCAAAATTCAACACAACGACGTCACAGAGATGCCCAACGCTTGAGAACGACGTGTGAGAGACACATTTGGGCTTTCTGCAACTGAAGCCTCAGCGGCACCAATATTCTCGACACTACGGGAACTTCTTTGTCTCACTGGCACGGGAACATTTTGTACTGTGCCTGTGAATTTAAATTTTTCCTCTAGACGCTCAATTGAAAAACGGTTTGCCTTGACTGAGATTTGAACCCAGACCTATACAACGAATTGTTGGCTTATAAACAGAGTTCGGAGAAATAGAAAGAAACCGAATTTACAAAAACAAAACTTGAATGATTAATAAAAACGCTAGTCCTCAAGTGATAATTTATAAACGATAAAACCTAAATTGGAATGGACCTGATCATGTTGTCTCGGTAGCGTGATACGTAGGGCATTGGCTTCTGACGACTCTAGGTCTGGGTTCAAATCTCAGTCAAGGCAAAAAGTTTTTCGATTAAACTTGATAGTATAAAGGCTAAGCACCACCAATAAAGGAGTCTGATGATCGGCTTGGCAACCGTGAAATAGCTATAACTCCAGCCAAATAAGAACCCACTTGGTGGTAGTTCATTCAAGTTGTTGTTGTAATATTCAAAATTCATAAATATATGAAGCTTCGCAGGCACACTGCATGTATGTAACCATACAAAAAACCCCTTCAGTAAATTTTAATAATTTCGACTCGTTGTTGGCTCGTATATCTTTCCATCATGAAATGGAAAAAGAGCGGCAAGAAATATGGCGTCGTTTGCTGTCCCTGTCGCTCTACTTTTGTAGAGTCCCTGTTGAAAAACCCTTTATATTAGAAGTCGGTTTTTTTAAATAACTATTTCTCTGATCGTAGATATGAAATACTATCTACTTGTAGTCATCCTGTAAGGCAATTGAAAAGATCGTGCTTATGCACACAATCAGCAAACTCTTCACAACTTGAAAATGAATATTCATGTCATGACCGAGTTATTAGCCGCTTTGTGTGATAAAGGCATCAAAAATTTTCTTGACAGAATGGAGTCCTGATGCAAGAACTCCAGAGGACATTTATACGCTTTGGTTTAACTATCATAGTTTTACAAATGACTTTTAACTTGAGATTTGTAGTTTTGTGTTACAGGACTTGGAAGGTTCCATAAAATATTTTAGAATTCTTTTTGTAAGAATTTGAAAAATCGAAAACAGATCTGCAGTAGATCTAAATACATAATGCAAGAGTTATTCAACCACTATCGATAAAGTGTATACAGCTTACTTAAGTCCAATAAATCTTCGGGGGTTGGCGGCTGCTCTAATGAAAAGAGGCACTTGGTGATTCTGTTAATTTGAGGCGAAAACTCACAAAATATTAAACTATTACCGAACCCTAGAACAATAGTTCTTCTCAACCTGTAAAACACTACCATCCGGGTTAGTGTTTTTTCCGTAACCCACAATTTATAATAATGCCTTTTTAATTGCTGCAGTTCCTTGTTTCATAGGTTCTATTCTTCTAGCTTCCATTGTAAGGCCATAATTGAATACCAAAAACTAAATACCCCAGCAACCAAAAATTATGGAAATAAAATCAAGCTGAGATTAATTAACTCGCCTCTTTTTTGTGTTCCTATATGTATACCAGCCACACCGGGCGGCGAAGCAATAAATTTATACATTAACCACCGCCAGCGCCACCGACGAAATTGCAAGCACGCAACGCAGATTTGTTTGGCAGCTAAACAAAAAGCTCACATCAGCGCCAGGATAAACAGCAACAGCAACAGCAATTATAATAGATGCCGTAATTTACGAGGCCTTACTGTTATCGGTCGACAAAAGCACGAAAACGTTGCCCACATGCGATTTAATAAACTCAAAATTTTGCACCAAAACAAAAACGGTTTTACCGATGGGTTGCATGTGTGGGATGTGGTGTTTTTCTATAAATACGGACTGCAGAAAAAGGGTTTTCCTGCGGTGGTTTGTTGCAATTAAAATTTGATACAATGCCCCCGAATAAAGTACATGAATTATATTTTCAGCACTCATTTTGGCAGTGGTATTAAGTTATAAATTTGAAAATTGCTAGTGAACTGGCGTGATATGTATTGTAAATCTACGGATTTACTATCCTCAGGCGTGTATACACTCAGAAAAATAAAAAAACACTTAAGTTACTACAGAAACTAGAAAACTTTAACGGTCTCATTGTATAATTATTTACTTTTTTAATGATGATCGCAGTTAATACCGTTTATACCTTGCATGATTTCTCTCAGTGAGATCTTGAACTGCATATGCATACATAAGCCGTGTGCATTCATTATTAGATCGCGGAAAATTAATCACCCTATCAGAATCAAAAGATGTTATAATTTTTGCAAATGGCGTCTTACGTCAATCATATTTGACATTTGTGAACGAGTCAGCTGCAGTGTACAAGCAATCAAGCGCTGTACTCCGCAACAGCGTGGAATAATTGTATCAATTTTTTAACCAATAAATCGGTAGGTGGTGTTAGTGCAGCGTGAATTTTGACGTCGTGGCAACCGGACAAGCATTACAGCGCTAAGCTACTTGACTCGAACAGACTGGAACCACAGAAGACCATGCAGGATGAAACTACCAGACTGGTCGTTCGGCCGAGAATATTGCAGTCAAATAAGTGCTGATTTCGCTGAGAACAAAGAAACATAAGCCAGACGAATGGTCACTCAATTGGACATCAGTAGACTGAACGTACACAGAATTTAAGAGAAAGACTTATACGTGGTCCCATACAAAGTTCAAAAAGTGCATCAAGTAATGCCTGGCCTCCCGTCGCATGTGAGTTACGGTCAAACCATTCTCAATCTCAACAACAAAGAGGACAATTTTGTGTCGACAACCATCATGAGTAATGAGGCGCATTTCCACTTAAACGATTAAATCTTCAGTTCTGGGGTACTGAAAATCTGCGCGTGATGCACGAAGGGCCACTACATTCACTCAAAGCAACTGTGTGGTGCGTTGTACACGCGGGTGTAGTGATTGGGCTGTATTTTTTGGATGGTGCCATCGGCAATACGGTCACTATTACTGCCGAACGCTATACAGGGCCACGTTTAACGACTTCTTACTGCCGGAACTGGATGAGCGGGGCTTAGTTAATATGTGATTTCAACAATAGGATGCAACCGCACACACTGCGTTTTGGCGATTTGGCATTGCCAGCAAGATCGCCCGAATCAACTATCCCAGTTCTCTTTCTTTCTTTAGGGCTACTTGAAGTCGCGGGCTTATTCAAATAAGCCACAGACAATCGCAGCCCTTAAGAAGACTTTTCGACAGGAATGTGAACAGTTATCACCAGAAATCTTGGAATAAAAACACATGGAATAAATAAATCTGGCACAACCCCTAGCGGCAACAACTTGACGGATATCATCTTTTCCACTTAACAGACAAATTGTAAAGATTCAAATAAAGTGGTAAGCTTTATTTGATTCACTAAAAATCTTTTCGTTTTTTTTTTTAGTAAAAAAGTAATTCAAAAACAAAATTTGATGATTAATTTAGCGCCACCTTGTATTAATCTATGATCAGCTCGTGTATATCAGCAATAAATAATTTTGAAAAATAGGTTCATCCAACCAGATAAGTCAAATAGAATTTCGTGCAAATTTTTTAACTGTCAAAATTAAACTGTAATTGTGATGATTTTTGAAAATAAAAAAAAATTACTTTTATTTTTAATATTAATTATCATTTTTTGACTAGCTAGGTCTGTGGTAAGATTCGACTTTTTGTTGATGAAATAATATATGTAAATAATATGTAATTCGTATTGTCCTCGTTAATAACAATTCCAGTTCGCTAACTGCGAATTTATTGTTTAATTAATAAAAAAACAACATTTTTTATTTTCAGAAAACCACTTTGGTGGTAGAAATCAGGGTGAAGTTGAAGTTCATAGAACATTTGACAGTTTTTGATGTCTTCCATGATTTGAAGTTTAAGAGGCTTATAGGGCTTCTGCCTTGGCCATTTCGATAGGTTTCCCTCTGATGACGTCCGATTCGTTCGGATGACATTACAGTCCCAATGTTTAATTTTTGGGTTTTCTCCAGAACCTGGCACATTGTGATTACTTGCTCGGTAGTATAATTTTTAGGCCAGAAACCGATTAGATCGTTTGAAAAAGGCTTGAAACGCTTACATATGATGCTGGATAAGATCGTATGGGTGATGTTTAAGAAGCTCCATAGGTTTTGTAGAGAAAGCGATCTCCTGTTATTATGGATCGGGCAGATTATATTGGCATTCCAATCGTTGGGAATACGAGTTGGTGCATATTCCTTATCAAGTTATCTCGAGGGCGTTTAAAAAGATCCGCTTGATGTCTATCGCCTTTAGATGATTGATAAAATCTAAGGCCAGTGTATAATTATTGTGTCTCGTTTTGGTTAGGCGATTGAAACTATCGTGTGTCATCGATATTGACTGACACCGGTAGTTGATTGGCGATATCTTGACCTTTTAGCAACTGGTTGAACTAGTGTCTTCAGATGTTTAATATTTGTTGCATATTAACTACTTTGCTCTGTTATAATCCTTGTAGTGCCCAGGGGGTCCCGTTCGTAAGACATGATCTTCATTGTTTCACTTTTTTATTGAAATTGTGCATCTCTTTTCTGCTATTATGATATCTGCATCTCCTAGGCTTTACGTTACTTTTCTTTTTTTCCTCTTGACCAAACACTTCTCATATTTCCTTCGATCAAAGAAGACTTATTGGAAGCTTGTTTGACTGAGCATAATTGGTTTCGAAGAAGGAGTTTTTGAGAAGCCCATCATTTCTGCCACATTGTATTGTAGCTAGTAGTCCTCAGAATGCTTATCAACTTTAGCTGAACTTCTGGCATAGGCACTATACTATAGCCGTCAATTCTGATTGTATATAGATAACAGATAGTATATGCCCTAACAAAGAACCCTGTGGCACACCTAAGCCCATACATCTTACACTACTTCTAATTTCATCTATTTTTACTCTTTGAGTCCTATTGTCCTATAAGTCAGGTAAGATTTAAACCATTTTGAAAGGAACCCTGGAAAGCCAGCATTTACCAGAAGGAGCGTAAATGGGTATCATAAGCAAAAGCTAGGTTTAAAATTATATCAGCGTATTCAAGAATGGACCTTACTAACGATATAATATAATGTTAAAAGTGTGTGAGGCTCAATGAAATCTTTAGAAATAATATTACAACCTCCACAAAAAGTAATTATATTACATTTGGTTATATTTAAATTCAAACAGAAACTTAAACACCAATTTGACCGTTGATTTATGTCGTGTTGAATATGTATAAGCAAGTTTGAGATCGTCTGTAAATATCAGACAAAAACAAAAGTGAAACACAGATACTCTATACAGTCATTGACAAAATAATTTGCACAAAGTAAAATTTACACAACATTTTTTCATTGAATCTTTATAACTTTCAAAATAAAAAAGATATTGTTAATATTTATTTTTATTAATAATGAATACATATTCTCAAAACGGTACACAAAATCGAATTTCTAACGGTTCGTTTTAAAAATATAAAAAAAAATTATTTGCACATCATATTAAAACGGCAAAATTATTTGCACAAGTTCAATGATCTGCTTAGACTTAGACTGACTACAGGTAGTTTATGTACCCGAATAATCATGGTGAACGGTGCAATTATTTTTTTTTTTCGTTTATTGTGATATTGTCGTCGGAAAAGTTTTTCAAATGGCTAAAACGAATGAACTTTCAACAGGAAAACGCGCGGCTATTGTTTCCGAGTTCCGATCTGGTGTTCCGGCAGCGAAAATTTCAGCTAAATATCGCTGCGCCCGGAGGACAGTTTATTACATTATAGAAAAACGAAAAACTCATGGAAATGTGAAAAATCTTGCTGGTAGAGGAAGAAAAAGGGCCACAACCAAAAGGGAAGACACAAAAATTATCCGTTCCTTTAAAAGTAACCGCTGTGTAAAAGCTCGAAATGTGCTTAATAATTTGAACAAAGATCGTGAAACCGCTGTTAGTGAAAGGACGATACGACGGAGGTTGAAAGAAAATAAAATAAACGCCTACGTCATTCAAAAAAAGCCCCATATATCAAGAAAAAATACAATCCTCAGACTAGAATTCGCTAAAAAGCCGGCTTTTTGGAGAAATGTACTTTGGACTAGAGCTGTGCAATCGTTCATTTTAAAAGATCGAATCAATCATTGATTGATTGGTTCAAGGATTCGATCTTTTCAATCAATCGTTCATTCAATCAAAATCCATCCGTTTCGTTCCCAACGAGATAAAGACCGACACGAAATGTTTTTAATCATTCATTTAACTCATTCTAATCGTTTCGTTAAGACCGAGACCGAAGCGATGTGAAAATGAACGAAAGTGTGGCTTTTTTTTATTTCGTAGCTTCGTTGACGCCATCTTCCATTGTAAGTATATAAAATAAGGAAGATACATTCTATTTCATGTCCATTCCTATTTGGTATTGTAAAATGATTGAGGACAAGTTGAATGAACGAAACATAACTTTTTTTCGTTCGTTTCGTTCATCGGTTTCAGTGGCAAGCGATTGACATTAGGATTGATTGATTTGGTCCGCTTTGATTGCAATCAATCAATCTTTTTGGTGAACGGGTCACAAAGACCGAATCAATCGCGATTGACACAGCTCTACTTTGGACTACACGTTTGTTGGATGGTACGAGTAACTATTGCCGAAAATTTTATTAATCCGATCGCAAATCAAAAACCAAACGATCCGTTACACAACTCATAAGGCATTCCAAAGGAGGTAAAATAATGATATGGGGATGCATATCATATTGTGGCGTAGGACCAATTGTTAGGTGTTCCAACCCTATGACAAAGTCGCATTATTTCGAAATACTAAATGATGTTGCACTCCTGGCAGGTTCAATATTCATCGGGAGTAATTTTATCTTGCAACAAGATAATGCTCCTATACATACGGCCCGGACAATAAAAACTTTTTTATTTGGGGTAGGCCAAATGTCATTGAGAATGTTTGGCATCTTGTCAAATCAAAAATTCCTCAAGACATTGGAAGATCTTCAAATGAAACTTGGGAGGAGTTTATAACATCTTGGAATACAGTTCCGTCAGAAAAGATTTGATAGACTCAATGCCAAGGCGCCTCGCTGCTGTTATTGCGGCAAAAGGAGGAAGCACAACTTACTATTTAATGCTTTTTTCATAACAGCGTTTCGTTTTATTTAAAAAAAAAATTACTTTTTGGCTTCCAGTGGTGTTAAATAATGTAGTATGTAAATCAAACATGTGCAAATAATTTGGCTGTTTAATATGATGTGCAAAAAATTGTGCCACTTTTGTTTTTATGTTTTTAAAACGAACCGTTGGAAGTTCGATTTTGTTATTGTATGTACCGTATTGAGAATATGTATTCATTATTAATAAAAATAAATATGAACAAAATCTTTTTTATTTAAAAAGTTATAAAGATTCAATGAAGAGATGTTGTATGTCTTTGATAAAGATATTAAATAGCAATGGACCGAGATGGCAGCTTTTACAAATTCTTATGTAATTTTCAGCACAATTTTTCGAACCATAGTTGAACATCGGAATTAGAAAAGATGTTATCCATTCTTCATTAAAAGTAACATTTAGCAGCGAGCTATAGAAAATGAGGTACAGAGGAATACCATCTACACCTGGTTTTAAATCTGATATTAAATTAAAAAAGTGCTGTTTCAACTTTAGATAATTCTAACTGTAGTGAACCAATAACAACCCGAGGTATTACGCAAGATTCAAAGCTGGAATTGGAACCTACACCTAATTTTGTTTTGCCCTCTTCAATATCACTCTGATTAGGAGTTTTGTTTTGATCAATAAGGGCGGATAGATGTTGAAATCGAATAAAACAAACTATGTATGAGGTATAAACTAAACGAATTTTTATTGAAAAGGGCCATGTATGCCATATAATATGCAAGATAGTGACATGTTTCAAATGCCTGACTTGGCTTGTTACGGTGGCACCGATACGCACCAATAGCGCCGCGACGGCCCAAAATCCACACCAAATGGTAACTTTTTGAGGATGCATTGTCACATGGTGAGTCTCTGTGGGTTGGTTGGTGTCTTCCCAAATACAGGAATTTTCACCCAAAAATACGTCTCATCGCTAAAGATACTTTTTGGCCAAAATTGGAGTCCTCTTCCAAGAGCTACGAGGCCCAGTCAGCGAAAAAACGGCGTTATCTATGGTCATGAACTTTAAGCTTCCGGATCAGTTGGATTTTGTAAGGTTGTAAGTCCAAGTCCCGACGAAAATTTCGCTAAGTTGAAGTCTGCGATGAGCCGAGTTCTTGTGCACGGCGGGGAATCGACTACATCTGCTTCTACAGTCAGTATACTTTCACGGACCCCGGCAATGTTCTCGGCCGGTTTTGTACTCCTTTGAAGAATGAATGTTGGCTCATTGATAACAAACAAGCCATCTCAAATTTGGCCACCAAACGTCAAAGAGTCGACTATGAAGGGAAACATGTCTACGCCGAAATTTACTCCCACCAATTCAAAAATCCTTTATTATGTGACGAATTTTTGGAACAAAGTAAATTTACCTTTAAAATTTAAGTTTGAAGACCATGTCACAGTCCAGGACCTCGAAGTGAGAAAAATTGGCAGTTGACACGAAAATGCGTTTCAGTTCTCTGTTCTCTTTTTTTTCCGAGTGTAGGAACTGTTAAGTTGTTATTTTGAACATCATTTATATTTGTTATGTGTGGCTCGCCTTGTTTTGCTGGTCTTCTGCAAAAAGCCGGAACTTATGATTCTCAGAAACAAGTTGATTATTTTCCCAAGCGAATATGCCGAAAGTATTTGATAAATTAATATATTATTATAATCGTGACACAAAGCGCCTTTTATTCGTATCCTTATTTTTTTTTTTTTGGTGTCACATATTTGTGCTTAACGCACGCCCTCTGACTGTCATGATTAAAATGCCAATGATGAAATGCTATTTATGGCGTCGACAATATTTCTCGAAATAATTAATGATACGAAGTTATGATCGAGCGGCGAATATAGCTCTAGAATTTAGTTTAGGCTGGGTGTTGGAGCTGAAAATTCTACGACCTACCGGAAGGATGGTTTAATGGGGTTTAGCATTACTGTCATGGCCTTCGCACCTAATTCTAATTAGCTATCGTGTTCACTATTTTCATATTATGTTTAATAGTTTTTCGCATCGTCGTTAAGGCTCTTTTCCATTTTCTGTTTTCATCAGCAGTATACGCAATTATAATGAAAGGCGTGTCTGAGATAAGTTTAATTATAACCTACACTATATAGATGATAGCGAGAGAGGGATAGAGGGGGAAATTGGGCTTCCACATATAGGTGTGATGTGTGTAGAATTTTATTTTATTGATAGGAAGGCTACACCGGCTTATGACTATAATTAATTAGTTTATGAGGTTTAAAACGACTCAATATTTATGTAATGTTGATGTATTTTAATCCATAAAGGACAATGTGATCACAAAAAACACATACTTACCTATACACATCCTTGTATTAAGCAAAAGCTTTTTTTTTATCTCGTAAATGTTTAAAATAATTAATTGGTCGATTTTATGCTTTGTTAATAGGATAAATGAGATTTTAATTATAGAGGATTCACTTGACATCAAATTAGATAAAACAACATTTTAATTGATAATTTATTTGTGTTTTTTTTTTCATTGCAGGAAACAACATTAATTTGATAATTAAAGGTGAGTCCTTTGAATGTGTCATTTTGAGCATTCACTTTATTGAAATATATTTGTATGATTACCTTTAACAGTTTTACATAATTCGATCGTTAAATCAAATAGAGATTTAGTTGTAAGCCTCACATTATTTATAAAATAAATGATGTGACTGGATGCCATTTAACTCTAAGTTTGTTAAATCGAATTAAATATTATCCAATTATTTATATTTACAAATAGGATTTACCTACACAACTTGAGCCCGTGGCACTTTTACAAAGAGACACAGCTATACTTCCCATCAGTGACGTAGCGTGCCATCTCGGCGCCCGGGGCGGGAGACCCATTTTGCCACCCCCATTCAATACTTAATTAAAATTAAATTTCGAGACATCATTTCACAGGCAATGAGGTATCTTTTATTGAAGGTAAAATAGGTTCAACGGTTTAACAAACGGATTCTGCGGGCCTTACAAGCAGCGAAGAAGTCAGAAATAACTTTATCAAAATCAATATTTGCAGCCTATTCTTGTTCAATCGACAATATAACCAAGTTTGATAGTCCAGTGGAGCTTATAGTGGATCTGAGATAATTTTTGATTAGCTTCAATTTTGAAAAACTTCTCTCACAACTAGCGACACTAATTGCCAAAGTCAAACAAATACGAATCAAGATGACTATCTTTGAAACCGAAATTCCCAGATTCAGTTTTTGAATGAACTGGAGGAGATCCAGTGGGCCTATGCCTCTTATATCTTCCTTTGATTCAGAACTGGCGATGGCGACAAACTGATGCAAACACCTTTCGACGGAGTTCCTGTTCGTGAGACAAAGCTGCATCTGCGGAATTATCGCCATGCATGCGTTTTTTCCTGTGAATTCTTCTTGTTTTGCGTTCGATTCCGAGTTTTTCGCAGAAAGTCTTAGCAAAGTCAATATTGCGGCTTGAACGAAACGGTCTCTACTCTCTACTAGGAGAGCTTTTAAGACGCAGAGTTTCTGAGCTTATCCACACTCAGTCCTCGTTGCTGCAGGTAGTTGCTACTTCAGGTAGCACTGCAGCTCAAAAGCCAAGAAAAGTGAGGTAGTTGAATGACTGCATGGCTGTCAGAAGAAGACTGGCTCTCGATCTTGTTTCGGAAGTTTGAGATGAATCCGTCAATTCTTCCAGTATCTCAAGAACTTCCTCAAACTTATTTTTAAGCGTCTTGACAGCTTCATGTCTAGCGCTCCAGCGCGTTTCAGTGACTTGTTTCACTGCTTGACCTGTGACGGCAACCAAAGCGTTCCACCGAGCAGTTGATGCAGAAAAGAAGGCAAATATCTTCTCCAGAGTTCCAAAAAACGTCACGGAATTCACTGATTCAGAAGCAGCGTGTACTCCAGCCAAGTTGAGTGGGTGGTTTTCGCATGCAATGAATGTAACTTTCGGATTCAGTTCTTTAATCCGGGCTTGAACTCCATTGTCGATCCCTGATATTGTGGCAGCATTGCCATAAGCCTGTCCTCTCAAGTTCTGTATGTCCAGTCCGCCTGATGTTATCTTCGCGATTATATCGTTGCTGAGATCTTCAGCATTTTTTCCTTTTGGTTCGAAGAAGTCGATGAAAGATTCTACCTTGGCGACATTTTCTCCTTCGATATGTACGTACCGTAGAACTTGACTCATTTGGTCTTTGTGCGAGATGTCTGGTGTGCTGTCACTGTCGAAGATTACGCAATAATATTTAGCTCCTTGAATGCGACGGATGATGGTGGATCCAACTTGCTGTCCCAGTAAATGTATCAATTCATTCTGGGATTCTGGAGATAGATACCAAACTGGGAATCTTGCTCCCAGCCTTATCTTTGCCAGATGTTCGATTAGAAGAGGGTCATATTTAACTAGAAGGTGCACTAACTCCAGAAAGTTCCCGAGATTGCCACTATCATATTCTCGAACGTCTTCTCGATGTCCTCTGAAGCCCAGATTTTGTTTGGCTATAAGAACTGTATGATATTCAGCAACCCGTACAGTACATCCCTCCACTTTTCTCTTCACTTTCGAAAACTTCTTGTTGTTTCTGATCGATGGTTGCTTTACGGTTCAAGCGAACTTCCAACTCCTTCCATTTCAACAAGCTCTGCTGTTCTCATGGTCTCAGATTCTTGGATTTAACTTCCACAATTGCCAACCAGCTTGCAACAGAAACAATACAAGGATTGCCTTAAAGGCGAGTACACCATCCATGTTTGAAAAACTCTTTCACCCTTAGATAATGATTTGTAGAACCACTCTCTGGTTAGTTTTCGTGTACCGCCTTTCATTGAAGTCCCTGAGCGAACAACATCGGCAATTTTAAAATCGATCTACTGTACTGAGTTTTTTCTTTTTCGAGTTCATTTTACCCTATTTTGAAGGGTGATAGTGCTAACTTGACTGTCAAGTTAGCATTACCATCAGGGGTTAGTTTTTAAAAAACAAGCGCGACAAATTTTTTCGTTTCACGTCAAATTCACGACAGTTAATCCAATTACGAGTATTACATGTGTAAAATTTTAAAGTGGTAGTGCTAACTTGACGGATATCCTGTAAGCCCGCTCGGGGCATAGCGCACCAACAAATCGTATCCATTCTTCACAGTCTGCAGCCAAATATTTTCACTGTCTTCACGTCTTTCTCTGGGAAATCCGCTTCTGCCTAGACTGTTGATTTCCATGTTGTTATATGTCTTCCAACTCACCGTGCAGCCTGAAGATTCCATTCAAAGGACTGCTCTGAAATATCATCGTTTGGTTTTCTCTGTGTTTGACCAATCCATTACCATTTTCGCTTTCTTAATGGATCTTGATTCGTCTTGCTCCACAATTCATTTTTATAAATAGTTTGTGGCCTGCGAATCTTCAAGTTGTGACGCAGCGATTCACAAAGACATGCATTTTCCTTAAAAACCGGGACTTTCCAGGACTGAAATTGCAAATTTGAAACAGAGTTCCAAAGGCAGCGCGAGCTTTATTTATTCTTCTTTTAACGTCTAGATCCTTACCAGAATGTGTTGATATAATTCTTCCAAGGTAATAAAACTGTTCGAAATCTTCAATTGTTGACCGCTGTAGAATAATACGCTGATGTTGGGAGTGGCCTGTGAGCATTATTGATGTCTTTTAGCTATTTATTCTTAGAACGATCGACACGCCTTTTACTTACAGTATTCGACACAGCCCGTTGAGCCCACTGATGTTATTTTCCAAGAGACATATTAGGTATATCATCGGCATAGTCTAAATGGTATAAAGCCTTTCAAACGCTATCAATTGAATTCCGTCTCTTGGCTGCACCAATGCTGGCCATTAATATGTCGTCTATTACAAGCACAAAAATATTTTGCGATAGAACATTCCCTTGTCTCATACCCTAACGCACTTCAAAAGAGTCGGATAGCTGACCATTGTCTACCAGAAAGTGATCTCAGAACTGTGCTCAACGGAATCTTCATTCATTAAGGCACAAAAGTGATCTTTCCATATGCGTATCTGATCCTGAATTGTTACCAAAAGTGTGCAATCCACATTTATTACAGCATGATTGGTATTGCTTTCTTCCTTGAATACTTGGTACACCTTTCTAATATCTCCTTTCAGACTGTCTAACCTCATACCTTTATCACGTCTTAAGCAACGATAGACCATCTTATTTGCTATCTGACATTCCCTTTGCAATTCTGCTGTACGTTGATCATCTATCTAGGCATTTATTTGCCTCTTCAACGATTTACGAAGCTAGAAGCTTTTCGCCCCTATTACAGAATTCGGCGAATGAGCTAAAGTGACAGTTTCAACTAATTTCCAAACTTTTGCTATTACTGAATCCGACGAATGGAAGTTAAACGAATGTCGGTAGCATATGCCCTGCACCATCGACATTCGGTTCAACTTATCTGGTATTACTAAATCCGCAATCCATCCGCACTCCATACAATCTATCATTTTACATACATTCGCACCAATTTCGAGACGAATCTGAAGTGAATTTCTGATTAAACGAAAATAAACAATGGAAAGCACAAAAATGTAAGTCAAAAGCTTATCATACTGAATGTTAAAGTGTTTGTTTAACAAATTTTAATAGAAAACGGACTAACAACGCAACCGGAGAGCCAGAAATCTAAAAAAATAAAATGCACGACTGGGTCGCACGAACTTTCTCCTATGTAATAGACTAGGAATTTTAAAAACGAATGTTATTAGAGAAAACTGTTCATAAGGATAAAATGAATTTTTTAAATTCTTTTAGTAGTAAGAGATGAAAATTATAAGAATTATTACATATTCAAAATTTGAATATGTAATAATATTCAAACTTTGGAGGAGTTTTGGCATAAAATTTTTTTTTTAAATCGGCTGTACCGTTTTCGAGAAAATCAAAAACAAAAAAAATGGACCCAGAGGGGCTACCAAAAATAACAATTTTTTGTAAAATTTTTTTCAACCATTAGCTAGTTTTAATCAAACGAAATTTTTCAATTTTTTTTTTTAAATTCTGTGGGACAGTTTTTGAGAAAAAAAAATATATATAAAATTTCGAAAAAAATCGTATGGCAGGTACCGTTATTTTTGGTCTTAAAAAAAAAACAGAAAAAAACGTCCGGGGGGAAGAAATTAAAACCCATATCTACCAAGTTTGAAGAAAATCGACCCCGCCGTTTAGGCTGTAGTCGAACTGACAGACAGACAGACAGACAGGCAAAATTGCGAGACCCACTTTTTTAGTCTTCGCTATCATCGTAATGTCAACTTTGATCAAAATCTCGAGTTCGATTTTTTTTACGAATGCATAACTTGCCTTATAGTACCTATAAGTCGTAAGTAAAAAAGAGAGAGCCACGGTTGGTATTGAACCGTCCTCCATCCAAGTACTTACCACTCAAAACGATGCTTGATTTCGTTGATCGATAGCGATACTTTTATCAAAGCCTAGGCCGGTTGACTAAAAATATCTGTAGCTCACAGTGTCGATACGAAAGTTCATAAATGGTAAGGTAGTTTTAGGAATCGACAATGCAGTTCATCCGGTGAATTTCATAATTCAGGTTTACAGCGGATTCGAGTCAATTATTCACCGGGAGTAAAATTCTGCGAATTCTGTAATCGACACGAGTAATTTCAGTAATCTATGGTCAAGTCAAGGCTAGCTGTTTCGGAGCTTAGTGAAATCCACGTAGGTAAAAATACTGATATTTCAAAATTATACTTACTTGATTATAGCTTAAGGGACTATTTTCCTTGCTACAGAGTCTTACTTACTATCTTAACCCTCAATATGCCCACAGTTCTAGTTAGACTTAAGAAAGATTACTGTCAAGAAGCACATCATCAACGTTTGTTTCATTTATAAGATCCTGAATAAAGATAACAATTTGACTTCTAGTGCACTGGATGAGCTGGCCGACATATTAATTATTTTTACTCATGTTACCCGCAATGAAATCGCTATAAACGGCGACTTTAAGCTCCACAAGACCGAAAGAAAGGTTTCTAGAGATAAACTATTTAACACAGCTGGTGAATGAACGAACAAGAATACCTGACATTCGAGGTCATTCCGTCAATATAGTGGCTCTGTTCCGAATACCTGATCCTAATCAATATACTATTAGTAACCAAGCACCTAGAAAACCGTTTAACCATTGTTAAATATCACCAGATTTCATATGCTCTATCAACTCGGTTAAAGAAAAAATTCAAAATAGAACCGTTTGGCAAATATGAGAAAGTCAATTGAGACAATTCCAATAATTTCTTCTCTACATTACCTCGATAGTGACATTGATTCCAGTGTTGATATGATAATGGGCATTATTCCCAATGGAATGAAAACTTTTTTCTATAACAGGTTCAAAGGTAAAAGTGGCTAAGAGAATTCTATAGTTGTAAAGAGTAAGCAAGAATCAGGGAGTTATGTTTCTAAGGAAAACCCGGAAAAAGTGGTGGCAAGACATGAAAACTTTCAATGCCAATATTCGAACAACAAAGTTCTTGCATGAACAAGATCTATAGTAACAAACATTACAATTCCCAAAAGGTTCTAAGATATTTTGGTCATTATTGTAAAAGAATGTTAGAAGAACAAAAAGTAAATTTACTTGCAGTGTTGTTTGCTGCAAATTCGACTTTGCCACATAGCGTTAACGCTTTCTGTGATTAAGAGCATAAATGGTAATTTAGAACAAATTTTATTTCTTAGTTGCACAATGGAATGAAACCTTAATGAATTTGAAATACAAAATTTTGCACATTCCTTCTAGTTCTGGCAACACCATATTGCTTAAGTTTGTCCATGTATCCTACTTTTCAGAATTCATCCACCTCCTATTACCAACCAATTTAAATGACGTCTCTTTTTTTTCAATTTCATTTAAACTTTAATTAATAAAATCAGCTTAAGAATTATCTCAAAGAACAAAAGATCTGTAATGAATGGGTAAGTCCACTGTTGATACGAGCTAATATTTATCCAAAAATTGGAACTATAATATTCATCAATTTGGAGCAATTTCAATAGCATTTGATAGAGTGTAACACGAAGCTATTTTATCGAATTTGCTTGCATTTGGTGTCCATGAGTCTCTTTTTCATTGGTTTAGAAATTAATTTTCTGATCGGTTAATTTGAGTTGTTCTCGACAGTTGTAATCCTGGAATTCAAAAAAATAAATGGTGCCACCCACTAAAAGCCTCTTCTAATTTTCAGAAGTAACCTCTTATCTGAAACTACTAATCCACTTCATTGCTTCACTGACAAACCTACTTGCTTTTACCTTTCGTTTTCAGATTGAGAACCATGTTTTTCTGTTATCGAACTGCAAAGTCAGCTTATGCTAAGTTTTTTTTTTTTTTGATTCTGATATTGACAAACTCATTATCGATACTTTTACTTTTGCAAGGTCTACTTTCTTTCATGATCTGTCGCTATTTCTATCATTTCAATCAAGAGGTCCCAGATGATATAGCCAGTCACATTTTTCCCCTCAAACGATTCCATCGTAATACTCGCCTAGCAATGAATGTTCATTAGGTTACCTTTGAGCCAAACCGCGAACCTACAGGCAACATACATGTTCTTTCTGAAGTCCCACAGCTACAACTTAGATTCTTTTCCTTCACTCCTCACATGAATGCATTCAGGAATTAATTCTGAATATTAATCCATTGGACCTACACTTCACAGTTGAACTTAGATCGTCAGAGTTGCTTTTTGTGTGTTTGTGACTGAGTGCGTGATTGGTTTCTGATTTCTTGGATTAGAAATTATCTCCTAGATCGTTCAATACATGCTATATTGGACGGCTACAAATCTGATCTTTAAAAAGTAAATGCTGATATTCCCTAGGGCTCCGTTTTGTGTCTGACTCCCTTCCTCATTTTTATAAATGATCTCGTGTCTGAAACTTCTAATCAACTTCATTGTCTTGCGGACGACCCTATACACTCAGCTTCTCATTATCGTTCTCAAATTTATGTCCATCTCCATAGGATGTGGAATTACACTGGTACCGTATGATAAGCTCATTAAACTCCGATTTTACAGATTTTTAAATGAAGTATAAAAAATCGTGTGGAATTTAATGCTTCGAGAACTCAACGCTGTCTATTGTACTCAAGTATAATGTACTTCCTATGCCATAATGTCATTGTCCTGGAATGGCACTTGTATCGAAGAAACCGATAAGCTCTCAGTAATCGTTATGTGATGTGTCAATGAAGATCTTTGTTGGAATGGCCACGAGCCCGCCAAAAATGCTGCTTCATTCCTAGGATTTCTATGTCGATGAAAGAAATTTTTCACCTATTCTGATCTGGCTACCATTTATAAGGCGTTTATACGTCCAAGACTCGAGTATTACTCACATCTTTGGGCAAGTGCAGTACAAACTTCTCTCTACTTATTGGATAGAACTCAGACCAGAGCGTTAAAACTGATAGATAGAAAACAGAGCTATAATGGTTTCATTCCCATCTCTTGTACACCGTTTCATGTATTTCCTTGTTTTAACGCTACTTTTTCGAGCAATGCTCACTCGAAGAAGCCAGTTGCATTACTCCCCAAATCAGTTTACCCGTGATACCAGTTTCGCTAGGAATGCTCATCAATTCAGCTTCGACCCTATTTTTGGACGTAGCAACTACATAGATTCGGTTTTAAGTCCACACAACACGGTTTTTCCTTGCAATGTCAATTTACAAACATTCAAGACCAATGTTCGTTGGCACCTTCTTTCTCGTTCCCCCTCCCCTAATTTCCCCATCACCCGTGCTATTTTAATGATCAACATTATAAGGGTCCCACAATAAAACCTTGAGCAAGTATTAATTACAAACAAAAATGAATCCACATCAAACAAATTTTACAGAATTTTAAACATATGCTCCAAATAATTTCCCCCAAAAACTAATTCATCTAAAATAGTTGTTAAGTAATCCTCTCCTCGGAAATTTGTCATGGATCAAAATAATGTCGAAACAACTAAATTTCAATGCAAACACCAAAACATCAAAAGTCGGATGAATTTTTCAATATGAATTAGATTGCCTAGCAAGTTTAAATGAGGCTTAATACTGTATGCACCTACCTATAAGTGCAATCATATATACTACCTAGTATGACACACATCATAGGTCGAACTATTCCAAATGTTAAACACTATAATTATCTACCCTCAGGTGGGGTGTTTCGCTTGAATTTGGTCATTTTACCCAACCCAGTTCTATTATTTAGTCCACTTTAATTCCAGCTATACAGGCAGACACACACACAATTGACCGGGAAAACTGCTAGGTATATATATGTATAATCATAAGTTGCGTAATGGTAACTCTTAAAATGTCGCTCTAATTAGTTTTTCGAATTGCAATGCTTTTCCGTCATCACAATCAAAACTTAAAACCATTAAAAATGTTTTACACCAAAACATTCAATCAGTCAGCCAAAAGCCTAATTAGCTGAGCATAGAGTCAAACGTCAGGCTTGATTGTTGAAAAGTTGTGCAATAGTTGAAAAACTATGAAATTTCAAAACTATTGAGAGGATATGGATGAAAGTAACCAGCTAAACCATTTCTGGAAATAAAAAAAAAAATATTTTACCCAAAATATCACCGGGTTCGTTAGGGTTTTGTGAATACAGTATATACAGTGTACCTGTCATTTCTATCAACTTTTAAATTCTCCTATACCGTGCATGAGTATGCGCACTCGAAAGGAAAGTATAAATAGAGCCGAATTCCTGGATGGAAATTTTATAAAAAGTAATCGGGTGTGGGTGTAGAAACTTTGTGCTCCAACATTGGATCCTCTGGTTAACGATACAAAAGTTTCAAGTGGCGTTCTTGTGCCAAATTCAATAGCTTTTATTTGGCCTTATTGAACTTTTAAATAAGTTTGCCGCAGCATATTCTATGTAGATGATGGGGATCTGGCATAAACACTTGTGTAGATGTATGTTTTTTTTTTTTTTTTTTAATTTTTGGAATAAATTTCTTATGGACACTATACTCGACAAACTTTTTGTGTACAAAGGTATTTGTTGTTTCGATTTTTTTTTTGTTTTGGTTAGTTTCAAAAAGTTGTTGATTAAAGTGATTTGTACCCAATGGGAAAACCCGTTTTTGTTCAATAATTTAAATATTATTTGGGAATCTATTCTGAAGGAGAATGCTTAGTTAAATAAAAAAAAAACTGACTTTTGAAGGTGTGAACGTCCATTAAGAGAAAACACACATGAAGATTTCTATAGTTTAAATTCTGTTAAAGTATTCTTAAATTTAATCAATAAATTTTAAGTTTTGAATTTAATAAGGAACTACGAAAGGTTGAGGGATGATACCTTTAAACTTGTTTTTAGTAATTATAGGTTCTACTGCCAATGTATCTATGGAACATGATTCATTCATTTTCATTTTCAATTTCAGAAATTTCAATAGATTAGCCTATTATTTCTTTCGAAATTTTAAAATATAATTAATCCTGAAAATCCGACCATTAGAACAAATGATACGAGTATAGCCTTCTAAATTGAAGTTTATCAATTTTTTCGGATGATTTGAAAAATCCAATTATTTCATATTGAGACTACAACATTTCGTAATATTATTTGCTTCTCTTGAACAACGACGAGTTAACATAACATTCGGTAAGAAATAAAATGCACGACTGGGTCGCACGAACATGCTCCTATGTAATAGTCTAGGAATTTTAAAAACGAATGTTATTAGAGAAAACTGTTCATAAGGATAAAATTAATTTTTAAATTCTTTTAGAAATAAGAGACAAAATCAGAATACTATGCAAATATGAATTTAGGCAAGAACAAAAATTATAAGTCGTTGTAGTGGTTTCTTAAAAAAAGCTTTTATATACAAACTTAATAAAAGATTTTTAAGAAAAAAAAATTTGGTACGCCAATTTAAAGTTTTTATTATTGTTCGAATAAAAATTAAATTTCCAAAAAAAAATATTAAGCCGTTTCGGAGATACCGAATTTTCAAAAAAAGAAAAAATAGATTTTTTTCCAAAAATTCAAAAATATTTATTTTAAAGTTTTGAAATGCAATGTGTTTTTGACTTTTTAGAAGCTTCTCTATAAAAAATTTCATTAAAATCCGTTATGTGGATAATGGAAAAATTTAAAATTCGAAAAAATGGTTCTATGGTAGGTACAAGCTGTAATATCTTAATTTCAAAATTTATTTTATTAAATTAAAGATCGTAAAAATTAATTGAAACAATAAAAAAATATTATCAAAATTCTAAGCGCTGTTTTCGAGAAAAATACGATTTTTGGAAACCATTTTTTTTAATTTTTTAGCATTTCTATGGTAGGTACCTTTATTTTTAGGTAAATTAGGTAAATTTTGAAATTTTTTTTAAAAATCCAAACATTTTTTTTTTGAAAATTTGAATACAATACTCTATTCAAATTTTTGGGGAGCTTTAACAAAAAAAAATATGATCAAAATCGGTTGTACTATTTTTGAGAAAATCAAAAACAAAAAAAAAATGGTTCAATGGGGGGTACCCTCAATAACCAGTTTTCGGAATTTTTTTTTCAACCGTTACTTAGCTTTAACTAAATAAAATTTTTTGTATTTTTATTTTTAAAATCTGTTGAGCAGTTTTTGAGAAAAAAAAATACTTCTAAATTTCGAAAAAATTCGTATGGCAGGTACCGTTATTTTTGGTCTTAAAACAAAAGAAAAAAACGTGTGGGGGGAAAAAATTGAAAATAATATCTACAAAGTTTGAAGAAAATCGGCCGGGCCGTTTAGGCTGTAGTCGAACAGACAGACAGACAGACAGACAGAATTGCGAGACCCACTTTTTTAGTCTTCGCTATCATCGTAATGTCAACTTTGATCAAAATCTCGAGTTCGATATTTTTTACGAATTCATAACTTGCCTTATAATACCTCTAAGTCGCAAGTAAAACGAGATGCTAAGCTATTTTGTTCCCATGGGTATCACGCTTTCTTTCTTTTTTGAAAAAAAAAAACAAGAGAATAAATGAAGTGATATTGTTCAAAAATGGTTGAGCAACTGAAACGTTATGAAGAAGAAATTTACTGCGTAATGTTAATAAACCCGCTTATTGAGAAGTAGTTTAGCAAAAGTACCTATCAAAACCCAGAGTAGTTCAAACATTGCGAAAGAGGCTAGGACTATTTAGCAACATATAACAAAGCATTTTAGTGTAAACGATGGGTTACATATGTATATGAAGACTTGAATGCATTACAACAAAACCAACCTAGTCTTTAACAAGCTTACCAGCGTCTAAAACAGCTCATATAAGAGATGAAGAAGCTGCAACTTATTTTAAACTACAAAGTTTCACTCAATCAAACTTCAATAAAACTAAATGAAGCAGAAAAATGTTTGAAGGAAAAAAAAATATATATCGAAACAAAACTATGAATCCAAATTTCTACTACAAATTTTATTTCGAGCTATCCGAAAGAGAGTACCTTCAATGTAGACCCTAAATAAAACCTTCTTCGAATTTGTCAAATATAAACGAAAATCCGATGGTTATCCTCCCTCTCTCTCTTTCGATAATTAAATTTCAAACGAACCACAAACTATCGCCAACTAGTTTTTTTTTATAAAATCATTAACCGACGACTCCTTTAATCCTGATTGTAATTATTTCAATTATTTACCAAGTTTCTCCCTCGGACCATTTTTATTCATACCATTGCATCATTGCTCATTAAAAATAAGCTGAATCAACCCAATGATGAGTATATTCCCGGTCCAGATGGTATCCCCGTAATATTTCTCAAAAAATGCTCTTCAATACTCTCTCTTCCTGTTTCAAAAATCTTTGGTTTATCTCCATCTCAAGGAGTATTCCCTCAGTTAGGGTAGACCTTTTTTATAACCCCAATACAGAAAAAAGGCCCAAAGTGTGAAGTTACAAACCAAGTTCCAATTGCTAAACTTTCATATATATTCCCAAAATCTTTGAAAACATTTTGTTTGATACTTAAAGTTTTCGTTGTAAGTCTCTCATTTCCCCTAGACAACACAGAAAACGGAAAGGAAGTTGACGTTGTCTCAACCGATTTCAGTAAGGCCTTTGACAAAATCTCACATAATCTATTTAAACTGTCCACTAGGGTGTGTCACTTTTGTATGGCCGGAAAAAAGTTCTCTTATTTTTAAATGTAATAGTGCTCAAAAGTTGTATTAGGGTCTGAGGTTTAAGAACATGTAAACAAAAATAAAATATCGTTCGTCTTTGGCTCGCTCAAATCTGGGAAAGTTGAAAAAAAAAAAATTTAATTTACAGTTAATTTTTTTTTACGTAAACTAAAAAAAAAAAAAAACTAAACAAAATACAGAAAGAATTTTTGTCTTTACAAAAAGATATACCACGATATTGTAGGTGGTTCCGTTGATTTTTAAGAATTTTTTTATGTAAAAAAAAAAAACGATTTTACATAAAAAAATGATTTTTCTTCCTTCTTTTAGTATTTCATAGCTTCTTTATTAAGTGTTCAATTTAATCAAATAAAAGATTAAAAGTGTTTCCTTGCTATTATATTTGACTTGAAAGCCTAAAAATATTTTATATAATTTTTTTGTATGCACACGGTGCAATTTAAAACAACACATATTTCAAAAATCTCGAAAAATAAATTTTTTTTGGATTTCATCCAATTTTTGAGCGAGCCAAAGATATTAATTAAAATGAAAATTGTAAACGCAGGATTTAATTTTGATAAGCAATGCAACTTTTAAAAGCTATTACATTTGAAAATACCATAGTTGAGCACTTTGACACACCCTACTGTCCACCCTTGGGCTTGAACCTTTTTTCTTAAGATGGATTTATTTCTTCTTACCTCAACACCCGTTACTAAAAGTTCTATTCAGATCTTCCTTCTCTGATGATTTCTTAGCTTCCTCCGGGATTCCACAAGGCAGCCACTTAGGACCTATCCTTTTTATTCTTACTGTTAAAGATATTGAAATGGTCATTAAACATTGCTCTATTTTACTCTACGCCGACGATACAAAGTTTTTCAAGACCATTTCTTCCACACATGATGCCACTCTTCTACAACTTGATCTCAACAGTTTCTCTGTCTGGTGCCTGAAAAAATGCTTAGGAATAAATATTTCCAAATGTCAATCAATCATTTTTTCATGAAAACGAATCCGATTTACTCTCCGTCGATACCTTCTACATTATTAACCCATATCCACCGTTGAGTCAATTCGAGACCTTGGTCTTTTATGTGATAGAGAACTCAACTTTCTCACATATTGTAGAGATTATACTCAAAGCAAACTCTACGCTAGGCTTTGTGAAACGTTGTTCCAAAGTATTCTCTGACCCTTACGTGACCCGATCTTGGAATAACCCTTTTATTTTACCCCCGTAACAAGACCGACTTCTGTTAATCAACTTGAATACGCTGGAAGATCGAAGAGCAATAAGCGACATTCTCTTCATTCATCGTCTTTTCTATCTGCCTACCCACCGTACCATTAATGGCTCTAACGAACCTATTACTCGCATGCTTCGGAGGATTAATTGCAACATTAACTGTTTTGACTTCAACTTTGTTCACACTGCCTGAAACTCCGTCTTAATCATCCTTTCAGTTCAATCCAACCCTAGATGTAAGAACTATATTTGAGTTAGATTAAGAATTAGCTTTTATTAAGCCTAATAAATGGGGGTATATATCTAATTAACTGACAGCCATAGTTATGTGCATAAGATTTTTTTTTCAAAATTCTATAAAATACTTTTTTTCTCATAATTTCATTTAGCTAAAGCTAGGTAGCTTATGCTTGAAAAAATATATCCGAAAAATGGTTTTTAATGGTACCCCTCCAAGAAATAGTTTTTTTCTATGCTTGATTTTCTCAAAAACGGTTCTACCGATCTTAATAATTCTTCTAATGCTAAAACTCCCTAAAAGTTTGATAAGTATAGCGTTTTCAAATTTTCAAAATTTTCTTAAGAAAATTAAATTTTTTTTTTTTCAGAACTCAACATTTCTAAAAACCCATCCTCGATTTTGTAAGAATTTCATAATTAAAAGAATACAATCTAAAAGTTGTGAGAAAAAAATATGATTTTATCTGCATTCTATATATCTACTAGTGTTAAAAAAAATTGATTTTGAAAATCGTATTTTTCTCGAAAACGATTCCTACAATTATGAAAAAAAAATTTTCTTTCGATAAATTTTTACGATCTATAATTAAATAAAAATAGAAGACTGGGTTGCACGAACTTGCTCTTATGTAATTAACTAAGAATTTTAAACTAGAGAAAACTCTTCATAAAAATCATTTTTGAAATTCTTTTACTAGTAAGAAATAAAAACAAATTTCTGTAGCAGACACGAATTAATGCAAGAACAAAAATTAAAGTTGTTGTAGCGGTTTTTTTTAAGTAAGCTTTTATTCACAAAAAGCTTAAAACATTTTCGAGAAAAAATTTTGGCACGCCAACTTTAAGTTTTATTACAAGAAAAAATTAAATAAAAAAAAATAATTGATCCGTTTTTGAAATATTTAATTTCCAAAAAAAATTGATTTTGTTTCCAAAAAGTGAAAAAATATTTTTTTTTTAGTTTTGAAATGCAATCTTTTAAAACTTCTAAGATGCCAATAGTGATAAATTCTAAATTGGAAAAAAAGGTTTTATTATAAGTACAGCCAGTAATCTTAGTTTTAATTCTTTTGTTATAAACTATAGGTCGTAAAAATTCATCCAAAAAAAATTACCAAAATTCTAGGTGCCGTTTTCGAGAAAAATACGATTTTCGAAAACCTTCTTTAACATTTGTCTTAAAATAACATAATAAACCTTTACTGTTATTTTTAGATAAAATTAAATTTTGTTTCTCACGCAAGACCAACTTTTTCTGTGCTCTCATTGTAAGGTCAACATTGATCAAAATCTCGAGTTCGATTTTTGTTACGAATGCATAACTTGCCTTATAATTAGTACCTTAAAGTTACAAGTAAGAATTTTAAATTAATATATTACTGAAACTGGAAATTCCTACAGCTACAATAAAACCATTTTTACAAAATTCGAATTCGCACTATCGACATAATGGTTTTTAATGGAGTTTTTTATAAAGAAGCTTCCAAGAGCTTTCAAAATCATTTCAGGTCTAAACTTAAAAAAAATATTTTTGGAATTTTTGTAATGTTTGAAAAACAAATTAAAAAAATATTCATTTGTTTTTCAAAAATTCCAAAAATCCTCAAAATCGTTTCCGTATTTTTTTGAAAATTTCAGGTTTATTCGTACAATAATACAAATTTGAAGTTTGCGTTTTAAATGTTATCTTAAATATATTAAAAATTTTGTTTTTTTATAAAGTTATATATTTAAAAAAAAAGCTACAACGATTCATAGTTTTGTTCTTGCATAAACTAATATTTGCTTGAGAACTCATTTTTACTTGCGACTTATAGGTACTATAAGGCAAGTTATGCATTCGTAAAAAAAATCGAACTCGAGATTTTGATCAAAGTTGACATTACGATGATAGCGAAGACCAAAAAAGTGGGTCTCGCAATTCTGTCTGTCTGTCTGCCTGTCAGTTCGACTACAGCCTGAACGGCTCGGCCGATTTTCTTCAAACTTGGTAGATATGGGGTTTTGGTTTTTTCCCCCACACGTTTTTTTCTTTTTTTTTTAAGACCAAAAATAACGGTACCTGCAATACGATTTTTTTCGAAATTTTATAAATATTTTTTTTTTCTCAAAAACTGTCCCACAGAATTTTAAAAAAAATTTGAAAAATTTCATTTGGTTAAAACTAGCTAATGGTTGAAAAATAAAATGCACGACTGGGTCGCACGAACTTGCTCCTATGTAATCGACTGGGAATTTTAAAAACGAATGTTATTAGAGAAAACTGTTCATAAGGATAAAATTAATTTTTAAATTCTTTTAGTAGTAACAGAATGCTATGCAAATATGAATTTATGCAAGAACAAAACTTATAAGTCCTTGTAGTGGTTTCTTTAAAAGAAGCTTTTATATACAAACTTTTTAAAAGCTTTTTAAGAAAAAATGTTGGTACGCTAATTTAAAGTTTTTATCATTGTTCGAATAAAAATTAAATTTACGAAAAGAAATATTGACCCGTTTCAGAGATATCGAATTTTCAAAAAATAAGAAAAAAATAGATTTTTTTTTCAAAAATTCAAAAAATATTTATTTTAAAGTTTTGAAATGCAATGTGTTTTAGACTTTTTAGAAGCTTCTCTATACAAATTTTCATTAAGATCCGTTATGTGGATAATGAGAAATTCAAAATTCAAAAAAATGGTTCTATGGTAGGTACAAGCTGTAATATCTTAATTTCAAAATTTTTTTTATTAAATTAAAGATCGTAAAAATTAATTGAAAGAAAAAAAATTTTATCAAAATTCTAGGTGCCGTTTTCGAGAAAAATACGATTTTTGAAAACCATTTTTTTTAATTTTTTAGCATTTGTATGGTAGGTACCTTTATTTTTAGGTAAAATAAAAATTTTTTTTTCACATTTTGTAGATTATATTGAGAAACTTTTATTTATCAAGTTTAACAAAAATCTAGCATGGGGTTTTCGAAATATTGAGTTTTGAAAAAAAAATTTTGAAGTTGTTTTTAAAAATCCAAAAAAACTTTTTTTGAAAATTTGAGTACACAATTCTATTTATATTTTTGGGGAGCTTTAGCAAAAAAAAAATGATCAAAATCGGTTGAACCGTTTTTGAGAAAATCAAAAACAAAAAAAATGGTTCCATGGGGGGTACCCTCAATAACCATTTTTCGGAAATTTTTTTTCAACCAATACCTAGATTTAATTAAATGAAATTTTTCTGTATCTTTATTTTTAAAATCTGTCTAACAGTTTTTGAGAAAAAAAAATGTTTATAAAATTTCGAAAAAAATTCGTATGGGGGGTACCGTTATTTTTGGTCTTAAAAAAAAAAGAAAAAAACGTGTGGGGGGAAAAAATTGAAAATGATATCTACAAAGTTTAAAGAAAATCGGCTGAGTCGTTTAGCCTGTAGTCGAACAGACAGACAGACAGACAGACAGACAGACAGACAGACAGACAGACAGACAGACAGAATTGCGAGACCCACTTTTTTAGTCTTCGCTATCATCGTAATGTCAACTTTGATCAAAATCTCGAGTTCGATTTTTTTTACGAATGCATAACTTGCCTTATAGTACCTATAAGTCGCAAGTAAAAATTGTTATTTTTAGTAGCCACCCTGGGTCCATTTTTTTTGTCTTTGATTTTCTCGAAAACGGTACAGCCGATTTAAATCTTTTTTTTTTTTATGCCAAAGCTCCTCTAAAGTTTGAATATTATTACTATTATTAAATTTTCAATTTTTTTTTGGAAACTCAATATTTCGAAAACCCCATGCTCGATTTTATTCAAACTTGACAAATAAAAGTTTCTTAACATAATCTACAAGATTTGAGAAATAAAAATTTTTTTTTATCTAAAACTAACGGTACCTTCCATACAAATGTTAAAAAATGGTTTTCGAAAATCGTATTTTTCTCGAAAACGGTTCCGAGAATTTTACTTAAATTTTTTTTCTTTCAATTAATTTTTAAGATCTATAATGTAATAAAAAAAATTTTGAGAACAAGAAATTACTGACTGTACCCACCATAGATCGATTTTTTAAAAATTTTGAATTTCTCATTATCAGCATAGCGGATTTTAATGAAATTTTTTAGAGAGAAGCTTCTACAAAGTTTAAAAAACATTGTATTTCAAAACTTTAAGAAAAATACTTTTTGAATTTTGAAAAAAAAAATTGTTTTTTTTTTTTGAAAATTCAATATCTCGAAAACGGCTGAATATTTTTTTTGTAAATTTAACTATTATTCAAACAATAATAAACTTTAAATTGGCGTACCAATTTTTTTCTTAAAAATGTTTTTAAAATTTTGTATATAAAAGCTTATTTTTTAAGAAACCACTACAAAGACTTATAATTTTTGTTCTTGCATGAACCTATATTTGCTTGAATCACATGGCATTCTTTTCTTACCTCCAACTACTAAAGAAGTTGTTTTAGTCATTTAAAAAATTAATTTGTATGCTTATGAACAGTTTTTCTCTAATAACATTAATTTTTGAAATTCTTACTCTATTACATAGAAGCAAGTTCGTGCGACCCAGTCGTGCATTTTATTTTTTAGTGACATCTATTTTCAAATTCTTTTGTTTTTAGATATGAGCAACTTCGTGCGATTTAGTCGTGAATTTTATTTCTTATAAGATTTTTGAAAATTTGTTTTTTTCTTCGTACGAAAAAGTTTCACATATTTTTTTAATATGTAAACTAATTGGTTTTTTCCTCTTCCTTAAAATTTTGACGAATGCGATACGAACAATTTAAATTTGTCTAAGATTTCTTAGGTAAAAGCCATGTTGTAAATTGCTTTTAATTTATTATGACTTTCTTAGGAAAACAAATTAAAATTTACAAATTTATAATAAGAATAATTTATAATAGCAGAAAATATTTTATAAGAAGAAAAAATAAGCAACAATATTGATTTAAGCTGTTATTGTAGTGAAAACAGGAAATTTCTATTTTTGTTTTGAAGAACACAAGTAATTTTCCCTGAAGGGAATTATTTAAAATTAATTAGACAATTTCAAAACGAAAAAACAAAATTAAAATAACAAAAACATTGAACTTCATAGATGTCTTTAGGGAATCCTCAATAGAGAAATATCGCTTTGTTCAATTAAAAATATTGCAAAGAGGTTCAAACACAGCACACGCGCAAGAAAAACAAAATTTTGCAAATTTGCAATTTCAATTTAATTTTTTATTTATTCACTTTGAATATCACTCTGGAGGAAAAAAAATTAATTTTCATCTTTAAGTTAATATTTAAGTAGCTTACTTCATGAAATATAGATAAATCGAGTCCTACGAAAGGAAAAACAAACTTTTTTCGGTGGCTGAAGACAACAGCCTTGGATGTTGAATCTTTGAGGAGGAATTCCTTACTTTATGACATGGCTAACAATTACATGTTTAATAAAATTGAACTTGGAAATTTGTGACTTTAGGTTGCATTTAAATCATCTAAGGTCTTGTAAGCATATATGTATCTATGTATATCAAACAATATTTTGATAATTAAAATATTTATTACTGTAGGACCCCATGGCGTGAATGTTAGTCCACTGAGCTTCGAGGTCTAAGGTCTGGGATTGATTCCCTTTGATTTTTTTTTATCATTTTAGCACGGAATCTTGAGATATGGCCACACAAAGTGTAAATACATATGCCATTGTTACCGTAAGGTTTGACATTATTATGGTAATTGTGCTGATAATGTTTTGTCATACGTGCGCTATTTGAGTTCCTTATAGACATTTGAGACATCCATACCGTTAAAAAAAAATGTGGAATTGAATCTAGAACATTTTCGTGCAATGTTTTTTGACGATGAAGGCAGGGATGGCATTTTGCCGTGATGTCAGCGTAGAACGAGACTACTTCCTTCGTTGTCCCTGAGTCCATGGTTACGTTGTCATCCAGGGCTTCCATCACACTCAGGTACCTCGGTTCGGGATGTAATTGTTCAGTGTTCATCCTTCTCGTAAGCTGATTCAGAATTAGTTTCTTTGTTGAAAGTACTAGGTGTTTGTCCAGTGGGATTAAATTTGCTTCTGTGTAGAGATTAGTATCTTTGTAGGTTGGCTTAGTCCTGATCAATGGCTGCAAATGGCTCAAGACCCAGCTGGCCTTTTTCAGCAAATTTCTTGAGGGCAGGCTAAACTTTAGAAACTCGTTGAATTGGATTCCCAGGTACTTTTAAGAGGCAGGTATCGTGGATCCGTCTATTCATGAGCATAAAATTAATTTTATAATTATTGACTAAAACAACTCCTTTAGTAGTTGTAGCTAAACACAGGATGCCATGTGTTTTGAGCAAATATTAGTTTATGCAAGAACAAAATTATAATTCGTTGTAGTGGTTTCTTAAAAAAATAAGCTTTTGTATACAAAATTTTTAAAACATTTAAAAAAAAATTCGGTACGCCAATTTAAAGTATTTTTATTGTTCGAATAAACTTTTTTTTTTTTTCAAAATTTAGAAAAATATTTTTTTTTTTTAAAGTTTTGAAATTTAATGTTTTTTAAACATTTTAGAAGCTTCTCTATAAAAAATTTAATTAAAATCCGTTATGCAAATGATGAGAAATTCAAAATTTGACACCTATTAAAAACACATCAGATTCACAGGAACTAGAAGAGGAAATAGACGCATATATTCACGAAATATCTTTGAAAAGTATCTATACAAAAGATCAAAACATCACAGATGTTATAAAAATGCAGTCTGAAGATCCGGAATGTCAATTGCTAAAGAGTTTCCTCAAGAATCAGTGGCCAGGTGGGAAAAAATTGACCTTGGAGATGAAGCCTTATTTCTCAGTGAAGGATGAAATTTCAGTTGTCGAGGGTTTGCTTTTACGGAGAAATAGGATGATAATACCGAAGAGTCTAAGAAGTATGATGCTTGCCAAGTTACATGAGGGACATTTGGGGATAACCAAAACAAGAATGCGAGCTCAAATGACCATGTGGTGGCCAGGGATCTCAAGGGATATCGAGGAAAAAATTAAACGTTGTCCAGGTTGTATTCAGCATTCCAAAAATAGGCATGAACCACTGATAGCACTTGATTTTCCAGATTATCCATGGCAAAAGGTTGGAATGGATTTATTCAAATTCAAAGGGAAATGGTATGTGGTTGTAATGGACTGTTTTTCTCGTTATATTGAAGTTCAATTTTGTAAGAAAACATTTAGTCGTCACGGTATTCCTCAATTTGTTAACACTGATAGTGGTACACAATTTCAAAACTTGAGCTCTTCAGATTTTCGGAAGTTTGCAAAAGAGTGGTCATTCAAAATTGTTACCAGTAGTCCCCAGTATCATCAGGCAAACGGTGCTGCAGAGGCTGCAGTAAAAATAACAAAAAATCTCCTGAAAAAAAATTCAGACATCGAGCTGGCGTTGTTGATTTACAGAAATACACCGATTTCAAATGGTTTCACTCCAGCAGAATTGAGTTTCGGGAGAAAACTTCGGGACAATCTGCCTAATGTTAATCTGCAGGCGAAACCAAATCTACAAAGTCTAAAGAGTAGGGAAGCTGCATATAGGAGTAGGTACAAGGAAAACTACGATAAATCTCATGGCGTCAAAGAGCTTAGTGAATTGAAATCAGGAGATCTTGTATGGATAGTTGACCTGAGACGGCATGGCAAAATTATAAAAAAAACACAGTGCAGATCATATGAAATTGAAACTAACAAACGTATTATAAGAAGAAACCGATTTCACCTTATTAAAGCTTCTTATTTAGATTCGTTACAGCCAAATTTTGATAACACTAATGAGATGTCAGATGCTGATCGAGGTGGAACTTCAAAACCAATCGAAGGTGATAATCTACAACCATCAAACCAGAAACGCTGTACTGTAAAAAGAACTCCAAGAAGACTCTCAGGGGAAGCCTTGATAACAAGATCGGGAAAACAAGTATACAGATACATATGATTAAAAAAAAAAAAAAATTAGATTTTGTAAACTGTTAAGAAAAATATTGAAATAAAAATATGAATAATAGATATAATTAAAAAAAATTAGATTTTGTAAACTGTTAAGAAAAATTTTGAAATAAAATTATGAATAATAGATATAATTAAAAAAAAAAGAAAAAAAAAAAAAAAAGGGATTGTATAATTTTAAATCATTATAATATGAAGTATTTTGGATTAAATGTTAAATTCTTATGATGGTAATTTTAAACATAATTGTTAAGTAAATATTAAAGTTTAATTAAATATTAATATCTACAAGGGGATGTTGTATTGGCACCACTTGTATATAATTGTTATGTCACTAATGACATTATTATTATAACCATGTGATATATATTTGACATTACTTTATAATAAAGTTCTTCTGATCTTATCCTTACAACAAAAACGTTCTATGGTAAGTATTTTAGTATTTAGTATTTATTGATATGAAATATGCATTTCTACACAGTAAGAGTACACTTTTAAGATTGTGAGAAATAAACAAAAAGTATTTAATTATTTTAATTAAAAAAAAAAAATAAAATAAGTGATTAAAAAAAAAAAAAAAAACTAGAATAAGAAACAAAGTTTAGAAATATTACCATAATCTTTACATTTATGATTCTTGTATATGAAATTATGAATGCAGTTACAAATTAATTGAGTTTGCTTGATAAAATAAGTTGGGGAGAGGGAGAGGGGTGACGTCGAAATTAGTTGCTCTGATCAGAAAAGAAGAGGTTTAGCTCATACCTAAACTGACGTGTGTCATTTAGTTCTCTCAGTTTGCGCGGAAGTGAATTCCAAAGGCGTATTGCAGAGATAAAAAATTGTCTTTCGGAAGTAAGGCATGAAAACTGTGGAAGAATTAAGCAAGTTGATCTGCTAGATATCGAAAACTGAATTTTACTGTACAGATAAATTGGTTGCCTACTTTTCATAATGCTGAACAATAAAACGAGAGAACGAAACTTGATATAATTCATCAAAGACATATTTAACAGATTTTTAGCCAAGTGTGAGATATGGTCAAATCTTCTGAGACTATAGACATAACGTATGGTAGTGTTAAATGCCATTTGAAGCTTCCTCTTACTCTCCGCATCACAATTACAAAAAATTTCACAACCATGCAAAAGCACTGGGATAACCAAAGTTTTTGCAAGAACTAGTCTTGTTTTTAGTGGTGTAAATTTTTGAGCAGTCCATAAGGTTCGAAGAACGCCATATGTTCTGCCCACAATAACATTAATGTGGTTATTCCATGTGAGGGTCCTGTTGAATACCATTCCTAAATTTTTCGAGGTATCTACGAAATCAATTGCTGAATTATTGAGTATAATTGAGGGAAAATAAGATAGCTCTAGTTTCTTTTTTGCAATAACTAAACATTTACATTTCTTAGGATTTAGTGACAGGTTATTGTCTGAAGACCACTTAGATATCCTTTGAAGATCTTCATTCAATATACTGGCACAATTCTCTATTAGACCTAGAGGACAACTTCGATAAATTTGGATATCATCAGCATAAATATGCGTCAAAGAATTTAAAATTATATTTTTTATATCGTTGATGTAGAGCGAAAATAAAAGAGGGCCCAAGATCGATCCTTGCGGAACACCTCTCACCAATGGAAGTAGTTCAGATAAAGCATTATCTAGAGACACAGCCTGTTTTCTTTCACTAAGATATGATCCAAGTAACTTAACAGCAGAAGGAGACATATTAAAGCAGTGGTGTAATTTATCAATAAGAATAGAGTGGTTCAGTACAGTCAGTAATATCTTGTTTTCAATTTTTTTTTATTAATACCTATATTATAGATCGTAAGAATTAATAGAAAGAAACAAAATTTTACCAAAATTCTCGGAACCGTTTTCGAGAAAAATACGATTTTCGAAAACCATTTTTTAACATTTGTATGGAGGGTACCGTTATTTTTAGGTAAAATAAACTTTTTTTTCTTAAATCTTGTAGATGATTTTGAAAAACTTTTATTTATGAAGTTTTAAAAAAATTGAGCATGGGGTTTTCGAAATATTGAGTTTTCAAAAAAAACATTTGAAATTTACCAAAGACAATCATTTTTTGAAAGTTTTTTCCAACCATTACCTAGCTTGCGGGTGGCCGTGGCGCGATGGATGTGTGCTCGCCTGTGAACCTCATGATCACAGGTTCGATCCCTGCCGTCGTCTATGTCGTTTTACGAGTAATTCTTGCTGGTTTACTCATTACATGTTGTTCAGGCATAGCACTAACAACATGTAATTGAGTTAAACTAGTATGCCCAACAAGGATGAACATGAATAAAATAATGTGAATTATAAGCGACATAGAAATAAGACACGGCATTCTCCGCTTTAGTTCAGCCGCCATCCCTGGAGATAAAATATCTGAGACAACAACCTTCAGTCTCAGAACATCGTGCCACACATCTTTCCTATCCTTCTTTATCTTCCGTAACTTCACGCCCGCGCTGTGTTGAAACATTTAAAGGGTAATCATAAGCCCTTGAGCGCGTGTAGATTATAAATAAAAAAAAGAAAAACCATTACCTAGCTCTAACTAAATGAAATTTTTTGAATTTTTTCCTTAAAATCTTTGGGACAGTTCTTGAGAAAAAAAAATATTAATAAAATTTCAAAAAAAAAAATGGAATGGCAGGTCCCTTTATTTTTGGTCTTAAAAAAAAAGAAAAAACGTGTGAAATGTGTGGGGGGCAAAAATTAAAAACGATGTCTACCAAGTTTGCCGAAAATCGGCCGAGCCATCTAGGCTGTAGTCGAATAGACAGACAGAATTGTGAGACCTACTTTTTTCATTTTAGCTATCATCGTTATGTCAACCTTGATCAACTTGCATAACCTGCCTTTTAGTATTTACCTATACGAGTACGTCGCAAGTAAAAAAGTGGGTTAACATGGCTCTGTAACAACCACCATTGACCAAAACGTTGTCCGAAGCCGCATTTTCGAAGGAAAATGATGCCACTACTCAACAATCCGCACCAAACTATAACTCTGTGGATGCATTGGCTTCTGGACAATAATGTGCGAGCCCCAGATGCTGGAATTTTGTTTGTTAACGTAACCGCAACCGATGAGATGACAATGCGCCTTGTCCAAAAAGAGGATTTTTCACACAACATCGTTGTCAATTTCAAGCTCCTCTTTGGCCCAAACTGCGAAGCAATCATGAGGGACATGGTCATGCGCCTTCAATTGCTGATTCAATTGGACTTTGTAAGCGAATAATCCCAAATTTTTGTGCAGAATTCTCCTCAGGCTAATGCGTGAAATATTGAGCTGTTGAGATCAATGGCAAGTTGAAGAATGAAGTTCGTGAATTGAGTCTAACACTCCATGACCATGAGTGTTGTCCACTTTCCACTAGCATACCAGTCTCACGAAATTTTTGCACAAACTTGCGTACAGCAGGTGCGGTGGGTGCTTCATTTCGGCCAAAACTACTTTTCAAAAAAACGCACTGTTTGTGCTACACATCACTCACTTTAGAAATAAGTTTTCAGCATTTCCCAACGTTGTTTAAGTGTAAACCGACTCATTTCGTTCCACTGAAGAATGATATACTAACTCTTTGTCAACATTTCGAGCTGAAAACAGCTGTCAGGAAATGGCTCACCCTGTATGTATGTTGTCTAAAAGGGATCTTCTCCCTGTTTGTAAAAACAAATAAATAAATATGTACTAATATTACAAAAAATGTATAAGGTAATAAATAGTTCTTGAGTTTATTTAGGGCATTGAAATTATTGTTAAAGAATTAAGTAAATAAATAAACGCTAAAAAATCAAAACGATTTTAGCGATTTTAGCTGATTTACTAGAATTTTAAAAATATTTAGTACAAAGTGAAAGTTTTGTACAAGTTTTATTTTTTTAAACTCTTTGCTTCTAGCTAATCCTGCACACAAAAAGATTTTGCAAAATAGTTTAAAAACTCTATACAAAAAAAAAGTACACATGATTCTTAGTATCCTCAACTGAGTTTTCCCCCAATTTACCAAGCAATTCTTACAAAATACTTACACAAAAAACAAACAAAGTACAAAACCCCACATTCACTTTTGGTTGGTTAGCCAAGGTTATTCGTACAAAAGAACGTAACGGGGGGCATGTGGACAATTTAGATAGAGCACTTGGTTTTGCATGTCAAAGAATTTCCGCAAAGGCTGGTAACGTTGCAGAAGTTTCATTGAATTGAATAAAATCAAATATTTACTCGCTTTGTTCCGGTGACGACGATGGCGAATGGTGGCATTGCGATGGCGGAGACGACATTGTAAATTCAAAACACAAAAAAAAAACTCTGTTGCTTCTGTAAATATTTGCAGAATCCTTCTACACCAAACAATATAATTTGTACAAAACTCTAAGGACACAAAATGCAGGAGGCTCAAAGAAGTCATACACCGGCTTTGTTGTTGCCGCAAGGGCATACGTTTAAAGCTTACGGATTATCATTACCCACCTCACTCGTCTAAACTAAGTTTTCATGTTTGTTGATTTAAAAAAAAATGTTTGTCAACGAAAAATCGTTCTGTTGGAAAATACATTAGAAGATCAAGGCTAATCATAGAGTGCTCTGTGCCAGTGGCGTAGATAGGGGGGGGATCAGGGGGATATATCCCCCCCCATTGGGATCGATAATTGTTCAACATAACCAGTCATGAACCAAATAAGTTAAAGAAACGCACTCTGAAATTTTTTTTACGTCTCTCACCAATTGATAAAATAGGTAAACGTGCAAGAAAAAGCGCTTCCATCCAGCTACATATATATATTTTATTAAAGATATTAGCTACACTGCCGGTTTCAACGTCAACTCCCGAACGAACTTTCTCCAGTCAGTAAAGAGAATAAAAACAATACAAACAAGCATGACCAACGAAGTGAGATTATTAAAAAGATGTCTATTTTAATAACAGTGTGATAAGCTTTGGATGTTTACTTATTTGCAGGATCGCTTGAATGGTTTGGCTGCTCTAGCTATTCATCGCGAAATACCTATACTAGCAGACCAGATTATAAGTGTTTTATGTAAAAAGAACAGAAAACTGGATTTTATTTTGTGATTTATTTTTTAAATTAATATTATTTTACTTAATACAGTGCCTTACATAAGTATAACCTGTAAAAATGCGTTTTGTAGAAGATTAAAATGGGAATGACACCCTACTATTTTTTATTGAATGGCATCACTAATTAAGTAAATTGAGAAGAAAAAAAAGTTCCGTTAGTTTCTCTTCTGGTGGTTAAAAATTAAAACAGATTTTTTTTTTGTATTGCAAAAGTATAACCGCTTTTTTATTTTGATCTGTTTTTTTTTTTTTATTTTAAGTACATTTTTTCGGCTAAATTAGTAAAGGACATTGCTGCCCCTATTTTCGACCAATCTAAAAATTGTTTTTGACATACTGTTGACAAGGTTATTTAATATGGAATCGTCTATACAGTTCCATTCTTCCACAATCGTCTCTCGCAGCTCAGCAACACTGTATAATTGCCTATTATGGGCATACATTTTGCAGGTCAAAATTCCCCAAAGATTTTCAATGAGGTTACAATCTGTGCCGGGAACACCATAAAATGTATGTTATTCGATTCGTACCATCCCAAACTTTGACGACTAACGTGAATTGGGGCATTATCATGCTGGAAGACATGCCGAACTCGACGAAATCGTCTTAAGTAGGGTACCAAATTATCCTGAAGCACCTGGGTGCAAGCTGAACTGTTCATCTTTGCAGAGGTGAAGGCAAGTGCAATCTTACCACGGTCGCAGAAGGCCCCCCAAACCTTACAACTGCCACCGCCAAAGTTCCTCTTGAAAAAAAAAACTTTTTTTCCATTTTCAGATCGTGCCAATATCCGTTAAAACCACCAGACCCATCAAGATTAGACTTTTTTTCGCCACTGCAAGTAATCTAAAATAATCTAAAAAAAAAAAACATTCATTGAATTATGCCATTTGAAATAACAAAAGTTAAGTGTAAATTAATGGAATGTTACTTATGGTTTTCCAATTCCGTTTCATGTTTTGCTGGGCAAAGTCTTACTTTTTTTTTGTACACTGTTGTCAAATTTGGAGCTGGCATCATTTTGCACCGAACAATCACTTTACTGCTTTTTAAGGCACGAAAAACCGTTGAAACCGAAATTCCTAAGCCCAATTCGTCACGAACGTCTGGCAAAGAATGCGCCGAATTGGATGCAGCATTTATTAAACGCCTCTTATCTCGACGTGTCAGCTTCTGCAGATGCCCGGGTCTTATTTTCGTCTCATAAGATTCTGGATCTTGTAAAAAATTTCGGACGACAAGATCGGATCTTGAAATTTTTCTACCAATAGCCCTTAAGCTTAGGCCACTTAACCGAAAAGCTTGAATGTTAACTTTTTCCGTATCGCTTAAATGTTTACCACGCGGCATTGTTTCTTGTCATTTCGAAGCACATAACTGAATGAAGCTTCAGAGAGGTTTGCATTGTGCGGTTATACTTTTGCAATATATAAAAATCTGTTTTTAATTTTTAAACACCAGAAGAGAAAATAACGGAACGTTTTTTCTTCTCAATTTACTTGATTAGTGATGCCATTCAATAAAAAAAATAGTAAAGTGTCATTCCCATTTTAATTTTCTACAAAACGCATTTTTACAGGTGCGGTTATACTTATGCAAGGCACTGTATATCAATATTTATTCTACACTGAAAATAAAATCTAGGTGTATATGTATATGATAAAAATGTAGGTTGATCTGACAAAAATTTTGTCAATATACGTCCAACAAAAAGTTTTATCAAATTGACAAAAATTATAGAATTTTGTTGAGGTAACAAAAAATATTTTGTTGTATCCACAATATTATTTTGTTATGCTAACAGATTATTTTGTTGAAATAATAAAAATATGACAAAATTCCGTAGAATTTACAAAATTAATTTGTCATATTAACAATTATTCTTTTGTTGTATTAACAAATTTTTTTGTTTATGTTAAAAATTTGTTTTTTTTTATTATTATCGGATTAACAAATTTTTTTTGTTAAATTAACAAAATTATTTAGTTAAATTAACAAAACTTTTTTGTTAAATTAACAAAATATTTTGTCAATTCAACAAAATATTTTGTTAATTTTACAAATTTCATTTGTTGAATCCACAAAATTAATTTTGTCAAAATATTTTTTTTTTGGATTTAAGTCCACAAAAATTGGCGTTTCGTCCCTACGATCTCACATGCAACCATTTGTGAGGGCGTATGTACAATACGCAATTTTTGCTAAGTTCAGTTAATCCTACATCGATTTTTTGACGAAAACTAAATATGAACTATATCATAAACAAAAGAAAATGTCATGATCAAAAAAATATACGCGCAGAATTGTTTGGTTTCCTTACAAAATAGTTTTATCTATTTGATAATATTATTTTATCAATATTACAAAATAACTCAACCCCATCAGAACAAAATATTTGTAATTTTAACAAAAACGTTTTCATTTTTTGTTAAATTGACAAAAAAAAATTAACAAGGACTTTGTGACATTGACAAACATTTACAAAACAGATTTTTTGTACATACAACAAACATTTTGTTAGCATCACAAAAAAGTTTGTGGATGTGACAAAAATCGCTGTTTTATTTTGTTATATTAACAAAACTTGGTTTGTTAAACTGACAATATTATTTGTAGGGCATATTTTGTTAAACTGACAAAAAATCATGCTGAATTATAAAAAAATTGTGAAATCAACAAAATCATTCTTTCGTATTGACAAAAATTTAGTCAAAACGATAAAATTGTTTTGTTGAGGGTTAACAAAACGTTTTTATCAATATTACCTAGGAATTTATTTTTAGTGATAGTTCTTATTCAAATTAATGCGTTTAATATATTATCTTTAAAAAATATAATTTTTGTATGGCATACATAATGAATTCAATGAAGTCTTGTTATTTGTTTTTTTTTTTTTTTTAATTATTAAGACTTTAAAAAATATGAGCGAACTAGATCTATCCCCCCCCATAGCGAAAAGCTATCTACGCCACTGCTCTGTGCGAAAGGTCTGCATCTAGGTTGAAAGACGAATCTCAAATGGTAATTCAAAGTTTGACCTTTGCACCGCATATTGTGCGAATGTGGTTTGTTATGACGACCGACATGATGTGCACGTTGGCGAAGGTGGTGGCATTGGTGGGTGGCATAATCTAAATGAGATAACATGCGGCTTCAGAAATGAAACCCCAATTTGAATGTTATTGGGATTTTTGAAATGTTACGGTTGCTGTGCTGGGATTGCATGTTAATTTGCGGGATACACAGGTAACGGTTTGTGTATTGCATTACAACCTAACATAAAGTCAAATTGGAACAATAAGGACGGAGAGGATAGACCGGATGTGCTGCGGTGATTCGTGGTGGGGGACAAGCTAATTTCCGATAAACGAAAACTGCCTTTTCCGAAATGTTGTTGGGACCATAATCGAAACATGGATTGAAAATTAAGTATTTCAGGTGGAACAGATGGAAGGTATTGTAAGCAGTTTCTATGGGTACTGGAAAAGTTTGTATTCCAGGTAACGTTCGAATAAAACTTTATTTTAACGACTTAGAAATAAAAAAGACTTGGAGAGTATTGGTAGAAACGGTATGTTATGGTAAGAAAGTTAGAGGAACAAATCTTGTGCAGTATGCAGATTTCTCAAACACTTTATAAGATAAATTTGAAATTAAAAGCATAGTTTATTAATTTTGTTCCAGTCAATTTTAAATCGAAACAAAGGTTGGAAACTTATAATAAGAGATCTGGAACGTTTTGTTTGTAGTACCGTAATAGTTTGGTACGTTGGGCGGTCTGGCTTCGACACCTACATAACCATTGCCACCTAAGAAATTGAAGTTTTGAGTTTAAATTTTTAAAATTTTTTTTAGAAAACGTCGTTGAATACTCTAGTTTGTTCTAGAATCTGGATACATAAAATTGACAGTTATTTTGAGAGGAGGGTGAACGAAGGTTATGTATAAAGTATAAAGATCGGGTCACGAAGTGTCCGAGAATTCTTTGGCCCATAGTTTCACAAAGCCTATTGCAGAGTTGGCTTTAAGAATAATCTCGTCAAAATATGTGAGAAAGTTGAGCTCTCTATAACATAAAATACCAAGGTCGCGAATTGAATCAGCCGTGAACATGGGTTTATAACGGAGAAGTTAACGACGAAGAGTAGATTCGATGCGTTTTCGTGAAAAAGTAATTGAATGACATTTGGAAATGTTTAGTTCTAAGCAATCTTTCAGGCACCACTCATAGAAACTGTCAAGATAAAGTTTAAGAAAAGTATAATCATATGTCGAAAAAATGGTTTTGAAAAACTTAGTTTCGTATGCATGATATGGGAATATTTGATGACTATTTCAATATTGTAAATACTAAGAATAAAAAAAGGAGAAGTTCTTAGTGGCTGCCTTGTGGGACCCCGGATGTAGCTAAGAAATCATCAGAGAAGGTAGATCGGAATCGAACTTTGTGGCAACGGTTTTTTAAGTAAGAATGAATCCATCTTAATATAACATAAATTTAAGCTCAAGGGTGGAAATTTTGAATAGAAAAGCTTATGTGAGATTTTGTCAAAGGTCTTACTAAAATCGGTTGAGTCAACCTCGACTTTTTTTTCCATTCTCCAGGGCTGAAATGCTAGAGGATACGAATTCAAGTTAGCACTTGTGGACCTAGTTGTGTTGTCTAGGGTTAAATGAGAGACTTACAACGAAAACTTAAAATTTCGTACCAAATGCTTTCAAAGATTTTGGGAATATGTGAAAGCTTAGCGATTTTTTCATAAACATTTCAGGGGTACTACTTACGCGAGGAATTGACAAATACCCAAATAGTGCATCTCTGTACATAAAAAGTGTCTCGGACTCCGCAAAAATTATAGGACCGTTCTAATATTATTAATATGACGAATTTTTGTTTTTCAAATTGTTTTATTCACAGTTTGACATATATATATATATATATATATCAACTTTATTGGCTAAGCAATATGGGCCCAACGTTCTTCTATTTTTGTGCAATATCATTTTAATGTTTTCTTAATCTATACTCATGATTTTTTTAATATTAACAATGTAATAATTTTTTATGAAAGCCATGATTGTTGTTCTTCTCGTAAAAGTGCTGATCCGGCCGTATACCTTTCACTTAGCTCGAGGAGTTGTTGCACTTCTGATGATTTTCCATATTCCTGTTGATTTTTCTGGAGAGCTGCAGCAAAAACTGGTCCAGTGGTATCAATTTTGCTTCCTCGTACAACTTCTTATTTAGTATTAATTTTTTAGTTCGTGAGTAACGGTTAAGTCGGAGCATTTTCCTTTCTTCATTGCTGTAGGTGATATAGTAAACGATATTGGAAAGGGGTAAATCAGAACGGGTCGGATATGTTTATTGTACACAAGCAGTTTGGTCTGCTTTCTGATCTGATTCGCCTCTTGTGTCTTGTATAGCGGATGGACTAAGTGCAGAGAATAGGTGGCTCTCTTTAACAAGTTGGGTACGAAATCCCGATTCACAAAATCCCGAATCACGAAATCCCGCCGTTTCAATACTAAACTGACAGCACAGTATGGATTTTCATTTCCATAGTAATGGTGAATCAATGAGAAGCAACGAGAACGAAGTTCCCTACTATTGTACTGGAATATTCAATACGAAGAAGACCTCAGAGCGGTCTTTCGTTAATTTTTAACGAGCTCTGATTGGATTAAAGCTGAAGACAAGTCCAAAAAAGTATAAGTATAAAGTCTTGAAAGTATCTTGAGTCTAAGAAATTACAAAAATAAAAAAAAATACAAAAAAAATTCCAAAAAAGCTTAAAAAAAAATCATATGATACATCACTCCCTACATCACGAATATGCAATTTTTAACTCGCTAAGGTGCCACGCTGCACGTACTGCAAGGACGGAGAGGGAAATCTGATCACCGATCCTGAAAGCATACTGGAGCGATGGGAAGTGTACTTCAATGAATTGCTAAATGGTCAGCTCACTGCAGAAGTGGAGGCTCCACTACTTCAAGAAGAATACCCTATGTTGCCGCCACCAAGCATAGAAGAGGTTGAGAAGGCTATAGGCCGGCTTAAACAGAACAAAGCCCCGGAAGCCGATGGCATACCAGACGAATTATTCCATCACGGCGGGCCAGCCTTACGTCAAGCAATTCATGATATTAAAGTGCACGTATGGGAGCAGGAAGAAATGCCAGAAGACTGGCGAAAAGGCATAATATGCCACATACATAAGAAGGGAGATGTCACAACGTGCAGCAATTATAGAGGTATCACGTTGTTGAGTACCGCCTATAAGATACTCTCCTCTATCCTACAAGACCGGATAACCCCATACGCTAAAACCGTCATCGGACAATATCAGTGTGGTTTCATTCCAGGCAAATCAACAACTGATCAGATCTTTACCCTTAGGCAGGCGATGGAAAAATGTCTAGAATTTAACATCCCAACATACCATCTGTTTATAGACTTCAAGGCCGCCTATGAGAGCATAGCCAGGGTAGAACTTTACAAAGCCATGAGAGAATTCGGCATCCCAAATAAATTGACACGACTATGTAGGTTGTCCATGACCAACGTAACAAGCCAAGTAAAAATAGCCGGATTGCTATCCAGACCAATCAACATCTTTAATGGACTCCGACAAAGGGACGGTTTGGCCTGCCACCTCTTCAACCTGGCGTTGGAGAAAGCAATCCGTGACTCTGGCACGGCAACAAGAGGGACCATCGTCAACAGGTCCAGCCAGTTACTGGCTTACGCAGACGACATCGACATCATCGGAAGAACCGAACAAGCTGTACACGATTCCTTCATCCAGATCGAGCAGGCGGCACAAAATCTGGGGCTGCACATTAGTGAAGGTAAAACAAAGTACATGGTGGCGTCGAATGCGAGAGGAACAGTTGGTTAAACAGTCAAGGTTGCGGAGCACGAATTTGAAGTGGTGCAATCCTTTAAATACCTTGGGTCAATAGTAGCAGCCGATAACAATATAGAAGAAGAAATACGCGGGCGGCTTCTCAAATCCAACAGAGCCTACTATAGTCTGTCAAAGCTCTTCAAATCCAGAAATCTCACCATAACTTCAAAACTGCTGCTGTACAGGACCATGGTCCTGCCAGTACTCACATATGGATCCGAGACGTGGGTGCTTAGCAAAAGGCTCTCCGACCTCTTAGCTGCGTTCGAGAGAAAAGTCTTAAGGAGAATTGTTGGCCCCGTATGTGAGGAAGGACGATTCCGGAGACGGTACAATCATGAACTGTACGCAATCTACCTTGAAGCAGATATCGTGACAAAAATTAAGCTCGGTAGACTCCGGTGGGCAGGTCACCTAGCTCGCATGAGCGAAGAAGAACCTGCTCGGAAAGTTCTTTGTGGTACATTCTATGGTAGACGACAGCGTGGTAGACCATGCTTGCGCTGGAGAGATGGCGTAGACCAGGACGCCCGAAGCCTTGGGGTGCGCAACTGGATGGCGTCGGCTAATTAAATAATTAATAGTACTAAAATAGTATTGAAAATCCCACCAAATATTTCCAAAAATATCTATCAGCGGGATTTTTATTTTTATTTTCGGCGGGATTTCGTGGTTCGGGATTTTGTGCGGCGATATTTCGTTACTCTCCCCTCTTTAACATTAAGTGTGCATGACTTTTGAATTTGAATTTGTTGGAAAAGTTGACTCCCGATGCCGAATACTTCTGTTATCTGAAAACTTAAGTTTAGTCGCATCGCAGCGTGTGGCAAACGCGAGTCTTCGAGTGAGTCACTGTTGTTCGGAAGCAAATGAGTTCAGTCTTTTCGCTGTTTGTCTTCAGTGAGCAGTGTAAATGTTGAGGAGCAGCGGTCCAAGTTTTGATCCTTGAGGGATTCAAGCGTTGATTTTCTTGGCTGATGATACGTGTTTTGCTACCACTATATACATGAAATACACGTCTGAGTCGCACGAACTTGCTCTTATGTAAGAGGCTAAGGTTTTCAAAAATTAATGTTATTAGAGAAAAACTGGAAAAACTGTTCATAAGCATAAAATTCATTTTTAAAATGACTAAAACAACTCATTTAGTAGTTGGAGCTAAAAACAGGATGCCATGTGATTCAAGCAAATATTAATTTATGCAAGAACAAAAATTATAAGCCATTGTTACAACACCTTAAGATTTTAGCTATTGTACGAATAAAAATTTATTTTCCGAAAATAATATTAATATTATTTAAAGATATCGAATTTTCCAAAAACAAATTTTTTTTTTCAAAAATTCAAACAATATTTTTTTTTAAGTTTGGAAATGCCAAGTTTTTCAAATTATTTATAAACTTTTCTGTAAAAAATTTCATTAATATCCGTTATGCCGATCATGAGAAATTCAATATTTTAAAAAATGGTTCTATAATAGGTACACCCATTAATTTCTTAATCTTAATTTATTTTTTTTTAAACTATAGATCGTACAATTTTATCGAAAAAAAAAACAAATAAAAATTCTAGGTGCCGTTTTCGAGAAAAATACAATTGCTTAACATTTGTATTGTGGGTACCGTTTTTTTACGTAAAATAATTTTTTTTTCTTTTTGTAGATTATACTAAAAAACTTTTATTAATCGAGTTTAAGAAAAAATCTAGCATAGGGTTAGTAAAATATTGAGTTTTGAAAAAAAAAATGAATGTTTTCTTAAAAACCCAAAAAAGTTTTTTTTTTCAAATTTGCATACACAATAATATTTAAACTTTTGGAGAGCTTAAGCATAAAGCATACAAAAAATTATCAAAATTGGTTGTACCGTTTTTTTGAAAATCAAAAAAAAAAAATGGTTTACCATTGATTAGGTATCATTTTTTTGTATTTTTTTTTTCAACCGTTACGTAGCTTTAACTTAATGAATTTTTTTAAATTTTTTCTTAAATTTGTCGGACAGTTTTTGAGAAAAAAATATTTATAAAATTTTGAAAAAAAAAATTCGTATGAGAGGTACTGTTATTTTTGGCTTTAAAAAAAAACGTTAAAACATTAAAAATATTATTTACCAATATTTTTTGTCTTCGCTTTCATCGTAATGTCAACTTTGATTAAAATCTCGAGTTCACTATTTTTCTACGAAATTATAACTTGACTTATAATACCTATAAGTCGCAAGTAAAAAGTCAATAGGTTAGGAAAATTATTCATTATTCTTACAAAGTGATTAGGAAGTCCTAGTTCCGAAAGTTTTAATAGCATTCCTTTTATCTAAAATGTTTTTTCGATGACCAGCAGGCACGCTATAACTCATCACCTTTTTGTGGAGTTCAAGTGTAACATCACTATAAAGTTTCAACATGGGATGTTGGGTAGGGATATCTCTTCCGACAAGATATCTATTTTTTCTTTTTTAATATTATTACATACACTTTTATCTTAGATTTCATATTTGAAATTTATATAAAATTTTTTGTTAATTTTAAAACCACGAAAAAGATAACAATCTGAAGGTTTTTATATCACCAATAAATAAAGGAAATGAAATGAAATATCTCTTCCGTTGAGTTTGAGTTTATTCAATATTAATGCCTCCAGTATCTTACTCACACAGAAACCCAACGAAATTGGTCGATATCCTTCCGCACTTTCGCGGCTGTTTTTCTTCGGGATCGAGACAATTTTTGTTATTCTTCACGCTACAGGGAAACAGTTGTTGTTCGGGCAGTTGTTGAAGATTATAACAGCAAGATTTGGTACCTTTTTAAGTTCGTAATTAGAAATCTTTTCTTTTCTTTTTTTACACTTTTTCTTTTTTAAACTTGAAAGTATAAAGGCTAAGCTAAGCACCACTAAAAGGGAGTCTGATGATCGGCTTGGTACCCGTGAAATAGCTATAACTTCAGCTAGAAATCTTTTTGCTTCCTGCTGATTTTTTGGAGTTTCCAGATAATGTCAGCCGCTTCTTCAGGAGAAGTGAAAACATTTCCTAGTATCGGCTCTAATGATGGGTTTTTCTTCGGTGAACATGGTCACGGTTTCGATGGTTGCTGATATTTCCTGAAAGGAAGAATTTACGTCGTATGGGAGGGTCTGGAATTATGTTCGGTCTTCCAACAATCAGATTGATCCTTTTAAACGTGTCAGGACCAGGATTTATATATGAGTCTCTTCCTGAAATCCTTTCCCTGATGATGTCTTACTGCTTGGTTGTGTTGGCGCACTGAAGTTCAGAATGACGATCCTGTGGTAGATTCCTTGGAGGCTTTTGTGAAGTCTTTGCCGGTGAGCATTATGTTGCCTGTAAATGCTGGGGCAAGTTTGCGTACGTGTCTGCTTATGCGGTAGCTTTCTGCATGTCAAAAGCATAGTAGACCACTGTTTCAATTTCATCAACAGTGATATTTATCTTATTGTTGTTGAGGTTGTTGCCGATGCAGATTTGTGAACGGAATCTTCTTCATTGCAATTTGTCGTAAAAAAATTTGGAATTCGGGAATATGTCGTTCAGTTGTAATGCTGTAATTCAATCTGACTCTCATCTCAACCGTCACATGGTGCAAGTCTATCTTTATCGTGTGTCTTACAAGAGAAATTTTGAAACTCGGGAATGCCGTCCGTAAGGTTGGCTGTCACTAAGAAGAAATCTAGAAGAGACGGAGTTCTTGGAAATGTGGGCCTTCGTAATGATGGACCCACAAATCAGTGAAGTTCGGGTTTGTCTTGCAGCCAGTTCAAAATTGCGTTTCCTCCCTATAGGATGTGTACTGTGTAGTCTTCCGACTTAACGTATAGTTTCTTGATGTAAGAAGATAGTATTGGGGTTTGATTAAAAAAAAAAGTTTAGTAAAATACGTCTTGCCGTTGAAGAAACAGAATTTACGTCCTAGACCATGCTAATTAGTATGCACACGGGAATGGTAGACAATTGTAAGTCACTAACTTCACTATCCCTACTAACCGTTGTGCCCTTAATTTGAATTTCTTAAGCCGAAAAATAGGTTGTGTGAATTTTGCATATCGAAAAGTTTGCGGCGGAAAAGTTGTATAGACCAAAGTTGTATTCAATGAAATCACCTTTCTTTTGTTATTTAGGAGTGTCAATAGAGACAGTTTACACGGCGAATTTGCATGCCAATTCAGCAAATCTTCATAGACCAGAACGAAGTATGAACTCCTATGATAAGTACATATATAAAATATCGGTGGTTTGGATTAAATACTTAAACTCAGCGAATCACCGTAGGACAGGGCAGCATATGGTAGAATATATGTGTAAGAAAATATGTTTAGATACATATAATTAGCACTAAGTGTGACGTTATATGGTTCAGAAGTTGCAATTTATTAAACAAAGCGGATTATAAAATAATACATATAATGATTCTAATCAAAATGGCAGTGAGTCATTCAAGTTCTAATATTACTAAAATGTCATTAATGTCTAAAAAGTACTTTCGAACTAAGGTAACCTTTAGCCTTGACTCCTTTCATGTGCTAAAATTCTTATATGACGAAATCATAATACTCGTAATGTGTGAAACATTATTTTTGTAACTGATTCACTCTGTTGATTGTGGTATTTCCCCTCGGGCAGTCAAAAATCCAACTTTCTCATCTACCTAAAAACCACCTCTATAAGTTGTCACAAAATTCTGTGTTCCATTAAGTAACCACATCACTTTGTTCCGAAATACACAAAACAATATCCTTAAAAGCCCTCACCCTCACATTACTTTTAATACGAAATCGCTGCACGATTTGTAATACATTAACACCAAACGTTCGCTTGTTACATTTATATAGTAGAATCGCTTGAGTTCACCATGATAATTTGCTAACTCCCTCTCGGTGACAGTGTAGGTAACTGCCACATAACTTTACATCGTCTGCTGCCATATGCACGGCGGCGCACAAATTTTATGGTACATCGGGAGGATGCAAGGATGCACTGTGGATACTTTAGGAATTTCACACCCACAAAATGATTGCATTAACGTTAACCCCTTTTGCGAATAAATATAAATGTGTGTGTTGTGTATCAACTTTTACATATGCACGCACATATACATACATAGATACTTACATTACTCCCGGCGTGGGTCTGGATGATATAGGAGCCATGGCTGCATAATCTGTATAGTCAAGAAAGGTGTATCTTCATGGGCGGTATGTTTGTTTCAATCCACCTTAAGGCTACGTAGTCACACTCAAAATGAGATCCTTTTTATTCAAAAGCTCAAGATAACATCTATAAAAACTCTGCATCCTTAAACATGCTCATCCTTAGTTAAAGCATATCACATTTTTTTTTTGTATTTGTATTATGTTGGTGTATTTCAGGATCGCAACAATAATTTCGTTGGACTGAGGCGCAAAGTACCCTGTGAGGCAACTTTATTTTCAAATTCAAAAAATGATCATAGTCATATAGACAGGACATTGGAGGTCTTGCACATCAGACAAAAGCGAATTGTGAATGGTCACGAATTTTGACATTTCATTTCATTCACGGGAGTAATTCGTCCGAAAGATGATGAAAGAATTGTCATAATGTAAACAAGTTTAAAATAAATTTAAGGTTAAACTCGATACGTTTTTCCCCAACCGCTGCATCTGCACAGTGGGGCCATTTTATGATATTAATTATTTTATAATGTAGAATTTTTGCTGTGATGGCTGTTTGTGTTTTCATACCGAAAGTAATAGCTAGTTAATCGATACTTGTCGTTCAGTTTGACATTTCAGAAATCTATAAATAATCCTGGTATCGCTTATTTAAAAACAATAAATTGACTAACTTGTTTAAAAAAAATAACTTCTTCTAAAATTGTATTCACATTTACACTTCACATTCTAAAAGGATCTCTTTACTCTTTTGAGATATTAAAATTCGAAAAATAAAAATAAAATATTTTTTGACACTTTTGACGTTTAAATTTCTGAACAATTTTTATAGTCAAAAGTTGTAATGAGATATCTGAAAGGACTTAAAAGTAGTTTGGTTTTTTGACTACCCCCTTCAGAGTTCAATTAAAATCCTTAGAAAGAATATAATGCACGTTTTTTAAAGGCCTTTTCAAGTTATGTAATTGAAAAATATTTTAATTTACCAATATTTTATGAGTATTAGAATAGTTTGGCGTTTTTGTTTTTCTTTTTAAACATCTTTATAAGAAGGAAACTCCTTATGACATTGTACTGATATCGAGACAATTTAGCTTCCACCATCATTGATAAAGGTTATAAGGCAGACATTTTTCTCAACCTTTATACAACTTTGTAATCTGCTTAAAAACTCTATGGATGATGTTGCTTCTTGGACCAAATCAGCTTCTTGTTTTTGACCGGATACTCGTAAGCTCATTTGAGCTGCAAAAACAAGTTCAGGTGTTCGAGCAGTACTTACTTAGTAACTCCGCAGTGCTCACTACAATTGGCAAATATCAAGTGCAGCGCAGTTTTGTTTACGGTTCCTTTCGTAAATAAAAAATAATATATATTGTATTCTCTTGTGAGAATACCACCATTAAATAAAACACTAGCGATTGTTTTTTAATAATATAAATTTATTAAGAGCTTCAGATCCCTTACCACTGGTGGGGGGAAATCTTCAGCTATACGTTGTAATTACTAATTAGAACTGATCTTTCAAGTGATCGAAGAAACCCTTTTATACTTTATATTTGTCTACTGTCTACTCAGCAATATGATTGAAGATCATATGCTGCTCTTTGTTTAATAAAATTGCTGATATGCAGTTTATGTTTATAATATCGGATTTCATCATTCGCTGTGAGATGAAATCATAAATTATGAATTATTGTGTAAGCATTACATTTGGTAAGTTTATGTTTATAATATCGGATTTCATCATTCGCTATGAGATGAAATCATAAATTATGAATTATTGTGTGAGCTACATTTGGTATATGGAAAGATACTTTGTATCTTTCTTCATTATCATAGGGTGTTTAATATTATTATAAAATTATGTGAGGGTGTTCTGATAATGTAACCCCTCCCTCCTTAAGTTTGATGCTCTCCTGAGTATCTATAATTCTATTTTCAATTTTAATTTTTTGGGTTTCTTTACGCTTACAATATAATAATAATATTGCAATTACAACAATTATGATTGTTATACTTGTATATGATATAATATGTTTTACATTGTTCTGATATTTTAATTCTTGTAATTCTTTTAAATTTTCGATTTGATTTATATGTATATTTTCTAAAGTAACATTTATTTTTGTGAAGTTTAGTGTATTATATAATGGAATTACAATATTTTGCTTGAAAGTTTCTTTTTGATTTGAATACAAAGTTGCATTTATTTTGATATTGCAATCTTTAAAATGTATTAGGTTATTTTTAGTAATTTTATATTCAATATTATTACAATAGTCATTTAGACTTGTTTCTACTAAATTTTTTGTTAATATAAGGCCATCTTCTATTTCTATTAATTCTTGATCTTTATTAGATCTAATCTTACAATTTTCGTATTTTGTTTCATATAAATTTTGTATACATATTGGACTTTTTCTTAAATGTTTAACATATTTAATTGCATTATTTTCATACAATGTTTTGTTATAAATTATATAATTATACTTTGATATTTCGATTTCTAGTCCTTGTTCATTTGGAACAGGTAAAATAATTATGGTTTCATATTTATATGTAAATACTGGTATTTTTAAAATAAAAACTAAATTGTTATTTCTAGTTACTAAACTACTTTCTATATGTTCTAGTTTTTGTACGGATATATTAAATCTTTTATTTTCTTCTTTTGTAAGAATATTTCTTCCTAGAATTCCTAATCTTGAAAAGACTATATTGTCTTGTAATTTCTCAACTTCATTGTTTAACAACATTATATCGGTATTTATTTGTAAAGATAATATACTTTTAGCTAAATTTTCTTGTTTTACTTCTGTTGAATTAATAAAATTTCTAAGCACGTATTGATGTTTGTTTATTCTGTCTGCCATAGTTTCTAACTCTGTTTGGAATTGTGTATTAATCCCTATCTGTTTGTTTAATTCTGTTATAGCATTTTTATTGTTTTCTTCTATTATTTTCAAATGATTCTCAATTTCTAATCTTTCATCATTATCCATAACTCCAAAAAGAAAATGGAGTGCACTACCTCCTATGTTTATTATTCCTCTCTTTTGTCTAGAATAAGGAAGTATACTATGTAATTTTGATTTTGTATCTCCTAATGCTTCTGTCATTAGTCTTTTTAATCTTAAGTCATTAAAATTATTATAGCCTGTTTCTATAGAAAATTCAATTTGTTTAATTATTTCGTTATAAGTTTCTAAATTAATAATGTGAAGTATTTTGTCATATCTTTCAATCAATTCAATTGGCTCTTGTTTGATTATAATATATCCTGCTTGGTTACGAATTTCTTGTAATAAGAACTCTGATTTTACCATGGTTATGATGAAGAATAAATAAATATTTATGGCTTTCATATTGCCTGTAAAGAGATTAAATTATTTATCGCTATTTTGATATTTATATTTTCTTTTGAAAAAGCTTTTATGTATTTTTTTCTGATTAGCATAATATTTGTTATTTATTTTTTCTACTTTTGTTTTCTTATATTTTGCAGCTATCTTCTTTGCTGTTCTAACTACGTCTGCTTTTACGTATAAATCTTTATTTAAATCTGGTTCAACAAAATCTATTTTATTTTTATTTCTTTTATTAATATTATCTTCTTTAACTTTATGAATCTTTCGTCCTATTTCTTCTAACTCTTCTACCTTAATTTTGTTTTGAATAAAATCTATAGGCTTTCTTAATGTCGTTGAATGGATTGTACAGTTATATATACTAACTGCTTTTATTACTTTCTCTTTTAAATTTAATACGTTCTTTTTCTTTTCTTGTACATTGTATATTCTTATATGTTCATTGAGTGTACCATGCACTCTTTCTACATCTGAGTTTCCTGTCTTATGATTTGGAGTTACAAGTTTTATCCTAATTCCTTCTTCGTTACAATATTCTTTAAATGCTAGGCTATTAAATTCATTGTCGCATACGATTTCTTCAGGTTTGCCTAGTATAGAGTTTCTAAGTTTAAGTTGCTCAATTATTTTGTGAGCGTTTCTACTAGCTATGGGAAAAGCTGTCAAATGTTTAGTAAATTTGTCAATAATTGTCAAAAAGTAAATATCTTTACTTGGAATATATATATCCATGTGTATAAGCTCATTTGGCTTAAGTGTAGTTTTACTTATTTCAAATTTTATTTTCTCTGGATTTCTATCATGTTTCGCTGTTTGACATACAGTACAATTGTTTATGTATCTTCTTATTAATTCCCTTAATTTTGGAAAATAGAATTCATTTTTAATTTCAAGATATGTTTCTTGTATTCCTCGGTGATTATATTGTTCATGAATCTTTTCAATGAGATTCAACGCATCATTTGTATTACTTAAATCTTTTAAAAGCGTAATGCATCTTAGTAATATCAGTTTACTTTGATTGCTGTAAAGCTCAACATATTTTTCCTGAATTTTGCAAAATAAATTATCACTTGGACAATATAATGCCACTTTTCCATGATCGGGTAAAAATTCCCTTAATGCTTCAGTAAAATAATCGCCTACATCTTTTGATTTAATAGTTAGTCTTCTTACACCTTGGTATATACATTTTATATTTTTATTTTCATCTTCTGACTCTATAACTTCTATTTGATGCTTAAACATATTTGTAGGTAATTCTGAAATTCCTATATGATCATTTCTTTCTTCTATACCACTATGATTTGTGGCTAACGATGTATCTTCATTTGCATTGATTGCATTGATTTCAAGTCGACTAAGGTAATCTGCTACACGATTTTCTTTTCCTTTTAAATATTCGATATCAAAGTCATATTCATTTAAACTTATTTTCCATCTCTGGAGTTTTGAATTTGGTTCTTTTAGGTTACTTAACCAAATTAAAGGTCTGTGATCGGTTCGTATTTTAAATTTGCGACCGTAGAGATATGATCGAAAATATTTTACTGACCATACAATACTTAATAATTCCTTCTCGATAGTGCTATATCTACGTTCATGCTCGTTAAGGGTTCGAGATGCATAGCATAATGGATGATTTGATTGTGAAAGGACAGACCCAATTGCATAATTTGATGCATCTGTTGTTAACACGAATTCTTTAGTGTAATCGGGATATTTTAAAACAGGGTCACTAGATATGAGTAATTTCAGTTCTTCAAAAGCTGTAATATATTCTGGGTCCTTAATATTTATCTTTGTTCCTTTTTTCAGGTATTTTGTCATAGGCACTGCTACTTTTGAATAATCTCTTATAAATTTCCTATAATAACCTGTTAGTCCTAAAAACGATTTTATTTGTTTAGTTGTGCATGGAATGGGTATTTTTTCGATAGCTTTTATTTTATCTGGATTTGGCTTTATTCCATTTGTAGTAATAACATGACCTAAGTATTCTGTTTCTTTGCTAAAAAATTTGCATTTATCTATTTGTATTTTTAAATTATTTTCCTTGAGTTTCTGAAATACTTTATTTATTGAAGAAATATGTTCTTCTAATGATGTGCTAAATATAAGGATGTCGTCTAAATAGACAACACATATTTTTCCTACGAGTCCTTCTAATACGTGATTTATCATTCGCTGAAAAGTAGCGGGGGCATTTTTTAATCCGAATGGCATTCGATTAAATTCGTAATGATTATTAGCTGTTGAAAAAGCAGTTTTATGCCTGTCTTCAGGGTTCACCAATATCTGATGAAAGCCTTTCGCTAAGTCAAGAGTAGTAAAATATTGGGCTCTCCCCAATTTACTGAATATTTCGTCAATATTTGGAATAGGAAACTTGTCTTCCACGGTTATTTCGTTAAGTTTTCTATAATCTATGACAATACGCCATTTCTTGATTCCTGAACTATCTATCTTTTTGGGTACAACCCAGATAGGTGCATTATATGGGCTACTACTTTCTTTTATTATACCTTGATCTAACATTTCAATTATTTGGTTTTCTACTTCATTTTTGTGTATTTCTGGGTATCTATACAATCGTGTATATATTGGTTTATTATTTTTCGTTTCAATTTTATGAGTAACTTCTTTAACATTAGTTAAAATATCTCCTTCCTTATAAAATAATTTCTTATTATTCTTGAGTATTTGAATTAGTGCTTTCTTTTCTTCCGCGTTCATATAAGGTTTAATTAATTTATTTATTAAATTTTCATTTTCATCAATTCTACATAAGTTTATTTGTGTATTTGATAACTCTAGAATATAATTTTCTAGAGGATAATCATCCTTGGGTTTTGATAGTAATGGTATTTCTATATTATTAATTTTCACAGTATGAGTATAGTATGATAATTCGGCTTGTAATGGTATAAGTATATTGTTTCCTAAAATTCCGTCGAATGTACTATTCGTAATTGGAGTAATTAAAAATTCCATGGTCGATTCTTTTTTATTAAATTCACTTGGTAATGGCAAAATTATTTTTGTACGTATTAAATTTTCTCTAAATAGTGTTTTAATGGTATGTGGTTTATCTAGTTTAGTTTCAAAATGTTTTGGAAATATATTTTCTTTCAAAATAGAAGTTGCAGCTCCTGTGTCTACTAATAATTTAAGCTTTTTATTTAAAATATGGACATCTATGCAGGGTAATGGTCTGCTGAGGCATGTATTTGAAAATTTGATGTATTTTGGGTTAAATGATCCACTTCCATTGGTTCTGGAATATTTCTTTGCCTAACAAATGTATTATGATTTTGATTGGAAAAATTACCACTTCTGTTCGGTTGCCTATAATACTGTTCGTTTTGATTTTGGTTATTATTTCTATTAAAGTGTTTACTATTGTTGTTAAAATTTCTCTTGTTATTATTCCTATAATTAGAATTTTTGAAATCATTTTTGTAATTTCTATCGTTTCTATAGTTTGGATTAAAATTATTAGGTTTATAATTATTATTAAAATTGTTATTCAAATTATTTTTGTACTCATTATTTTTAATGTTTCTATCGTTCCTATTATGAATATCTTCTTTTGTCCAATGACAAGATTCTAATTTATAGAATGCTTCGCTAAGGGTTGTTATGTTATGATTGATTATTATTGAACTTGCGTTCGGGGGTATTCTTTCACAAAATTTAGATAATAATGACGCTTCATTATTGAAAGGATTGTATTCTTCCGGTTTATTTTCAGATAAATAATATTTATTATTTAGTCTACAGAGGATTTCTGAGAATGTGTTATATAGTTGAGAAATGTTTTTTGAATAAACTTTATCTGCTAGTTCTTTTAATTTTAGAAAAGATTCTTTCTCACCAAAATTCTTTACTAGAATATTTTTTATGTCTTGCCAATTATTAGGGTCGCCACTCCTTAATACTACCTCTAGGGCGAAATCTGTTATTTTTGATTTTATTTCACTCACTATAAATTCTTGTGAACCTTCGTTATACAAACTACATGAATTTATTACAAATTCTGCTTTTTTAATAAATATAATTAAATTACAATTTCTCCCATTATAGGTTGGTAAATTTTTTAATAATTTTAGGGGGTCAAGGTTGATTGAAGCCATTTTTACCTGATTTTCTAATCTTAATACTGGTTCACTGTTTTGTTGATCTGCTGCTACTGGATCTGTTGATTTGATTTCCTTTTCGTCGGGTTTTAATGCTGGTGGAATCCTATATGGATTATATTTCCTCATTTAATTATTCGATCTCGTTGGGGCTTTCGACTTGGATTATTATTTTTGCCACGTAAAGTTGTTCTTCCTTCTTTTTACACGTTGGGGCTTTCGACTTGGATAGTTCTGCCTCGTAAAGTTGTTCTTCCTTCTTTCACTTTTTCAATTTAGGTTATATACATATATTTTTGTTTAAACTTTTTCTTCTGTCCCAGTTTTGTTTTTAATTAATTCTCCATTTTAGTTGGAGTGAGCTACTAATTAGTATTTTTTCGATTTTAGTTCGAAATTCGATTTTCACTCGAATATATATTTTTTTTATTTCACTTTGTGTGTAGTATTTCTGCGGTGCTCTGCTCCCTTTTGAGTTTTAATTTCCTCTAGTTGCATTCAATATATATTATATTATTTTTTTTTTTTTTTTTTTCAGTCCAACATTCCCTCTATGGGATTTCGTGAAATTGTCCTTCACGGATCTGTATTCACTATGTTTTTCACTGAATATTATTAATTTATTGTCCTATACCTTTTTGGTTATATCACTTAACCGATATTTAACTATTTCAATTAGTACGGACGATTATTTTTTAAATCCCGAATAAAACTTTAATAAGTACGATTCATTGATCTTTCGAGATCCTACCGACTGCGCCAGTTTTGTTTACGGTTCCTTTCGTAAATAAAAAATAATATATATTGTATTCTCTTGTGAGAATACCACCATTAAATAAAACACTAGCGATTGTTTTTTAATAATATAAATTTATTAAGAGCTTCAGATCCCTTACCACTGGTGGGGGGAAATCTTCAGCTATACGTTGTAATTACTAATTAGAACTGATCTTTCAAGTGATCGAAGAAACCCTTTTATACTTTATATTTGTCTACTGTCTACTCAGCAATATGATTGAAGATCATATGCTGCTCTTTGTTTAATAAAATTGCTGATATGCAGTTTATGTTTATAATATCGGATTTCATCATTCGCTGTGAGATGAAATCATAAATTATGAATTATTGTGTAAGCATTACATTTGGTAAGTTTATGTTTATAATATCGGATTTCATCATTCGCTATGAGATGAAATCATAAATTATGAATTATTGTGTGAGCTACATTTGGTATATGGAAAGATACTTTGTATCTTTCTTCATTATCATAGGGTGTTTAATATTATTATAAAATTATGTGAGGGTGTTCTGATAATGTAACCGCGCGTCCAGCGGATGAACTATATTTTTGATCGAAACATGTTGATTGAGCCAACTTTTTTCAGGAGAAAACAAGAGGATTCAACATCTAAAAGCTTTTGATAATTATTTTTTTGTTTGCTTGAGAAATAAATTTCGATCAGTTTTTTCTGGAGCATTGAATATTTTGGTCTTCAGACTCTAAAAACTAGTTGCAAAATGCAAAATGAGAAATAGTTTTCAAAAAGTTAAAGAGCAAGTAAAATTATGGGTTATTTCTTAACTATAGAAGTTAATTTATAACCTGATTGCTTTTTTAGGGGTCAAAATTGCGAACAAAATAAAGCATAATACTTTGTTAGCTTAGTTCACATTTTGCAAGCTATTGCTTGAATACCATGGCATAATAGTTCTAGAAGCTAGAAGGTATACATGTTCGACGGAATAGATATTGAAACAACATATTTGATTGATTTTCGGATTGCTCTAACAAATAACAATATACATTAAAAAAAAAGCCACAAACAGTAAAAAAAGCAGTTGTAAGATTGTGTTGAAAATATGGACTATCACTTGCAAATTTGAGATGCCTAGTTTTGTGAAAAAAGTTATCGAAAAAAGTTAAAAACGATTTTATAATAAAAATTAGCTTAAAATTGAAAAATATTCATCGTTTTTTTTTTTAATAAAAAATATAAATATATAAAAAATGAAATTAAATATAAAAAAACAGTAATGAAAAAAATATTTTGGGGTAAAAGTCAAGCACTTGTTTTTTTGGGGGGATTTTATTGGTATGATATTCCTTAAGCTAAGTGTCAACGATTGGTAGATCTTACAATGTTGCCAGACCTTGGCAGACGGTTGGTAGAAAATCTATTAATATCATGAAATTTATTGCCAGAAGTTCGTTGACAATTTATTTTTAGATAGCTGGCCAAATACGTACTAATTAATTGTAAGAGATTGGTAGATTTTCTACCAACCGTGTACACACACAACTAATTGTCATTTTTTGTTGGTTATGGGAACAGCTTCATTTGAGCTCTGGTTGCAATTTATCTGAAAATGAAAAATTTGTATGATGCTAAAAAACGTACATCTTAAAATTTCTTCATTGTCAGAAACTTCAGACAACGATAAAAATTGGCAGGCCTGACAAAGTGACAATAAATTGTATGTGTACACGATTATCAAATACCTTACAATTTAACGTCTTACAAATAATTGTCAGATACATTTTCTGACAATTAATTGCAAGATTACGATTGTCAGCTAGCGTACACATTATTGTCAAATTTCTAACAGTTAATTGTCAGATTTTCTGACGATTAATTGTAAGAGTACACGGTTGTAAAACATTGTAAGCATGTTTTCCACTTACAGGGGCCTATTGCACCATCTTACAAAATTGTGATTACAAACATTTTTTTAACAAATTTGTAAAAAATCGAGATTTTTTCATTTTTGTAATTTACTTGTTAAACACAAATTCGTACTTGTGAGTTACAAGTCACAAATTTGTTGACAAATAGAATTTTTCGTTGCACAAAAAAAAAAAAGTTGTAATTGTTAATTACAAGCCAAAATTTGTGAAAATCGTTTTTTTTTTGGGTTTCTGTTGCACCATAATAAAGCGATCACAAATTTGTTTCAGTTTGTGAAAAAATTCTACAGGTGAAAGACCGTGTGTAAATATTTCTACAAATTTGTTAACACACTCATTTGAACATGGTGCAACAAAAAATCGTATACAGGATTTGTATTTGTAAATTACAATAACAAATTTGTGTTTATAAATTGTAAACTGGTGCAATAGGCCCCAGATCTGACAATATTATAACATCTACCAATCGTGTACACTTACTCGTAGCTTTAAGTTTGCCCTACTTTCAGACCTACTTGACTTTTGCCCCAATAAAAGATATGGAGTAAAAATTATGAATATTCTGTCAGTTCGCAGACAATTTTGGAAGGATTTCTTTAATTCGTATTCTCTGGTTGCACCTCATCAATAGTTTTTTACATAATACGATTTGGAGAGTGTTCACCCAACAAGTTCATTGTCACACAAGTGGTATGAGTAGTAGTTCCGTCTCCTCTGAAACCTAATAAACTCAGAAGAGTTTTGTGCTTGCATGAGTGGAAAAAGAAAGTCCTGAAGCATTGTTATGAAGGGGTTGCCCATTAACCGTAACTCTGGCACCGGTATCATTTTCGAATAAATTTGGCCTAATAATTTAACGCGATGATATTCCACACCAAACTGTAACACAAAGTGAGCGACGGGGAAGTTGATGGAGAATTTTGGAATTATGTGCCTTGATATCTGCAATTTAGAGTGTTTAGAAACCCTTTCAGATGAAAATTTGCCTTGTCGCTCATCAAAAAATTCCCAAAAATTCTTCGTTATTCTCCGGGGCAAAGTAGTTCTGCAGTGCTCTAAACTTTTTTTTTCGGTCACCAGGATTGAGCTGTCCGTCCAACTGGAATTTGTAAGGAAGTGCAGATATTTCTTCAAAGGTTGACGAATCATTCCACGCAGTATGCCCTAATCATGTTGAAAGTCCTTGTGTCGAAAATTCACTACAACTTACATTGGACGGCCCTCCAATTATTTCGTAAAAGTGGTACTTGGAGTATTTCAAAGTTCATGAAATTTTCAGTACCGATCGTTTTCAAAAGTTATGTGATAATTTGTGTTCGTTGTAGGATCGTGTAGTGATCCATGATAAATCTCCCAAGTCTAAGGTCTGGAATAAATAAAATATATTTAAACAAAAGAGCTAAGGACTTTTGGCCAACCAAGCTATAATTAGACAGGCCCAATGGGCTTTGATTATTTCAAAAGAGTATATTTCAGCTTTTGATGTAAATTATACACTACTTATTTATTAAGTTATGTATTTGTATTAAAAATAAACTCGAGATTTTGCTGACACTTTATAAATTACAGCCAAAATGACTTAGTAATTTTTCAAGTTGATTCTTCGACATGATTTGTTTTCTTTTTTCTTAAGACGATAAATAACGGTGCGACCAAAAGATTTTTGCGAAATTTAAAAAAAATATATATGTATATTTTTTCTGAAAAACTGTTCGAAAGATTTTTATAAATTATGGTACCTCCCAAAGAAACATTTTTTCGATATTTTTCAACAACGGTACAACAGATTTTAATCCATGTTGTATGCTAAGGCTCCTTAAAATTTCGAAAAGCATTCCTAAAAATAAAATGCCCGATTGGGTTGCACGAACTTGCTCTTATGTAATAGACTAAGAATTTTAAAAACGAATTTTACTAAGGAAAACTGTCCATAAGCATAAAATTCATTTCGTAGACTCTTAATAGATAAAAACAGAATTCCATGTGATTCCTAAAGCAAGTATGAAATTATGCAAGAACAAAAACTATACGTCGTTGTAGAAGCTTCTTACAAAATTAAACTTTTATATACAAAATTTTAAAAACATTTTTAAGAAAAAATTTTGGTACCCTAACTTAAAGTTTTTATTATTGTATGAATAAAAATTAATTTTCCAAAATAAACACTGTCCCGTTTTTGAGATATCAATTTTTCAAAACAAAAAACTGATTTTTCTTTCCAAAAATTTTTTAAGTTTTATAATGCAATAATTTTCAAACTTTTTGAAAGCTTCACTATAAAAGATGTGGGGACCCTTAGCAAAAATAAATGATCAAAATCGGTGGTACCGTTTTTGAGAACATCAAAAACAACAAAAATGGTTCCAAAGGGGACACCAATAATAAATATTTTTCGGAGAATTTTTTTTCTACCATTACCTAGCCTTAACTAAATTTAATCTATGGAACAGTTTTTGAGAAAAAAATGATTTATAAGATTTCGAAAAAAATCGTATGGCAGGTACCGTTATTTTTTGTATTAAAAAAAACAAATGTGTGGTGGGGGCGGGGAATTTAAAAATGATATTTACCAAAGAAATGATATTTATTAAAGAAAATCGGCCGAACCGTTAAGAATATAGTCTAAAAGACAGACAGACAGAATTGCTAGACCCACTTTTTTCATCTTCTTCATCAAGATTAATCTTTAGTCTAATTGAATTGAAAATGAAGTCTCACAGAAAACATATTAACGGACCTAATGACGCTAACGAATTTTCGGACTATTCCATCAACATTTTAGTGGAAACGTTGGGCTTGTTGCAACCATTTTACGGTAGATGTGGAGGCCCTTCACAGTCGACTCTTGAACATTTGGTGGCCAATTAAGATGACCGATTCGGTTATCAAGTATAGCTAACATTCGTACGTCAAGGGAACGCAAGATCGTTAGAGAACACCGACGTGGTTCTTGAAAGTGTACAGTAGAACCCAAGGCAGTAGATTCCTCCAGGTGACCACTAAGATTCGTGCCAACAGAAGAAGCGGAGGTGGGCAGTTGAACGAAGTCGTTTTTCATATATGGGACTTTCAAAGCCTTATTGATAAAAACTCCAGGTTTTTATCAGCCTTCACATTAAGATGCTAGGGAAGACGAAAAATGTTAGTTGCACAATTCTGTTATTATTACCTTCCATGTTAATCATTTTATTTTTTGTTTTTCGATTTTCTCAAAAATGGTACGAATAATTTTTGATTTGAAAAGTCAAAACCAAAGATTTTGAGTATAAATATCGATGTGTGGAACATTTAGGAGCAGTTATCATGGGCAACAACCCTTGGATTGGAACTAGCAACAACCAAGTTTTCCAAAACCAGTGTAAATTAAGTAATTAAGGCTAAGTGATGGTATATGATCGTACATAGATGTGTGTGCCAACACAAATCTTGTTGTAATGGTTTTCCGATGGCTAAGACTTTTAGACCATGCGGAATATTACTACCAATTAGGTAGAAATGTGACTCTACTGTAAGGACAAACAGGGGATATGATTGGCTATCGGGATTATTAAGACTATTTTCTGCCGATTCCGAACGGCTAATGAGCAGCACTTTCCATGACAAGAGATACTCTTGGAGAATTTGTCAAGTCCTCGCAAGAAATCAAGTTAAATATGCCAGTTACCATTTCGGTTTTTCAAGATTTAAGCTATCATTAAAGTCTTAATGATTTTAAATGATGTTAAGTACACATTTTAAGAGCATGATGCAATATTGACGTCGACTTCAATGTCTGTCGGACCAGATAAGATATACATCGATATTGGTTGCGACTTTAAAGAAACCCTACACGAAAAATTCTAGCAGTGTAAAATCGCATGACCTTGGTGGCCAATTCACGTAACCTTTACGAGAGATGAACTTACCCATAAATCGTTCATGCAGAATGTTAATCTTGGCGCCTGCTGTCTGGCACGTATGGCGCCTCACCTACGTTGTTTTCGAATAAGTACGGACCAATGATGCCGCCCGCCCAAAATCCACACCAAACGGTAACTTTATGAGGATGCATTATCACATGGTAAAACTCGTATTCAACTTGCTTCTCAACACAGCCATTCATCCAAAAATACGTACTTAGTATCAAAATGTTAAAACCTCAATAGTTCCAAGTCCTGCCCTGGCCATTTATACTTTACGCTGACTGTGCCCAGGACACATTATAAATAAGGAAATTTCAACTGCGAAAAATGTGCAATGCGCATACAAGTCACTGGAAAGGCAGAGCTGGCCTTGTTATTATTGGAGCATCATAACCTAAATAAATCCTACAGAACACCACCGTAAGGGGAGTGCTGTGAAAATATTATGGGAAATTCCCACAGGAAAATGACTTTTATTTTTTTCATCCAAGAAAAAATGCAAAACAGATGCATTCAACATCATGTTGCTGCAAGGTGGTGGTGCAAAGGATCACCATCTCAGCTTAAGACCCCCATTGTTGCGAACGGGTGAATGTAAATCTGAAAATGCACACACAGTCGCACACATGAGAATCTTGATATTTTTTCTGCAAACTAAGCTCAGATCTCATGATGGTTCTTCATATTTCATGTGTAAAAGCTTCTATGACAGGATTTTAATTGCTCTTTAATGTGCCTCAGGTCACCATCTTCCTATTCTCTTGTGGAAGGTACACCTACCCGTAGTCTCTTGGATAAAGTTTACTATCAGCAAAGGATTCTCATACTCGTTCTCGTCCTCGTTCTGCATCCTCCGCATGCATCATGAAAAATGACTCTAGGCGATAGTGGCGCGGCGCGACGTGCTGGTTCTATGATTTCATATTTACCTCCGCTTCTTTGAGTCTCCACCTTTTTTTTGTTTTCTTCCCGGTAGAAGTCAAGGTATTGGGTATTCCTCCCGTAATTCATTCACTCGCTGCAAGAAAATTGGTTGGCTGCATAATGTTTGCTTTTTCACGCTGCTCTTAGTCCTCTTCCCAACGTTCTCCCAATTTCAAGGAAACCAATAAATTTTATCATCTTCGTAAATGGGTTGTCTGTTTCCGTTTGGGAGCAGAATAATGGAGGTTAAGTTAAACGATTTTCATTCATTATATTTGGATGCATGTGTTGGTAGTTTGCTGACATACTTGAAAAGTGTGTGCATGTGCATTAAGTACTTTTCAAACTTATTTTAGTGAAAGTTGGTAGCGAACTTTTATGTATTTCTTTGTGTTTAAGTAAATTTAATTGCTAATGTAAGTCATGTTTTTTTTCTGCCGGGAAAATTAGACGATAGAGGTATGCGAAATTGGTATTAGTTATTTCGCTTACGAAGTTCTACGATGATCGAATAAAAACAATTTTAATTAAACTTTGAACAGTGTTTTTTGAAATGCTTTGCAAAATGTTCGTCATGGTTATCGATTGCATCCAATCGAACAAGGTAAAAGGAGTAAATTTTAAGTCGCATTATCCCATGAAATTAATTTTTTTTTTTGGTTCGTTGCAAGATGTGGTGTTATAAGTAAAATGAAACCTAAGACTACCAATTTGTGACGCCTGCATGGAGGAAACAAAATAGCAGGATAAATATAACCATATTCTAAAATTCTGTCAAAATTTCCATGTGATTCCTCATGTGATTATGTGACGACATACATTTCTTTACTGACTTAGAAGTACCCTCCGACATTATAGACTATGAATTTGAACTTGCCGAATAAACTTGAATGTAAAGGGTGGTTAAATTTTAAGGGCCGATGTTGATTTTGAATAAAACACAAATTATTTAGGAAATTATTGTCATTTCTTTTTATTATGATAATATGGTATGGTTCAATTATGTGAATGGAACAAAATATCGGCCTCCATCCGATGGTCCAAATTTTCGATGACGCTGAGGCATAATTGAGGTTCTATACCGTTAATGTCCGAATTATCTCATCCTTTAGCTCTTGAATTGTTGCTGGCTTATCGACGTAGACCTTTTCTTTCAAATAACCCCAAAGAAAGAAGACCAACGGTGTCAAATCACATGATCTTGGCGGCCAATTGACATCGCCACCACGTGAGATAACACACGGCCATTGAATTTGTCGTGCAAAAGAGCCATTGTTTCGTTAGCTATGTGGCAAGTGGCACCGTCCTGTTGAAACCACATATCGTCCACATCCATATCTTCCAATTCGGGCCATAAAAAGTTCGTTATCATCTTACGATAGCGAATACCATTCACAGTAACTGCCTGACCGGCCTCATTTTGGAAAAAATACGGGCCGATGTTGCCGCCAGCCCATAAACCGCACCAAACAGTCACTCTTTGTGGATACATTTGTCTTTCGACAAAAACTCTTGGATTATCATTCGCCCAAATGCGGAAATTCTTCTTATTGACGAATCCATTGAGGTGAAAATGTGCCTCATCACTGAAGATGTTTTTCTTCGAAAATTGATCATCCATTGTTGCTATTTCTTGCCACCATTCTGACCATTGACGACGCTTGAAATGGTCAAGAGGCTTTAGTTCTTGAGTCAATTGCACCTTGTAAGCGTGTAAATGCAAGTCTTTATGCATAATGTTAATCAACGACGAGCGTGAGAGGTGCAATTGTTGGGGACGACGACGAGTTGAGGTGGACGGCTCTTCAGCCACACTATCGCGAACAGCAGCAATATTTTCTGCAGTACGAGCTGTACGAGTATTAACTCGTGTTTTCACATCTCCTACAGACCCGGTTTGCTCAAATTTGTGCACGATTTTTCCGCTTGTACGCACATTTGGACGATTAAATTGACCGAAAAAATCACGAAGTGCACGATATGCATTATGATTTGAACGCCCATTTTTATTATAAGTCTGAATAATTTTAACGCGTTGTCGATTGTGTATCTTTCCATCAAATTGAGTTAGTCGAAAATTGAGAAATGTCAAATGAAATGCAGAAAAAAAGGTGTGGTTCACATTCAACATCGGCCCTTAAAATTTAACCACCCTTTACATAGAATTATTATAGGTTTCAATACACAATCCCTAGGGTATCACAACGGATCGACATTGGTCTAAGTGTGACGGTCGATCGTCTCTGATGAAGATGGCCAACCAGTTTAATATTCACCTATTCTGGAAGCCGGGACGTACGGATATTGCGGGGAATTGTAAAGCCGATTAACTCGCCAGAATTTGAACGGAAATCCCTATCTTGCCCGACACGGTAAATATAGGTATGCTCATAGCAACAAGTAAACTTATGCTGAATGATGGTTTAACAATACTACTTGTTTGGCGACCAAACGAATCTGGCCCAAACTAGATTTGAAACGGTCAAATTGCTTGTTGTCCCTTAGTAGATCTCAGATCAGCTCCGTAATAGGTGTCATAACTGGACACTGTCTAATAGGTAGACACGCCGCACGAATCAGTGTACTATCAAATGATTTCTGCAGGATTTGCTTGGACGAGGAGGAAGAGGAAACGATCCCACACCTTTTTTGTAAATACATGCCCTGCTCTCTCTTACAGGCACAAACTTCATCTAGGAGAATATTTCTATAATCAACCAAGCGATCTCATAAACACAGACATTAAAAGTCTCCTTCGCTTCATCAGAAGCTTCAAATGGTTTTAACTAGTAGGGAACCTTTTGTTCCCTATAGATCGTGTTATCACAATGGACCTCTACTGGTCTAAGTGTGTCAGATATGCTTTAAATGACAGCCACTATAACCTAACCTAACCTAACGTAATTGTGTCGGTAACAAGATCAACTGTTCGCCCATTAATCTAACCTAACACACCAAATATTCGTTAAGGAATTTTTCTTTCGAAAGAGCTCAGTTTTAGCTCTTTTTGAGTTTATCGTCAAGTGAAGTATGACCATCATTTTAGAAATGGTGAGTTTTGAACCCATTTGTTATCAAAGTAGCAGAAATTTTCTAGCGGTTTCCACTGAGACTTCACATAAATGTCGTTCATTGTTTCAATAACTCCGAGGTAGATGAACTCCTTATTTATTTATTATTTCATAGGTGGTAGACAGAGGTATTTGTCTATGGTATTGGTCATACATATATGTACTTGGCCCTCATTTATTTATAGAAAACCACAAGGTTCGTCTGATCTTCGATAACCGTGAAGGACTCTATTATAAAAGGTTTCAAACGATATTATTCAACAGTTGAGCAGATTTCTTATATATAGTGCCATTGGTGTTAACTCCTTCCTTGCGCACCATTTGCTCCAGAACTAGATTGAAAAATTCACATATTATCGCATCGCCTCGTCAAAACCCTGTGTACATATACCGTTGAATGGCTAACATATTTTATTCGACATTATTATATAAATATGCCTCAAAAGTTCTAGTAAGACAAATGATCGCTTTCTACTAGTTTGGGCTAAATGAGCTAATAGTTTAATCATTGGGCATGCTTTCTTCCAACCTTAGGTTAGGTAAGTGGGCTGACAGTTGATCTTGTTACCGTCACACTTAGATCAATGTAGATCCATTGTGATACCCTAGGGCAGGGGTCGGCAAGTACTTTTTTGGAGGGTCCAGGATTAGTTGAAAAATTTTGTCAAGGTCCAGAAAAAAAAAACTCATAATACATACTAATTTTTATTTGACTTCATTTAAGTAATTTAACAAACCACAAGACAAAATTAATGTGAGAAATTACAACGACGGTCTTGAGACAGTTTTTTAAAGTTTGGTTCGCGCGTAGAACAGCAAATGCGAAGAGTATCGTCCAGGTGGGTGTCCGATAGTCTCGAACGATTTTTGTTTTTCAAGAAATTCATTTTTGAGAAAGATGATTCGCATATATATGTCGAACCAAACATAGAAACTAGGTTGATGGCTAGTTTTGTCCAATTTTCATACTTTTCTGAAACATGTTTACCCCAAAATTCTTCAGTGGATGCAGTTTTAAACATTTGCAGGGAAATATCTTCTTGCAAATCAATTATTTTCATTTGCAGCAAAGGCTTTGAAAGACTAAAAAACTTCGCAGCCACGCTCGTCCAATCTGCCGCTGCATCAACTTCATACGGCGACTTAAGGAATTGAGACAGCTTACCCCTCTCTGCAAAGTCTTGGAATCTTGCAGAAAATTCGTTCTTTAGATCAGATAAAAACTTTAAAAATGATGCAAGGTCTTTTTCAGAGCCTTTCTTCTTACATTCAAGAATTGTTGGAAAATGAATAAATTCTTGTTTTGAGATGTCTTTTTCAAAAATATCCAGCTTGCGACGAAAAGCAGACACGCTTTGTATAAGATCACATATTTATTCAAGTCAATTCAAAGCGTGTGTAAGTAGGCACTTAAATAATCAAATTACATACATTATGTACATACTCGTATGTCGTAGGTTTACCCACTTGAAAAAATGGTTATGTACTTTCTAAATTCCACTTGGCTTGCAAACGTTTGAATAGCTAGTTATTAAAAATTTTAGCGGTCCAAGGTCCAAGGTTCGACCGCAAGCGGACCGCGGTCCGCCTGTTGCTGACCGTTGCCCTAGGGTTTCGGACCCCTTTTATTGAAACCTATGATAATCCTATGTCGATCAAGCCCGTTAAGGGTGTGGATGGGTTACAGCAAGCTTTAGCCTGAAATGTCAGAGGGTATTTCTAAAGTGTTGAAATATCTAACGTTATACATAATAGCCTGGCTAGGGAGAGGTTTCGCCTTCTCAGGGGTATTCCTTTCCTTTACCTTCACTTGAGCAATCATTCCCCCCACCCCCTCCAGACCAGTAGGAGCATGCGGGTCCTTGCAACGCCTTGTAGATGAGTTTGAAAAGTCAGTTTTTGGTGTATATATGTTCGTTTGTTTGGTCGTTAATTATTAAGTAGAAGAGGCTGTTTCCAAACCAAAGAGGATTTTACCAATCTAAGGTAGATGTGGCCCCATCGACCCACTGATGTTTCGTATCAACGTAGGAGTGGCAACCGCAGGTGTATAAGCGAGGTGCCCATTCTCCGTTGGTGCTGCTCTCACAAGAAACACGTGCGTCGTTGTCATTTATATAGTTGAAGGCGGTTTTCATAGATCAGGAATTCTCAAGCCATTTGGTATCATTAACGAAATTTAATATGATTTTGCTTGGAATGTCAGAGAGGTCCCCTAAGTGTACAAACAGAGCAGCGAGTGAGCAAAAGCAGCGAGCAAAGAGTAAAGCGGAGAAATCAAACACATGCATTGAAAGGGTAGCACACAGAGTGCAGCGTAGTTCGAAGATACAGCAAAGAGCCTTCAAGAGAGCAAAGCGGCGATTTCAAACATGTTTGATTTCTCCGCTCTCATCGCTGCGATTTTTAACTAGAAGTTGTGAAATTTTGAACTGTTTTTTGTATTTAAAGTTACTGCAAGTTGTTTTATTGACTAGAATCGGGTTTGCTACGAAATCTGTCCACTTCTTCGTAAGCTTGTTTTGAATTTTGTCAAGTAAATAACCGAATATTTTCATGGTCATTCGGAAATATGCTTGAAACTTAACATGATTTTTCTGTTTCCGCGTTTCAGAAAATATCATATGCTTAAAAATGGGTTTTCAATAAAGTACAGATTCAAATTATAAGAATCCATTTTTATTTGAAAAATACAAATTAATATTTAAATGAAAAAGAATAATCTCTTGCTTGTTTTCTTCTACTTTTCTCTTGCTCCTTGCTCCTCACTCTGGCTAGTCATCATCCTTGCTCGCTGCTCGAGCTCTTTGCTCTTTGCTCTCATGAATTTCGCAGCTTTGCTCTCCGCTCCACTCTGTTTGTACCCTAAGTCGTTGAGGAGCTCTCCAACTCTCTTCCAACCTTACTGGAATTAATATTTGTTGCATGCACCCTAGCGTGGAAAACGTCTTCATTCCACGGAAGATCGTCGTGTTGACACACACACCGAGTATTGATAGATTTTTGGTTTTTTCGATGCAAGTGCCATTCAGCGACAATGGCATAAGGGGGACATTTTGCTTCAACGCCAATAGACAGTATTGTATTTTCGTAGCATTAAACTCCAACTGATCTCTTATTATCCATTTAACAATAAATATCGGAATTTAATGATACCATTGCAATTTCACTTCCTAAGGGGATAGACGTGAATTTGAGAAAGAGTATGAAAAGCTTAGGGTGGATTCGTTGGAAAAACAATTAAGTGCATTAGAAGTTTCAGAAATTGGGGAAGAGAGTCGGAGATAAAACGGAGCCCTGGGGAACACCAGCATTGATTTTGTGAAGATCAGACTTGAAACCATCCCATACAGTATGTATTGAATGATCTAGAAGGTAATTTCTAATCCAAAATATAATGGTTTTAATGATACCAAATCCAGGCATTTTCGATAAGAGAGCCTGGTGCCAAACTTTATCAAATGCCTTAGAAATATCAAGCACAATAATCTTACTTTGTTACTTACGGAACAGTGTAAAGATCTGTTCCACTCTTCGGTGAGATATGCCATCAGATCTCTAATGGAACGACTGCTGCGAAAGCCGTGTGCCAGTCATTAAGGAGCTTTCGATCTTAGAGATATTTCATGAGCTAATGATTTATCAGCGATTCCATGACCGTAGAAAGAAGGGACGTAAGTGCAAGTGGTCAATAGGAGGAAGGGTCGCCTTTTGTAGGAGCATGCTGGACGAATATTGTTTTCCATCTTTTAGGGACATTTCCAGAACAGAAGAAGAGATCGAAAAGCTTACGCAATGGTTTTTCCAGCGATAAAGAACACCTCTTCAGAAGAATGGGGGAGGGATATGCCATCAGAACCAGCGGATTTGCTTGTATCAATATCTCGAAGGGCTATTGCAGCTTTACGGGTGCAGAAAAATACTTGTCCCATTGAATTTTATTTGTGTTCTCAAGGACAGGGGGAAATGTTGCTATCAGAAAAAGTAGAGCTAGTAGCAAAATGAGCTGCAAATACATTTGCCTAATCTACGAGTAAAGACCTTTTTATCGGGTTGCCATTGTCGACAGAGTCGATGTAAGCCCATCAAAATGAATGCACATATAAAATGTGGAATAGACACCTTTCATAAATTAGTACACGTGGTCAATTTGGTTGGATGTTCGAAGGACTGGAGAGCATCAGGTGATTTTGTGGACCGCTAGTCCTGAAAACTTAGTTACCTTTTTGTCTATTACTTGTACTTATCACTGTATTACAAGTGGTTGTCAAATCGATTAGCTTGAAAGCGTAATATGGACGCTGTGATGGGCCACTCATCCTCCGAAGATTACAGCCTTTGAAAAAAACTTTGACTTCCATACTGCGGACAGGTTCCATAGGAAGGTCTTACTTCTCCATCTTTACGGGTCTAGCTTCTTTGGTAAGGGCGTATACACATATTAGGTTAGCTTTTTAGCCGTAGTCCCATGACAAATCCGCATTCTAACATGTGGAATCTTTATCGTAGCTGTAATTAAGGTCGCAATTTTTTCGTTTTCATCATACCTGATCCTATCCATCGTATGTCCTGGATTGCGTTAATAATTGTCCTATAAAATAATACATAAATAAATAAATTTGGTGGTGCAACAGCTCGGAGTGAACCAGGACCTAGTGACTTACAACTGTCAACCATTCCTGTTTGCTTGTTACCAGGAACAGAGAGCACCTACAATTTTCTGCCGATTCCGAACGGCTAATGAGCAGCAGATACTCTTCGATAATTTGTCAATTCCTCGCAAGAGACAGTCCATCCCTAAGAAAAACTTTCTTGCAGCGGCTGAGAATCGAACTCAAGACTAACCATTATGCCAAGGGGTACTAATAACTGCCCTATAGCGTGAGGAAATATTGAAGATTTTGAGGAGCTTAAGTGTTGTTACATTCCAAGTTCATACTCTCAATTTGTTATCCTTTGACATTCCCGATCTTATTGAAATTTGAGCGTAATCTGCAGAAACGAGTTCCAGCTGTAAGTTTTATTGCGATAGTGAAGGTAAACCCCTCCGCTGCGCCAAAGCTTATCTCTTGGAGAGAACAAATAGTTTAAAACTTTTCGACACATTATAAACAAAGGACAGTCAATTCTCTTCGTACAGTTGAAGCCCTTTTTACCCACTACTCATTTTGACTGTTTACGTACCTATTCCGCTATAGAACAGCCCGGCATTTCATACATTACCTAAACATACATTACCCCAAGAAATAAGACGTTCCTCAGAGCATAGTTCGTTGTTACACAGGTATTTAAAAAAAATATATACATATATATTATGAAATTAATTAATATTAAATGTATCTAATCAAAAGGAACTACTTTGATGTTCTAACAGGCAAACTTCCTTTTGAAAACAATACAAATAAATGTTCCAGAGCAATAAAACAAAACTTCCTTGTGTAAACTAATGGAAACATTAATTTTCATCATTCTCCATTGTGCAAACATTGAATTTAAATAAAACAACTTCTGATTACCCAACTAATTTATTAAATGTCATTTTCAGCGCAACTTTGCCGGAAGAAAATTGCTTTCCCTGAAATATCTCAATTTTAATTTTTCAACCCTTCCCAAAGATAACATCAAAAGTTACGATAAGTAAATTGTAAAACATGCTTCCCGGTATTCACTTCCACCTAAGACAGAAGTTATGGCTGCTTTATTGAAAACTTAGGTTGAATATACCTACACCTCCGAACAACCCTTCGAACTTTCACTTCCTTCATGGTAACAGGTCACTTTTGCCAAAAAATAATTTCAGAACTTGGGGCCCCTTTGCCGGTTTAATTAGTTGGCATTGTTTAGAGTACAAAACAGAAATAACCCGCACAGCAGATCTCCATAACGATGATTTTCCTTTGTGTTAAATCACCTCGTTTACGTTTGGGGGAAGAACCTTCAAGGTCTTGATGGCCTTGGGGATACCATGATAGAAGAGAGAGACTTGCCTAGGTTGGCTGTCTTTTACAACCGAACTACTGACACAACTAACCCCCTGGCTCTGTTCAATGTGATGTTTTTCAATTATATGTTACTTAGTAAGGGTACGGCTGGAGCTGTTTCCTTGATTGTCACTTTCGCACTCTAAATAGGAGGGAAGCTATAGGTGAGGTAAGTAAGAGTAAAGGTGAAGTTTTACAGGATTTTATTGAATGGGTAAACAGGGTGTTTTTGATCGTAATATCAGTAAATACTTAAGGTTCATAAATATATTCGTAAGAATAACCAAAGGCGAAATTGTAGAGCTTATAAGGAAAATCTATTTCAGAATTCGACTATACATAGTCATTTCGTTTTCTTTGAACTAATATTTGAATTATAGAAACTAAGAAGTGAAGAATTTCATTTAATCGGGTACGTTTTTGTTGAGATATAATTCAAAATAATGAAAAGATTGTTCATCAAGGCCCTACTACCTGTGATTTTGTCTTATATTACACACGTTTTCAATACTATACTTATGAATGACTGGTACTTTTCCGGTGCAGTGAAAATCGGTTGATATGATTCCTTTTCCCTGAAACCAAAATGGAGATCATTTTAGACCGCTTATTTCCAAAGTATTTAAAAGAGTTCTTCAAATACATATAGTTACTCATGTTTAAATGCATAATATCCTTTCAATTGTCCAGTTGTCCGGTTTTCGTCAAAAGCATAGATGCTTCTTTGCCATTATAAACATTGTTGATAGAGACGGGCCGTAGACGATGATCAAATCAACTGTCTCGTTCTTTTTGATTTTGTTTTTCAATTCTTTCGATACTATTAATCATTGAAATCTTCCTCACAAACCTTCTAGCTTGTAAAAGTTCTCAACTTCTGCTGTTAACTTATTATCATCTTACCATGTTAAAAGAAAACAAGCGGTTGTGATGGCTCCAAATATTTTAAGTTTGTTACCAACAGTCAGTGGAGTCCCCCAAGGATCTTTACTTGGAGCCCTGCTTTTCTCTTTCTACATAAACGAATTTGTCTCAAATATTTCATCCTCTAATATAAAAATGTATGCTGATGATGTTCAATTGCTTTAGAGCTGTCAATGTTGACTATTTGAAGACTGTGATAATCCATTAAAAATAGAGATAAATCAAAAATCTTTGAAATGCTGTTTATTGAGTTTTATATTTGCACAAAAATACATTTTTTTTTTTAATTTTTCAAGTTTGGTTATTAGAGGGGTGTACTCAATTGAGTACACTGACTAGATATGGGTACATTCCCTTAATAATTGGAGGGCTCACAGCTGTACCGAACCAAGTCATTTTAAAAAACTCCAAAACCAACGCCAAAATTTCCGCAAAATTGACCTCTATTTAGATAGATAGAACTGTGTAGCTCTAAATGAACTATGTAGTTCATTTCAGCTCTAAATAGAGGTCAATTTTGCGGAAATCCTGGCGTTAGTTTTGGATTTCTTTAAAATGACTTGGTTCGGTACAGCTGTGAGCCCTCCAATTATGAAACATTTTAAAGCATTCTTTTTCGATGCAAAGAGTGGTTTGACACCGGTCACAAATCCATCAAACTCTGCTGTGACAAATGTGGCACCGTAGTTGATATTTTTTTTTTTTTGGGGAAATGTCTTCCGTTACTTCGAACAACACTTTCTAGTGCATTTGGCTTATTTGGAGCTCTTTTTGACGACTCTGAGCGTAAATAAGTTCTGGCTATGGTCCTAATAAATGAAAGAAGATTTCGGTTTTCTTTATTTGTCAGACAATGGAGTCGCCAAGCATTCACAAAAATTGAGTTTAGCGTGTGCCGTGTATGTGAATAATTGTCAACACCATTTTAACCCTTTATTTTTATGCGGTAGTTGTTCACAAATTGGTCATGAAGGTCGACCCTACCCATGTCTTTGTTGTATGCAAGAGGAGGATTTGGATGAGGAATGAGAACTTTTTCTTTTTCTGTTGATGACCATCTCTTGACTTTTCCTAGTGGTTTCAAGTTATCGTAGTTGGTTGCAACGGTTACAACAGCATTATCTTTGCAACGAGCAAACAAGGTAATATTGTTTTTGTCAAATTTGTAATGAAAGTAACCGCGAGTTGTTTTCATTACCGTTTTCAATGATTTTAGTGCGGACATTTTTTCGTTCTATTGTCCCGAATCGTACCTGTTGCACGAAATCTTTTTCTGCGTAAAGTAGCCATTAGGTCATGGCTGGTGAAGTAATTATCGAAAAACACACTATGGTCAGTTGGTGTGTTTACTACTTCCAACAAATCAAGCACCACCTAAGATTCGAGGGGTAAACACTTCTTGGTTGCAGTCACATTTTTCGCACCACAATATATGTCGAAATTTTAACAATATCCATCGCTACTGCAAAGCATCCATTCCTTGTATCCGAATCGAACAGGCTTTCCACGGATAAATTGCTTCGCGGAATGATGACCAAAGTATTTTATCATCGCCTCGTCAATTGAAAGCTTATAATGAAAAAAGCCCCATTTTTGATATTTTTGGCAAATCATGTTCATCAAGGGTCGGACCTTCGCCATATATTTATCAGTTTTATTGCGGGACATTGCGTTAGCTACCAAAGAAATTCTTGTATCTTCGTCTAAGCACCAATACAATTACTGTTGTGGTAACGTGTGATATCTAGAAAGAAGAATTATTCCAACAAAACTTTTTCAAATCCTCTTACAAATACAAATGTGTGACAGTTTTTCTCCAGTGCGTATATTCCACTTTGCTCCACAATCAAATCCATAACATCATCGTCGAAAAAATGTTCAAAAGTTTCAACTTCGTTTTTCAATTCCAACTGTTCTCTTACTTTGTTTAAATTTTCAAAATAATGAAACGTTTCATCCATTTCAGTAGAATAAACTACCTGATTTGACCATTTTGGTTTTTGGAGCAATATTCTCAGATTCACCTCTAGCTGATCTTTCTTCCCTTAGATATGCAACTGGGATACCTATCGTCTTTACTTTCAAATCCATTATCAATTTCTATCTCTACTGCTCCTGAGATGTCAATTGGATTATGGGAATCAAACAAGTCATCCTCACGTCTGTTTGGATATCAACATCTGAAGGAATAACCACTATATCTAATTCATTTCCAGCGCATCTGGAATATCTTCAACAGCCATGTATACGTTGCGAAAGCACCTGCTATGAAAGCTACTGCAGTTTATAGTTGAAAAAGACATTTCTCTGCAAATCCATTTAAAAAAATTTAGCATGGTTTTGGCCAGTGTACTCAATTGAGTACACCACTTTTATTCACGACTTACCATGCAGACGAAAAAAGTGTTTGTTTGTAATTTATACGCAATGTTTTTTCAAAATACAAAATCTAAAGAATAGAATCCATTATTCAAATGTTATTGAAAAGTTTAAATTTTTACTATCATTTTACTTTCGCAGTCACCAAATTGCTTCAAACAAGAAATGCTCGACACAAAAGTTCATGAAAAAACTTGAAAATGGTTTTCAATCTCAACAAATTCACTGCCAGTATTAAAGCACATGTCAATAGTTGCTTCCAAATCGAAAGAAATGAAAATCAAAACCAACTTTTAAAAAAAAATCCCGTTGAAATTTAACAAATTACTATACACAAATAAGTATAGTGGCAAGTAATGGGTTTTAATATCATCAATAGTAATCTTAAAAAAATCTCACGACGGTCATACAGAAATGGACTGTTTTTAAAGCCTGTAAAGACTTAGGGTATCGTAATTAAAAAAACTATTTGAATTTTTACTTTAATGTGATCATATCTCTCATATGTCAAGGAAAATTTTTAGCATTTCTCTTGATCAATTTTTACTTGCGAATTATACACTGAGGGAAAAAACAACGTATAATTAATGAAAACAACTTTGATTCAAAAATATTTCGGAACGATTTGGCGCCGACGCCGAAAATTTTTGAATCAATGTACCTCGACTTTAAATCAAAGCGTATCTCTACTTTGAAGCGAATATGCCCTAAATTTAGTTTAAAAACGTTTCCCCTTGATTTGTAGTGGAGTCATCGTTAAAACAAATGCATTAATATTTAAATTAAATTAAAATCATCATTGAAACGACTATGACCCATCGTAGATTGAAATACATAAAACTTTGTATACACTATTCTTCAACTTCAATTTGAAAATAATGCAACGTTAAATCAATTATATCAGAACTTTAAAACACTTCGCATACAACTTTGAAATAACTATGTTTCAACTTTAATTTGAGTTCGCTTACGTATTGATTTACGTATAGATTCAAATGTATATAACTTAGAAATGAGTTTTTTTCTCTAAATTGGACCTTCAATATTGGATCGCAAAAAGTACCATGTTTAAGGTTCAACACAACTTTAATTCTTTGTTAAATTAAGAAGAAGTAAATTTAAACTTTTATTCAAGTTGGTTCAAATATGAATGAAAAAAGAATTTAACAAAAATGAACTTTTTTGATTTGTGTTTAAATAAAAAACAATTTTTCAATTTGGAATTCATACATTTTATTTATAATATTTAACACAAATATTTTGCATGCAAGAGTCTTTTCATGCATTACATTATATTAACATACATTCGAATTATTATAATAATTTTATAAAGAAATGTACATTTACAATTCTTTTATAAACAAAAATTATATGTAAAAAGTACAAAAACTATACAATTATTAATAATGAGTACTTCAATTTGGTTTGACTTCTTCGGCTTCGCTGAGGTGATGTTCTCCTGGTAGAGATAAATGAAATGAAATGAAATTAATAAATTGTTTATTCACGTCAATAATCCTTGTGTCTTCCATTTTATTTTCACTTAGAAAATTTGTCACTGTTCTGTGTTCACTTTTTACTTTTTCTATCCGATTCACAAAATACAAATAAATCGAATACTTAAACTATTTTCATTCACGACACGCTTAGAACATGGCTGATTAACGCACTGGTCTGATTCAAACTAAAATAAGTTGCTAAACGAAATCAGTATACATTGAAAGTAGTGTCAATGTGAGAATAAACATTGTTATACTTTGATCTTACTTTCATCTTATATTGATTTTGTGGAAATTCTATATATTTCTTAACTATACAAATGAGTGTAGTTTGTATCTTCAGATTTCAATACACAAATAATTTCGCAGTTACGTTGAATCAACTTTGAAATAAGGTTGAGCGACGTTGACTCAAATACGCAATACTTTGAAAGAAAGTGCTTGATACTTTCAAACAAAAGAATATACAAATATTTTCAAAAAGTATTTAAAACGGTTAGTTGTGTAGTTAAATGAACTACGTCGTATTTTGAAACTACTATGAGTGTACTTTAAATGTTACAGAAGTATTTTTCGATGTTAAAATTAATACGTTTCGCTTTGAAACTAGGTTGATTTTTCCTTAAACTGTGTTTTCTATTTGAATCAACATTTGTTCGACGTAAAATTAAATATGATTCACTGAATTTTATACAACTTTAATTTAAATACGATCGTTTTTGATTTTAAAATGTGTTTTTCCCTCAGTGTAGGTACTATAAGGCAAGTTAGGTATTCATTCTCAAAAAATCGAACTCGAAATTTTGATCAAAGTCGACATTACGATGATAGCGAAGACGAAAAAAGTGGATCTCGCAATTCTGTCTGTCTATTCGAATGCAACCTTAACGGCTCGCCCGATTTTCGTTAAACTTAGTAAATATTATTTCTAAATTTTTTCCCCACCCGTTTTTTCTTTTTTTTTACGACCAAAAATAACGATACCTGCCATTCAAAAAATTTTCAAAATTTTATAAATATTTTTTTTTGTCAAAAACTGTCCCGCAGATATTTAAAAAAAAAAATTCAAAACATTTTTAGTTAAAGCTACTGTTATTAATGGTATCCCCCTTATTGGAACAATTTTTCTTATAATCCAAAACGGTACAACCCATTTGGATCATTTTGCTTATGCTACAGCTGCACAAAAGTTTAAATAGTATTGAAATTTTCCACAAATTTTTTTTGGATTTAAAATTTTTTTTTTCAAACTCCATACTCGATTTCTTTAAGTATCAGCCCATCAAGGGAAAATGTGAAAAAGTCAGAAGAACTAAAAACTGTATCCTCCTATGACTTTTTCTTCATAAGAAATGCTTCTTTGTTCTACCTTTTTGCAAAAGAATATTTTTTTTATTTATGAAGAAGTTTAGTTTCGTAAAATCCGATATTCATTTAGAAAATTGTAGGTAGGAAATCTAATTAAAATCGTAAGTGTCGTTGATAAACTGATTCTTAGTTAATACGAATAGAAAGTTCTTTAAATATATAGTAAATTTTCTGTCTGCCTATCCATCTATTCGACTACAGCCTAAAAGGCATGGCCGATTTTTTTTAAACTTGGTAAAAAGCATTTTTAAATTTTTCTCCCACACGTTTTTTACTTGCGACTTATAGGTACTATAAGGCAAGTTATGCATTCGTAAAAAAAATCGAACTCGAGATTTTGATCGAAGTTGACATTACGATGATAGCGAAAACCAAAAAAGTGGGTCTCGCAATTCTGTCTGTCTGTCTGTCGGTTCGACTACAGCATAAACCGCTCGGCCAATTTTCTTCAAACTTGGTAGATATGGGTTTTGATTCTTCCCCCACACGCTTTTTTCTTTTTTTTTTAAGACCAAAAATAACGGTACCTACCATACGGTTTTTTCTCGAAATTTTTAAAATATTTTTTTTTGCTCAAAACCTGTCCCACAGAATTTAAAAAAAAAAATATAAAAATTTTATTTGAAGGTTTTTATACGAGCCCAAACTCAAAATAGTTGGTCTACCGAGGATAGAATGCAAATATGTGTTCATTCTTAACCTATTTCGAAACAAAAACTATTTTTTGATATACACATAAAGTCTTATTCATTTTAAATAGGAAAAGTGGACAAAAAAAGAAAGTGGCTTAATAAAATATTGATATGGAGTCTCTTTACAAAACTAAATAACGATTTATACACATTTCTTAGATGCAAAATAGTTGGTCTATGATTCTTTATGTTGATTTTACCACATTGTTAAGCGACCTTTGGCCTTAATCACTGCTTCTATAATGCACCTTGGCATAGTGTCAACTAATTGTTGATACTCTTCGGCACCAAAAGATTCCCAATTATTTGTAATTGTGGATCTTAAATCTTGAAGAGTCCGACGCGGTTCCTTTCGCAATTTATGCTTCATCGTGTGCCAAGCAGTTTCGATTGGTGAAAGATTAGGGCTGCTGGAAGTTCATTCCAATAAAGAATTGCTTCAGCAGTTAACCATACCATTGTTGACCTAGCCGTATGACAAGAAGCACCATTCTGTTGGAAAATATACTCCGCATTGCTATATTGAAGACGTAGTATTGACGGAGGCAGCTCCTGTTCCAAAATGTTGCGGTACTTGACAGCATTAGCTATCCCAATTACAAAATGCAAATTACTCATACCACATCCCGACATGCACCTCCATACCATTAGAGATACTGGGAGCTTTACGGTTTGTTTAAGGCAGTCCTTGTGAGTTGTGAAAGGCTTCTTTAGCATTTTTTATCACTGGTCCTCGTTCATCACCAACACAAACTTCCAATCTGTACTGATCACTCCAATTAACGGACCGCCATTGACTAAAAGTCCAAATTTTTAAGTTGTTTGGCCCACTCAATGCGCCTTTTCTTTTGCTTAGGTGTCAGTAGTGATATTTCTTTTGCCTGCGTTTTTAATGATTTAAGTTGTCGTAATTTATGCAAAACTTAAATATTTTAAAATAAACCTTATAAAATTTGTATCCCATTTTTTTCATCATCTGCTTACAACTGTCCACCGAAACACTTTTTTGAATTTGTTCTCTCCACTGTACCGTTATTGAAGCAGATAAATATCGTCGATTTTCTTTAAAAATTTGGCAATCGCGAGGTTTGCTGTTAGTGGATGTCCCGTTCTGTTGCATATATCCACATTTCCAGAATTTTTAAACTTTGTTATTATGTTCTGCACTGACGAGAGCGGTAAATTAAAATTTTCAGGGATTTCGTAGCTAGACAATCCTGTTTCAAACGCTTTAATCATTGATTCCCTTAGGTCTCCTGATAATGCAACGCCACGCGCCAGGATTGACATGAAACTCTCGCTAGCTTGTATAAAATCATACAATAATCATTAATAAAACCAGTGCTTCTCATTTTTTTAATAACGGTTAACTGAAACTATATTTAAATAGTCTTAGATCAAATATTTTGCACCCAAAAAAGAGTAGACCAACTTTTATGCTCTTATCTTTGTCTGAGATGAAAGGAATATTGTTGCTATTTGCTCTCTCAAATTTTGTTTTGTTAGGTCTAATTTACTCTCAGTGAAACTACTTTATTAAATTGACAACATTTTTTAAATGAACAAAAGCTGACTGCCACTAAATTTAGGATATATGAAGAATTAATGTGTTAATAAATGAATAGACCAACTATTTTGAGTTTGGGTCGTAATACAAACTCTATATACTACTGAAATAAATCAGCCAAGTAGAAGACTTAGCACTATTATTGGACTTGTTGAATTATTGATTCAAATTAGCTTTTTTGGCCTTTAGTCCACAAAAATTGGCGTTTCGTCCGGGTGATCTCACATGGACTCATCAGTTGACTTGTGAGGACCTTGTCAATACGCAATTTTTGTTAAGTTCAGTTCATCTTACATGAATTTTTTGACAAAAATCCAATGTGAACTATATCCAACAAAGATTAGGATTGTAATCATTAATGTTGGAATTTTTTTTTTTTTTTTTTTTTTCCAACATTAATGATTACAATCCTAATCTTTGTTGGATATAGTTCACATTGGATTTTTGTCAAAAAATTCATGTAAGATGAACTGAACTTAACAAAAATTGCGTATTGACAAGGTCCTCACAAGTCAACTGATGAGTCCATGTGAGATCACCCGGACGAAACGCCAATTTTTGTGGACTAAAGGCCAAAAAAGCTAATTTGAATCTATAAAAATTTTATTTAGTTAAAACTAGGTAATGGTTGAAAAAAATTTTACAAAAAATTTTTATTTTTGGTAGCCCCCCTGGGTCCTTTTTATTGTTTTTGATTTTCTTGAAAACGGTTAAGCCGATTTAAACCATTTTTTATGCTAAAGCTAAGGTTTAAATATTATTACATATTCAAATTTTTATTTTTTGGATTTAAAAAAAAAAATTCAAACATTTTTTTGGAAACTCAATATTTCAAAAGCCCCATGGTCATTTTTTTTCAAACTTAACAAATAAAAGTTTCCTAACATAATCTACAAGATTTGAGAAAAAATAAATTTGTTTTATCTAAAACTAACGGTACCTTCCATACAAATGTTAAAAAATGGTTTTCGAAAATCGTATTTTTCTCGAAAACGGTTCCGAGAATTTTGCTAATTTTTTTTTTTATTAATTTTTACGATCTATAATTTGATAAAAAAATTGAAATCTAGATATTACTGACTATACTGTACCTATCATAGAACGATTTTTTCGAATTTTGAATTTCTCATTATCGGCAAAACGGACTTTAATGAAATTTTTTATAAAGAAGCTCCTAAAAAGTTTAAAAAACATTGCATTTCAAAACTAAAGAAAAAATATTTTTTCAATTTTTCGAAAAAAAAAGTGTCGATATCTCAAGAACGGATTAGTATTTTTCTTGGAAATTTAATTGTCATTCGTACCATAATAAAAACTTAAAATTGGCGTACCAAATTTTTTTCTTAAAAATGTTTTAAAAACTTTGTACATAAAAGCTTATTTTTTTAAGGAACCACTACAACGACTTACAGTAGACTCTCGTTAACTTGAACATACGATAATTTGAACATTCCAATAACTTGAACAAATATTTTTTCCCTTTACGCATTCTATACCTTGAACGGACTATTTTTAAGACTCAATACCTTGAATTTTTCCCCTAAGTACTCGTACTCTATAAGTTGAACAAGCATAAAATGTATGCTAACTCTGTAACTTGAACAAAGTTTAATATTGAATTTCTTAAATTTTTGAATTTATGCAAGGTACCTGGGCTGTTGGTACACAATGCAAATGGTTTTTGTAAAGGGAAATCCCAGAAAATTTCGTTAGTATTTCCGTATAAGGTTTTATTCTTCATAATCGGTGAATTTCTTAATATCATTTGAACACGTGCGTATTTAGGAATCGAAAAACATTTCAATTAAAATTAGTTATTAATAATATCATTATTTATGTTTTAAAATCATTAAAATGAATCATTATTAAATAAAAACAACAATTTTTTAACTTGATCCAGTAACTTGCACAATCCTATAGCTTGAACACTCCTGGTTTCGTCCGTGTTCAAGTTAACGAGCGTCTACTAATTTTTGTTCTTGCATAAATTCATATTTGCATAGTATTCTGTTTTTATCTCTTACTAATTTTATCCTTATGAACAGTTTTCTCTAATAACATTCGTTTTTAGAATTGCTAGTCTATTACATAGGAGCAAGTTCGTGCGACCCAGACGTGCATTTTATTTCTTTTTCTTAAGACCAAAAATAATATGGCAGGTACCATAAGATTTTTTTTTTAAATGTTATAACAATATTTTTTTTCGCAAAAATTGTTCAACAGGTGTTCTTAAAAAAATTAAAAAAATTACATTTAATTAAAGCAAGTTAATGCTTGAAAAAAATTTTTTCGAAAAATAAAATAGAACTATTTTGGTGTGTTTCATTTTCTCAAAAACGGTACAACCTATTTTGATGATTTTATTTTATGCTAAGGCTTCCCAAAAGTTTGAATAATTTTGTGTATCCAAATTCTTAAAATATAAAACAGAAATTTCAAAATTTTGTTTTCATTTTTTTTTTAAACTTGACAATTAAAATTTTCTCAATACAGGGTCGGTTAAAAATTTCTTCCTAATTTGAAAATGATGTCCTTAGAATTGTATGGAAAACGCTCCAGAAAGAGCCCTTCTCCGAGCATGATGCTGGTGCTTACTTGAGGAACATTATATTCAATACTTAGCCCAAAAAATCTCCATAAATCATACTAAAATTAAATCTATAAAAGTTATTATCACTTTAAATTAAGAAGTCACTTTTGACCCACCCCGTGCAATCTACAAAATTTAACAAAAGTGTTAAAAAATGGTTTTCGAAAAAAGTATTTTTCTCGAAAACGGCGCCTAGAATTTTGATAATTTTCTTTCAAAATTTATAATTTAATAAGAAAAAATTTAAATTCAAAATTTAAAATAATTTTCGAATTTTGAATTTCCCATTATCGTCATAATGGAATTTTTAATAGACAAGTTTGAAAAATATTGCATTTCAAAACATAAGAAAAAATATTATTTAATTTTTGATAAAAAAAATATCAATATTTTTTTAAGAAATAAATTTTTTGAAATTAAATTTTTATTCGTACATTAATAAAGACTTAAATTTGGCGTACCGTACAGGGGTCACATTTAATGAAAATCGTCCATCAATCCATTTAGTGTGGAGGCACTTGTCTCGTCCTTCCATTAACTGTGAAATAAGGCTTGAACATTTGCTTTATTTGTTAAATCCTTGCCTATGCATCGAAAAAATCGATTTTTTAAATAACTTCCTCAAAAATATGTATGGCATGCAGTATTAATTAATGGGTCGCTTAGTGCCAGCTTAAATCTTTAATTCTTAATCTATACCCAATTTACCCAGAATACCCTGTTTCTGTCCTTTAAAGAGAAAGAAAATTTAAATAATCATTAATTCTCAGGTAGCACCGAGGACAACTGTCTCACCTATACATATTTTTTAAACAATAAAACGACCGAGTTTATATACAATGATCAAGGAATGCCATTGTTTTATACGACAAAAGAAAAACCAAAAGAAAAGAATTTCCCTTGTGAAAAATCGAATTAAGATGTTATTCAACAAATCGAATCATTATTTCCCACAGGAATCGTTGGTTGAAGTTCATCACTATGGCTGGATGTGGGCGTTGGGCGGCAGCTAAGAGACTCTGGGTTCGGGAATCAGGACGAGGATTTTTCGTATTTGGCACGAGCAAACCCCATACCGGCACAGCGATGCTGTCATTCGTAGAGCTTTTCTTTTGTAATTTATATTCACGACAGCTCTTTACCGGATACAGCATCGAACAATGAGGAAAGGCTATTACAAGAGTGAATAGCTGAATCTGAAGGACAAGAGTAAGGAGCCGATGGTGTCCACCCACTCCCAAGGACACGAGTAAAACATTTTAATGTCCACTTCATGTGGAATTAAATGAGCGAAATCTATACTATGTGCTTTTTCATTCGTTTGCTGTGAATAGAAACATATCCATACAAAGCTTGCTTACAGTAGGACTCCCTTAATCTGGCACAGTTAGGTTGTGAAAAATCCATATCTAGAAATCTTAAGGAAGATGTTAGAGTTCGGTAATCCGTACAAATATATCTATCTTATTAAAGGAAACATAAAAGTCAAAAACGACCAATAAGTGTCATTTGATGACTTGGCAATCGCAAATGATAGAAGGACTTCAACCAGCTTGGAAAAAAATTACCTACTTCGTCAATTCGAGTCTGCACTGTATATGTACTTACACAGAGCCACAACCATCGGTCTTCGTGCATACATAAATCCGAAAAGGGAACGGAACGATTTTCGAGCCATTATAGGATGTGTGCCGTGTTTGTGGTACTATTTTACGTTCTCTCATTTTCACAAGAATGAGCCAGCATCCTTGAGCTGATACATAGATACACGCCAAAAGTTTAACGTACATACTATACATTTCTATAGCTGATGCTTAAAACAGAACAAAAAAGAAAAGTGCTAAAAGGCTTTCACATCACCAGATAGGGTTAAACTGAGCGTGTGTTTCGTTTGGTTTCGAAGGCAAATGAAGATTCTACAACGAAGGGGCAGACCCATCGACACCTTCACTCCAAGCCAACCAAGATAATGCAGAACTCATTATCGAGTTTATTCCAGTTTGATAAGTGGAAATATTTTCTTTTATTTTCCAGTGCTGATGAAGCTGCTCCTATTAAACCAGAACGAGGACGTTCATTGGTTGTACTAAAGTTGATTGAGAGCATGCTGTTTTTTTATGACTTTTTGGTCAGGATTCAGGGATGTATATAAAAACTTAAATTGTATCCCCTACCGGAGAGTGGGTGATAAAAATATTTTAGCTATCAATAAAAGAAAAATCTTCAGACGTTTTTCTCAAAGTTTATATCTTTTCGACAAAATGTAATGAACTTGTTGTGAGTGGATCATTTTAATGGTGTAGATAACACCATCTTAAAATGCTATAAATAAAAACGAATCAAAATGAATTAATGACACTTTTAATTGGACACTTAGGGGATGAGTAAAATTGACTTTGGTTAAGAGAACGGTTTTAATAGAAAGTCATAAGATTCTTATAAAGGGTTCTTCAATTGGCGGGGGTAGATTTTGGTGGTCCGCAGAATGTTGTTTTGGTGACATCTGTCAAATCTGTTGTTTGTTATTTAGTTACTGCTGACAATTCACCATGACAAAGCACACAATTAAACAGCACGTCCAAGTGAAAAATTTTTATTACCAACATAAATTAACGTTAGTGCAAATGTTGTGCTCATTGTGCCTATTTATGGTAGACGAGGTGGCCATTTACAGTCCATTCTTCAACGTTTGGTAGCCAAATTTGAGACAACCCATTCGGTAATCAATAAGTCAATTTTTGTACGTCAAAGGAATCTTAGATCGGCTATGAATATCGCGTACATCATAACCCGAGTCAGCCGATTCCTCGCTATGCACGAGATCTCGGCTTTTGGCAGACTTTAACTTGGCGAATTTTGCGTCGGGACGAAGACCTACACCCGTACGAAATCCCACTGACACAGGAGTTCATAACCATAGACAATACCGTTTGTTCGATAACTGGGCTTGGGAGCATTTGTAAGAGGACCCCAATTTTGAAAAATCCTTAGCGACGCACGAGGTGAATTTTTTGGTGAATGGTTGTGTAAACAGGGAAAATTGCGTATATGGGGCAACACCAACCAACAAGTGATTCACCAGTTGACAATGCATCCTCAAAAAGTTACCATTTGGTGTGGCTTTTAGGAACCAATGATAAGGTTATCTCTGGCACAGGTGACGTGAATTGGCCACCAAGGTCATACGATTTGACCCTGCCAAACTTTTTCTGGTGAAGTTTTCTGAAGTTGCAGGTCTATGCGCAGAAACCACGATCGACCAATGGCCTTAAGGTAAGCATTACACAGATTATCCCTCAAATTCAGCCGGATCTACGGTTTTTATAATAATTTCTAATTATTAAATTATGCATTAGAAAAATCAACATTGAAAATCGTTAGTGTAGCTTCTAAAATTCTTTATTTTATATAGTTTACCTAAGTTCAGATCTTGATTTTTATGGGAAAGTGTGAAAAATGTTAAAAGGACTAAAAATCTAATTTTTCTTCGGAATTTTTTCGTATTGGAATTTGCTAGTATTGAAATTATTTAAAAGTAGCTTTCTGCTAATTTTAAACAAAATCAGTCGGGGCATTAACAATATATACAGAAATAATTTTTCGCAAGGAAAATATTTTTTTTAATCACTTATAGAATACATAATAGGCTGAATCGAAATCATTATGGAGCCAATTTGAAACAAATTTGTCTATGCGCTTAGGCTCTAGTTTGATCGAAAGATAACACACATAAGCTTAAAACCGACGACGAACGACAGAAACTGTCCTACGAACTCCGTCAGAATGAAAATTAAGAACTCTGAAAGACGATTGACAATTAATTGAAATTTTGTTTTTTATAATTCACACGTGCTCAAGGGTATGTTAAGAGACCCTTATAATGTTATACACAGCACGGCGATGGGGAAATTAGGGAAGGAGAGAAAGGAGGTTTGCAAATTGAAATGGCAAACGAAAACCGTGCCGGGTAAGTTATGCCATCGTGTTGTGCGACTAAAAACGAATCTCTATATTTGACGGTACGAGGGTGAACTGATGAGCATTGCTAGCGAGAATGGATATCTCGGGTGAATTGATGAAGGGGTAGAATGCAACTGGCTACTTCGAGTGAGTATTGCTTGTGAAAGAAATGATAAAACAAGGAAATACATGAAACATTCCGACGGTATTCAAGAGATGGTAATGATTCCATGATCCATGATTCCACTGTTTCCTATCAGTTTAAACGCTCTGCTCTGAATTCTATCCAATAAGTATAGAGAAGATTGTGCTGCACTTGCCCAAATATGTGACTTGGCATTAGGAGGACGACAATAGACAGCATTGAGTTTTCGAAGCATTAAACTCCACACGGGTTTTTATACCCCATTTAACAATGCTATACAAATATATAAGAAATATATAAGAATTGAGATCTTAATCAAACTTTATATAATGATGATAGGGGGTGCAAAATAAACTGTGTTCCGATATTCTATTAGTTTGCCTGATTTCCTATGGGACTACATTCTGGACGGATACGTCGATTTCAAATTTGGTGTGCCGGAATTTTGTTAGTTATTTCCACGACGTGATGTTCATCTTTTTTTTTAAAAGCCCCAAAAAATATAATAACCCACAACACAAAAGCCATTTAGGTTCTCATTTTTCTTAAAAACTTGTTTTAAGAATTTTAAAATACTCGTAATATTCAAAAATTTAGTTGGGTTATCAATTGAATTCATTTTTCGAAAAAATGCTACCTCATATTGAAGTTTTTAATCGATTTAACCGAAAACGCTAAACTTGATTTTGATCAATTTTTTCATTGGAGAAGTTTCTAGAAATTCATTTTAATAGTGTATCAATATTTTCAAAAAAAGTTTTTAGACTTAAAAAGATATATATTTGTTTAAATTAATATCTTTTTCAAAAATCACAAAATCTTTTTTTTTTTAACTTATCACGTATCGGCTTCTTAACACTTAATAAAACATTTTAAAAATATATTAAAACACATTTTTTTTTATTAAACCCTTAATGAAGATATAATTTTTGTCGAAAGCGGCTACTTCGATTTTGCTAAGATTCTTAAAGTGGATTTTATGAAACAACTAGCCGCCCGTGCTCGCGTTGCTAACTACGAATATTTTTTTTTTTAATTGTGAATCTAAACCATTCTCAGATCCCCTTGAACACACACAAAAAATTTCATCAAAATCGGTCCAGTCGTTTAAGAGAAGTTCAGTGACATACACACTCACAGAAGAATTATATATATTAAGATTTTAAATTGAAGCGATAACAATAGTATCCACTATTTGCTGGCATTTTTGCTTTCTCATAATTATCGGCCGCTGCAAAATATTTTTCAAGTGCTTACTGCCTCTTTCGAAAGAGTATGTCTTGTCATCAAAATATTTTTGGGTTAGTAACAATATATTTTTTTTTTGAAGTTAACAAATCTGGTGACTTGATGCTTTGTGAAATTTATTTTTTTTTTTTAATTTTTGTAACAAAAACTTGAAATTGGCGTATCAATTTTATGATTTAAGTATTTTTAAAAATTTTAATTTGAAAATTTTGTAAATATTGCTCGAAGGAATTTAAAATTTAACTTGCGATTGAACAAGTTTTGTATTTGAAAAAAATAAAATGCACGACTGGATCGCACGAACTTGCTCCTATGTATAAGTACTTTGAAATTTAAGATACATTTTATAAATATAAAACATGGATTTAATGAGAAAATAATGTTTAAATGCATAAAATTTCCGTCTGATTTCTAGAAAAGTATGAATTTATGCTAACAAAATTTAAAAAAATCTTTTTATTATTAAATAATTTTTTTGTATAAGAAATTTCTTTAAAATTTTTCAAGAAAAAAATGTGGGATGAGAATTTTAAGTTTTATTTAATAATATTGATTTTAGGAAATAATTTCAAAAAATAATAGTTCATAGGTTTTGAAGATATTGATTTAAAAAAAAAAAAATTCACAAAAACCCAAAAAAATTTTTTCGAATATTTTTATATACTTTATTATTTTTTTCGAATATTTTTATATATTTTAAACTTAAAAGGACTCCTGCATAAAAATTTTGTTTAAAATCGTTAGAGCCGTTGGTGAGAAATTCGAAAATCAAAACAACGGTTCTATGACAGGTACCCCTAATGACATTTCCCCCCAAAATTTTTTCTGACCAAAATATAGTCCAAGTCCGTTTTCGAGATAAATAAGATTATGCAGTACGGGTGTATGGGTGGTACTGTTAGTTTTAGAGCAAAAAAAAAAATTCAATTTCTCCTCTAGGGAATCACCGAATACCTTTAAGTACCCAGTTTGAAGAAAATAGGTCCAGTGGCTTAGGCTCTAGATCGAAGTACAGACATACAGACCGACAGACGGAATTGTCGGACCCACTTTATTCGTCTTCGCTATCATCGTAATGTCAACTTTGATCAAAATATCGAGTTCGATTTTTTTTTTTTCAAAATGCAGAACTTGCCCAATAGTACCTTTATCGCAAGTAAAAATAAGAATTTGATCAAACATAACAGTACGATGATAAAATACGGACTAAGGTAATTTGCTAGACGGGGAATTGAATTCTTGTTTTGTTCCGAAAATAATGGTACCTCTCATACAACCTTTAAGAAAAAGCTTGTATCTCAAAACCTAGTCATAACTATGTGATGCTTTTTCTTCGTTGCTGAGGTAAAACTCGTCGGTGTCCAGGGTTCTTCCCAAAGAAGCAACAAACTTGGGTTTGGAGGGTCTAAAGCTCCGAATGAAATAATGTTTTTTTAATACTCCAAAACCTCAATTAATTTATTTCGTGGCTGCGTATTCATAACATGGTATTTCATATACTTTTATTAACAATATCTATTTATTTTCTCAAAATAAATAACACGGTATTTCATATAATACAGTATTTCATAAGCCTAAATAACTAACACGGTATTTCATATGTTGTGTCCCTAGCACGCAACCTAGGGAAATAAACGGGTGGAACTCTAAAAAGAGAACCTGTCCAATGAGCTACCTTGAAGAGGAGGTCAAAGGAAAGAAACGGATCGGGAACCTTATCGGAAGCCCTGTGTCCCTAGCACGCAACCTATAGAAATAAACGGGTGGAACTCTAAAAAGAGAACCTGTCCAATGAACTGCCTTGAAGAGGAGATCAAAGGAAAGAAACGCGTTGGTTTAGTAAATAATAATACTCTTAATAATAATAATAATAATAATAATAATAATAATAATAATAGTAAATATTCCCCCGCTCTAGCTAATACTCCTAATAATCCTAAAACTTGCTCTACTCTAGCTAATGAAACCCTACTATTTTATAAAACAAATTTAGATTAGCTCCACCAATACGGCAATGCCTATCTGTCACCGAAACGCCTTATAAAAGGTTTATGTTTACGGTCCGATCTTAAACTCTCTATACACTAGATTGGTATCCACACTGGACGAGAATAAAAGACAATTTTGTCAAGGTTTCAAGGTTTTTTATTGAACTTAATATATACAATTGTGAAACTTGAGGATAATATATATAGGGTAGAAATTTGTTGGCACATAGGGGGCCTAACTTATAAAATGACTTAAACTCTAAAAATTATAATATTTGTAATGTACATGGTTCAAAATTGGCATTATGAAAAATTGTCTTGGTTTTTGACTCGGGTTGTTCAGTCCCGGTTGTCCAGTGGTGGGTTGTTGGGGGTTGTTTTTTGATGTTTTCAGCCACGGTGATATGCTGACTCGGCGTCAGCGTAGAAACGAACTGCTGGTTCGTTGTCGGCTGGGATCCTTTCTATCATATCCAGAGCACTGAGGTATCTAGGCTCTGGATGTCGTTCCTGGGTGGTCATCCTTCTCATCAGCGGGTTTGGGTGGTTGGTGGTGCTAGCTATAAGCTTCTTCGCTAATTGCACAAGAAACTGGTCCAGTGGCTTGATTTTTGCTTCTTCATAGAGTCTTTCATTGCTGAAGTGCTTCCTTCGCTGTCGATCGAAGATAAGTCCGGTGCTTATCCTTAGTATTTTCCTTTCGAAGATTTGGAGCTTCAGCATTGCTGTCTTCGAAATGGTGTACCATGCAGAAAAATTGTAGCTGATGACTGGTCTGATGAGCTGTTTGTATATCAATAGCTTCACTGGCTGGCTTAGTCCGGTTCTTCTGGCTAGCTACGGGTGCAAACGGTGAAACGCGAAGTTGGTCTTCCTTAAAACCTGCCTGGAGTGCGGGTTGAAATTGAACAGCTCGTTGAAGTTTACTCCGAGGTATTTAGCATTTCTTTTGGCTGCTATCGTTGAACCATCGGGGAGCTTCACGGTCAAGTTTCTGCAAGTAGCTGCTGAACGACATCGGTTGCCATTGGTGGTGGGTCTCCTGAAACACACAAGCTCCGATTTGGCAGTGTTTATTCGGATACCCCACTTTTTGTAGTAAGACAATTTTGTCATTTTCCCAACGACCACTTATCAAATCTACGGCTAGGAGTCAGTGTGAATTACAAGAAATAAACGGCAAAATTCTATGCGTATGAAAATGGGTGTTGATCACATGACTCCAGATACACACTGAATACGTGTAATATGATTATAAGTAATATAAGGCGGCATGTAGGCGTCGAAGCGTTTTGCTCTGTAATATGATTAGGGGTCGTTGGTGTCGTAGCATTTTGCTCGGTAATGTGATTAAATTGTTTAATAATTGTAACGCTAAATTTAACAAAAATAAGTTACCTTAGAACCGTGTTTCTTACCTTAGACTTTTTCTGGTCTTCGATCGTTTTTCTCTCATTTTTACTTGCGATAAACAATAATTATTAATAAAATTGGAAGAAACGGTCTCTCTATATTCCTGGTCTTTGAACTTTTGTATCTTTTTATTTCTTTTAAGTTGCTGAAAAGCCTAAGAAAGTATGACACCTTTTGAGCCACTAACAGCTTGTCATATATCCGTTCGGGTTCGGCACAAAATAATGGGTGGGAGTGATGCTAGTCATAAGGCATTGATCCAGACTGAAAGGCTTTTCTAACACTCATAGGTACATTTTGTCAGTTAATGGGTGGTCATGTTGTTTTATTTAACGTTAATTTTTCTGTTTTGCATAACTTTTATTTCGGGAACTTAAAAACATAGAAAGTTACAGAGTCGAAAATTACGCACGTTTTGGGTATGCTTATCTCACGTGGGTGTGAAACCGCGCCGCGCCGCAATTTCAGCCCGAAAGACCTTTTGCTTGTGTGTTTTCCTTAAGTTATATGTCCTTTACAATAAAAGACCGTGACCTCAAAATCAACATAACCGATTTTGTTCAAATTCAGCCTGATTTACATATGTATTTGCCAGAGTCATAGAGAGGTTGAGAGTATGTCGACAGCTTTAAGTCCGAGGATTGACGTAAAATTTTTTTTAACAATGAAAACTTCGTTGTGATTCTGAATGTTTTTTGTTAGCTTGAGATAGTCATCACCTACAAACGAATTTTTCATACCTATCAAATTTGATTCTGATAATGCTTATCCGTTTATTCTGGTAGCTTCATGAGCATATGGAATCAAAAACCAATACTCACCCTAAAGAGCTCATAAAAAAGAAAAATAACTGTAATCAATAAGAAAAAGCGTATGAATGGTGTTTACTTATATGTTACTGTTATTTTGGCGAGTTGGCTTGGATTTTTCATTACTTCCTCAATAAACAATAATTCAATCTGAAGACACATGATGATGAACATCATTCTAAATTGACAGGACCTTTGTTCGTTCTCATTGAAAGCCCAAAATATGTTTACACTGATCTTACATGATTAATGTGAAAATTTGATGAACTGTTTGTAACATGTTCTGTTGCAAACAAAACCGTTCAAGGTACATAGATTTTATTTTATTTTTTTTTTTTTTTTCAATAAACTTTTAAGGGAAACTGAAAACCTACGATAAAAAAGTAGGTTGGTGTATAGGCAATCAATCAACTTTGTTATTTCTGGGTAGACTTTGAAAATGGTATTGGAAGATATCGCCTACGCCCTACAGGGCTGTTCGATGAAAAACAGGTCCGCATTAATAGGAACTTGATGTGGAGACAAAACAGAAAGGAATGATGAATCGTAATTGTTCAATGAAAACTAAGTAAGTCCATTTTTTCGAACAAAATAATCAAATATCAAAAAAGTTACAGAATCCGAGTTTTTCTTAATTTTCTCGAGACAACAAAAAAAAAATATATATACATAGTTTGAATTGAAAATAGTTTTTTAGGCCGAAAGCAGGGCCGCCGCTACCATATGTGCAAAATGTGCGGCGCACAAGGGCGCCAACGTCTAGGGGCGGAAAATTAAGAGATCGATCTAACTCAACCTATACAGCATACTCCAAAAATTTTCCTTACATGCGGTCTCCACTAGCGATGAATCCAGAGCATGCTTTAAAGCATGCGTTCATTATCGCAAGTAGAGACCGCCATCGCAGCTATATTTTCATAGCTTGCGATAGAAAGTATGCTCTCATCGCATACCATTCATCGCTTGCTTTATCGCAAGGAGAACTGTCATATTGTTCTGGCGTACCCAAATTTAATTTAACTGAGTTTGAGGTTTGCGTGCGAAGAAAGCTTTTGCTTGGGGTTTGCGTTTTTCTAACAAAATTAAAAAAAAATCTGATTTGAAATTGTCCACAGAACTTATTTATATCCATTAAAATTATTCACTATACTAAAAAAGTATGCGATGAAATGCCCAGCCACAAAAATCTGACAGTTCTTCTGGTCTCTGCTTTCTGCTTTGGCTATTGCGATTGCGAAGGATTTATCGCTAGTGAAGACGGCATGTTAAGCTTTTGGAACCTGTTTACATTTGACTGTTCACTACGTAGTTCCCACACACAATCTACTACAAATCTTTATTCATATTTTGTTTGTGACTGTCGCCTCTCACGCCAAATAACCTCTTCGATTGCAGTCATAGTCTAAACTGCTTAGCGCCATATCGCCATAGATTGTCACTTGGGAAATAGCTTTCCACGCAACCTTCATCTCAGACTTATAAACTCGAAAAGGATTTTGATTTTTTTTAGATTTACAGCCCATGTATTTAACATAAAATAAAACGAAAACAGTGTCTCGAAAACATTAATTTTATCTACTCATTACTCGTATTTTTCTATGAATGGGTATCAATATTCTGATTGCAATGATATAGCTAAATATCTTAAATCTAAGTTGCTAACAAGAACAAAATTATCGAAGGTGATTTAAGTTTTAAGACATTCCTTATTTTACCGATGCAAAATGTAAACAAACTATCTTTACAACGGAAACCAAAAAAAGTTTTGTGTCTCTAAATATTTATGTTTCTTTTTAAATAAAGGATTACGAATAGTTTTTAATTAATTTTGGAACTGAATTGATAAATAACTTAAATGTCAACGGATTGAACAAAATCAGAATAACTCAGAAATTTAACGGTTGTTCGAATTTAAGCTTTCAATTGACATTCAGAGTTCAGACTCTATTTATATCACAATATAGTTCCCACAGAAGCCACAAAATGTCAAATTTCATAAATTAAAAACAAAAACTTTTAAAAATATCGAAAACTACTTTGTCTTCTCTCTATCAAGCTATAAACTATTGGTTTTTATTAAAGGATTGATTTGACATACATAAATTCAAAACTGTGCTAGGAACTCGAATATTTACATTTTATATGAAAATGGTTTTGTTGAAGAAAATTACTCGCAATCGCCATATTTTGTGTTTCCTCTTAAAATAAAATGCACGACTGGGTCGCACTTATGTAAAAGATTAAGAACTTCAAAAATTAATGCTATTAGAGAAAAACTGTTCATAAACATAAAGTTCATTTATTTAATAACTAAAACAACTATTTTAGTGGTAGGTGGAGCTAAGAACAGGATGCCATGTGATGCACGCAAATATTAGTTTATGCAAGAACAAAATTTATAACAAAATTATAAGTCATAAGTCAAATAATCTTTTATATACAAATTTTTAAAACACTTTTTTTATTACTTTACGAATAAAAAATAAATTTCCAAAAAAAAAATATAAAAAATTTCATTAAAGTCCGTTCAGCCGGTAATGAGAAATTCAAAAATCGTCAAAATGGTTCTATGTTCGGTAAAGTCAGTAATATATTGATTTCAATTTTTGTTTGTTTAATTTATAGAACGTAAAAAATTATCAAAATTCTCGGAGACGTTTTCGAGAAAAACACGATTTTCGAAAACTTTTATTCATTAAGTTTAAAAAAAATCAAGCATGGGGTTTTCGAAATATTGAGTTTCGAAAAAAAAATTTGAAATCCAAAAAAAAAAGTTTTGAAAATTTTAATGCACAGGAATATTTTAAATTTTGGGGCACTTTAGCATAAAACAAATTATCAAAATCGGTTGTACCGATTCCTTAATTTTTTTAATTTTTCTTTAAATCTCATTGGACATTTAAAAAAAAAAAAAATATAAAATTTCGAAAAAAAATCGTATTGCAGGTACAGTTATTTTTGGTCTTAAACAAAAGAAGAAAAATAAACGTGTGGGGACAAAATTTTGAGGCCCACGTTTTTCGTCTTCGCTATCATCGTAATGTCAACTCTGATCAAAATCTCGAGTTCGATTTTTTTACGAATGCATAACTTGCCTTATAGTACCTATGAATCTCAAGTAAAAAGAGTAAATAGTCTTAAAAGGATACAGAAACTGTACATATATGTATAATAACTACGTTCATTGTATAAGAATTTGGTGTAGCTCGGAACGCGACAAGAACAATGCACGTTTGCTTATTTTTCAACTACGAAATGGAGAATAAACAAAACTTTCACTTATTCAACGTAAATACCCCCGTGCACCCGAGACATGGGGCGGCAATTTAAGGTTCTTGCACAAGGGCGCACGAACACCCAGCAGCGGCACTGGCCGAAAGGTATTAGATTTAAGATATAGTTTAGCTTAGAGCGCCCGCGTAGGGCCAGTAAGTTAGTTTTAAGTTATTGCTTGGATAAGTAGGCTAGTTTTTTTTATGAATTTTTGTCTAGCTTTAAGATAGTTTTAAGATTGATGAAAATAAAAATGAATTAAAAAAAAAAAAAAAAAAAAAAAAATAATCAAATATCAAAATTTAACTTCATAAAAGGTCTAAAAGCCTAAATTGCTCCTGTGTTTCCTAATCAAGAACTCTTCAATTTCAAACATTTTCCCATTCCAATCCCATTCTAGGAAGAAATCCATAAGAAATATTTGTGAAATGGATTTAAGGTGTTTCCATTAAACGAACCGATATTGATTTATATTGGCCTTTGAAGGGCTCATTTTCCTTCTGAGCCGATCCGTTTCTGGATCTGTAAAAAGGATTTTTTTTTTAAATTGTTCAAAAAAACATTTGAGAAGTGCAATATTATATTGAATGCTGGTTCTCGCATGGGTGCCTGTTACTTTCGTTATAAAATAAAATTAATGTTTATGTGGCTATAATCAAAAGGGGGCTTACTTTTTTGTGAGTGACATTTATGTTGGTGGTGGGCTAAGTGCGAAGCATTAATTCTCAGATACAAAAAGATACATTGAGAAATAGTTACAAAGACTGTTTTTGATAAAAAAAACAAACATATAGGTATATATTGTTTTTTTTTTTTATTAAAAAAACGCAAATAGAAATCTGTATTGAGCGGAATCCTTTGAAGAGATAAATAATTTGCAAGATTGTTTTTTCTTAATAGTCACATTATAACGTCGAACTATACAAGGCCAAGTTCACGCGAATGAGTCATCTATGATTTTAATGATATTTGCTTGCTTTATAAAAGATATTGTAAAGGGTGAGCCAAATACAAGTTTTTTTTCTTAAACTTGCAATAAAATGAACAAAATTATCTTTTTCCATGTATTATGGCTTTATTAGTAGGAGAAAACATTCCCATTAATTATCAAATACAACGTCGTTCAAGTGGATTTGGATGGCTTCGCAGTAGCCTATTCTGTCACTCATATTTTCCAAAACCTTGTCGATGATTTCGGGCTGCAGCTCAAGGATATCTTGGAGGATATTGTGGCCTTATGTGCTAAAATCGTTTCCGGATTGTTGCCCTAACATCAAAAGTGATCAAATCGCAGCTCCGAGGCGGCCAATTAACATCACCAAGATGGCTGATAACACGATCGATTGTGGCATGGGATGTGTGGAAGTAAAAACTAAAATGCACTGGGTCGCATGAGCTTGCTCTTATGTAAACGACTAAAAATTTCAAAAATGAATGTTATTAGAGAAAAACTGTTCAGAAGCATAAAATTCATTTTTTAAATGACTTAAGCAACTCCTATTTTTCCGGGACTCAAAATTGGATGCCATATGTGATTCAAGCAAATATTAGTTTATGCATTTTTTTTTCTATTATTGTCCGAATAAAAATTAAATTTACCAAACAAAAACTACGCCATTTTTGAGATATCGAATTTTCTAAGAGAAAATAGATTTTTTTTTTTCAAAAATTAAAAAAAATATTTTTTTTAAATGTTTTGAAACGCAACGTTTTTTAAACTTTTTAGAAATTTTTTTTAAAAATCCAAATAAAAGATATTGAAAATTTGAATACGCAATAATATTCAAAAATGAGTAAAATCAGTTGTACAGTTTTCGGGAAAATCAAAAACAAAAAAATGGTTTCTAGGGATGCTACCAAAAATAACCATTTTTTGGATTTTGTTTTTCAGCCACTGATTAGTTTTATCTGAATGAAATTTTATGATATATGAATTTATACATTCGTACAAAAAATTGAACTCGAGATTTTGATCAAAGTTGACATTACGAAGGGTCCCGCAATTCCGTCGGTCTGTCTGTCTGTTTCACTGCAGCCTAAATGGCTCAGCCGATTTTCTTCAAACTTTTTAGGTATCATTTTTATTTTTTCCCCTCACACGTTTTTTTCTTTTTTTTTTTTAAGATCAAAAATAACGGTACCTGCCATAAAATCGAAATTTTATAAATATTTTTTTTTCTCAGAAACTGTTCGATAGATTTAAGAAATATAAATACAAACAAATTTAATTTAGTAAAAGCTAGGTAGTAGTTGAAAAAAATTTTGCGAAAAATGGTTATTGAGGGTACCCCCCATGGAACCATTCTTTCGTTTTTGATTTTCTCAAAAACAGTACAACCGATTTTGATAATTTTTGTTTGCTAAAGTTCCCCAAAAATTTAAATAGAACTGGCTATTCAAATTTTCAAAAAAAAAAAATAGGATTTAAAAAAAAACTTCAAATTTTTTTTTTCAAAACTCAATATTTCGACAAACCCATGCTAGATTTTTTTTCACCTTGATAAATAAAAGTTTCTCAATATAATCTACAAGATGTGAGAAAAAATTTGTATTTTACCTAAAAATAAAGGTAGGGGAAGATGGCCTAAAATGGCCCACCAAGGTAAAATCGCCCCCTTGCTAGAAATTGTAGAATCGAACAGAATTAGACGGTTTTGGTAACACTATTCTTTAGTTTATCTGGCATCATTGACATATGTATAAGAAATTTTAGCAACTTCAAGCTATTGTTTGAAATTTTACAGGTCATACTGTCGCTAGCCATCAACAAAAGTAGAACCAATAAAATGTTGTAAAAAGTTTGTTGACAAAAAAAAATTATAAAAAAACATTAAATTTTGGAGAAAACAGTAAATGCATATAAGTATTAAGTATTTCTTATTAATTTACTGAAATTAGTTGGCCTATAACTATTTCAGAGTGTTCGGAATTAAAACTTAAATAAAAAAAAACCTTAATGGGCAAAATGGCCTACTAAGCACTCGCCTAAAATGTCATAGGGTGCCATTTTATACTTTAAGTGAAGTTGTTTTAAATGAAGCTCTGATTTTTATTTTTTTTTTTTTTGTTGAGTATTGCTTATGTTTATTTTACTTTAAACTGTGATTTGTTTTAAATAAATTTTAAATTTAATTGAAATTAGTTTTTGGTTTACTTGCCTAGTTGGTCTACTTGCAAGGGTAAAATGGCATACCAGTATGGCAGCATGCCATTTTAATCGGACAATTTTGATCGTTGGAATTTGAAGAGTTTTTTTAAAAATAAATACTTTAAATATTCTTGAAACTTATTAATCTCGTAAAACATAGAAATGTAATCGTTATTGATTTAACTTTGGAAAGAATATAACATTTATGTTTAAATTTCACTTTTTTGCGATATATGACATATTTTCCTTAGGGGTGCCATTTTAGGCCACCTTCCCCTACCCACCATACAAATGCAATAAAAATTAAGAAAATCGTTTTCAAAAATAGTATTTTTTTGAAAACGGCGCCTAGAATTTTAATAAAATTTTTTTCTTTCAATTAGTTTTTATGATTTTTAATTTAATAAAAAAAATTGAAATTAAGATATTACAGCTTGTACCTACCATATAACCATTTTTTCGAATTTTGAATTTCTCATTAATGACATAACGGGTCCTAATGAAATTTTGTATATAGATGCTTCCAAAAAGTTTAAAAACATTGCATTTCAAAACTTTAAGAAAAATATTGTTTTTGAATTTGGGAAAAAATTCAATATTTCAAAAACGGCTCAAAATTTTTTTTTGTAAATTTAATTTTTATTTGAACAATAATAAAAACTTTAAATTGGCGTACCAAAATTTATTTTTAAAAATGTTTTGAAATTTTTTTATATAAAATCTTATTTTTTTAAGAAACCACTACAATGGCTTATAATTTTTGTCCTTGAATAAATTAATATTTGCATAGCATTCTGTTTCTATCTCTTACTAGTAAAAGAGTTTAAAAAATAAAATGTATCCTTATGAACATTTTTCTCTAGTAACATTCATTTTTAAATTCCTAGTCTATTACATAGGAGCAAGTTCGTGCGACCCAGCCGTGCATTTTGTTTTTTTTTAAATTCTGTTTGACAGTTTTTGAGAAAAAAAATATTTGTAAAATTTCGAAAAAAAAATTCGTATGGCAGGTACCGTTATTTTTGGTCTTAAATGGGTGAGGGAAAAAAAATAAAAATACTTTCTACCAAGTTTAAAGAAAAACGGCTGAGCCCTTTAGGCTGTAGTCGAACCGACAGACAGACAGACAGACAGACAGAATTTCGAGACCCACTTTTTTCGTCTTCGCTATCATCGTAATGTCAACTTTGATCAAAAACCTCGAGTTCGATTTTTTTTAAGGAATGCATAACTTGCCTTATACTCGTAGTACCTATAAGTCGCAATTAAAAAAAAGGGGGTTAACAAAACGGTGTTCCCAGCCCTATTTTCTAAGAAAAACGGTCCAATGATTCCGCCACTCCACAATCTGCACCAAATTGTCACTCTTTGTGGATGCATTGGCTTCTAGACACTAACGTGCATGTTTTCCGATCTGCAGATGCCACAATTTCGTTTCCGATATGAAAATACGCCTTATCAGAAAAGATGATTTTTCGCCCAAAATCGTTGTCGAAATCAAGCTGCTCTAAGGCCCAAACTGCGAAGCGATAACGAGGCAGATGGTCGTTTGCCTTCAATTAGACCTTGTAAGCGAATAATCTGAGATCCTTGTGCAGAATTCACCTCAGGTTATTGCGTGACATTTTTTGCTTTTGAGATCGATGGCGAGGTGATGTTCGGCAATTGAGTCTCACACTCCCGGCTACAGCAGCTACATTCTCGTCTGTGCACACCTTACGACGACGGGAATCATGAATTTTGTCCACTAGTATACGACCAGTCTCAATATTTTTTTGCACAATTGGGCCAGAAAACATACTGTTTAGGCTATGCAGCACTCACTTTTGAAATAAGTTTTGAATACTTCCCAACGTTGTTCAAGCGTAAAGCGACTCATTTCGTTCCGCGGAGGTATGAAACTGACTTTCTATCAAGATTTCGAGCGGGAAACAGCTGTCAGTGTCAAAATAACCTATGATTTAAAAAGAAACCATTAGATGGCGCATCCAATATTAATTACATAACTAACACAAAAAACTTGAAAATATCTTTTAGAAAATCACATAAAAATGTACAAAATTTCAAGCAAATCAGCTTAACTATTACTTCCATTTGCTGCGGACCGACGGACAGTATGAGAAAAGTCAATTTGTTGGACATATTTTAATCATCGTAGTTCGATATGTTTTTGACACGAAACCAATACTCGGTCTATAGATACTTGCTAACTAAAACCATATAGGCGAAAAAAAGGCAAATAGCCTTATTTTTAGCGAACTATAACTCATCCAAACAGTGAGTGTCGTATTGTGCGGCAAGGTAGGTATTGACTTAATATATCATTTCCGAGATTATCAGCTAATTTGAAATATCTAAGGCAGAAACTGTTACTATTACCATTCTGTGGAACCCCAATGTATTTGTATCTTAGAATTAGACGTCTCGTATGATATTTTAAAACCATTGAGCGTGAATTCTATTATGTGCTTGCTCTGTCCATATGACCTAAATTACCAGAAACCCAAACATCGGTCTTCGATATGATTCGAAAACAAAAAATGATGATAAAAATTCTACAAAGTTGTGGGGTCACTATACTCGTATGTATCTATTTTCAATATCTGTTTCGGTTCACTGAATTCCATTAGAAATATTCAAAAAAGAAATATATTCGAATACCTTCGAAATCCGTTATAAAATATAGCATTACAGGTATTTGAATAAGTTCTCAAGTCCCTTCTGTGAGTTAAACATATTACATTAATGGAACTTAATCCCTTCCTTTCCGACGAAGTGGCGATAAGATATTGAGAAGATTCAAACTCAGCAATCTGATCGATTTTGGCATGCCATGATTTTTTTCTTAAGTCGGATAAAATCACTGAAGTGCTTAGGTCTCGATTATGCAGAAAGGCATAACCAACCATGCCTCGATTTATATTTTCCTCCCTCCACTAAGGGATTTGAAATTTTCAATCAACCAGTGAGGCGAAAAGACACATGGGTAAGTACATATAGCTAGAGTGCTTCCCTATCGTATGTATTTTGTTGGAAATGTCGCGTATATTGTGTGTCGTTGATACAGAATCCTTGCGTCATTTAGCGGAAACGTTGAGGCGGAAAGCTCATCCTACATTGATATGGTATCAGAATTTAATTCCATTTGTGGCTCAAAGCCACTCATGAGCAAAATATTTTACGGATAAAGAACATTTGGTGAAACACCAACTCATCATAACAATACCTATCACATCATTATAAATAAAAAGAACTTCTTCTTTAAATACACTTCTGAGAGAGAGAGATAGGGACACTTCCGTTTCCGCGTTTATATCCTTTTATGTGTGTGTTTTTATTTTGAACATCGTAGATGGCTTTCGCCCAAGGATATTCGAGATCTTTGAACTTTTCACGCTCAACTTCAAGGAATTTCTGGTCCACACACAAACACACATCTTTTTTTAACTTTCCTTCTCCATCCATTCAATATCCATTGGAAGAAGTCTTCAATAGATACACGAATTGATGAAAAACGATATTCAGGTGTTGGCTGTCTTGCCATACCCTTTTTGGTTCTTTATTTCATATCTATAGTGTTTCTGACGTTTTGATGGAATAGCTGAGAAGTTTTCAAAAACGTTTCGTACTCGTACACCACATTCCACTCCAATTACCGGAAAAGGAAGTTAGTTTACTGGTCGTCACTGTCTAGTTATTATCTTTCAGTACCAGACCAGTCCAGTCAGTCCGTCGATTGTGGGTCGAAGTCGTCCTTTTTTTTCTTTTTTCGTTTTGAAAGCCAAGCAATGTCAATATAGAGTTACACGATGAAGAGTTATGTTGAAGATTTTCAAGTACAATAGGTTATATTATATTCGAAGCCACCAACAATAATTGGCATCCTTCCCATAGATCTTTGAGGATGTTCCAATAAAAATGTGGAATCTCTATTGATGATAGATGTTCAATTCAACAGAGGTAGTTACGTATGATATGACAAAGAATTTATATACTTTTTTCTGTCAAGTGTAAAGATTCTTTTTCGACCTGAGACATAACTTCCCTATTCTTTTAATCATAACCAAGTATTGCCTGATTTGTTAGTTTTGAAGGGATGATTTAAAAAACGAAAAGAGGTAATGAGTAGGTCGGGTTGTTTCTCTGTTTTAATATTTAAGCAACTTTTGCCTTCAAAAACTATGCACAACTAGACATATTATACATAAATGATTTTACGAAAATTTATATATTTATAGACTATGGAAGTCTTTCCCTTTATCTCTATATTATATATGCATATAGGTGCATATGATATACTTATAACGAGTTATTTTTTAAGAGCTATCGGAAATTAAATAAAATGCATGACTGGGTCGCACGAACTTGCTCCTTTGTAATAGACTAGGAATTTTAAAAAAGAATGTTATTAGAGAAAACTGTTCATAAGGATGAAATTAATTTTTTAAATTCTTTTAGTAGTAAGAGACAAAAACAGAATGCTATGCAAATATGAATACAAAGAACAAAAATTATAAGTCGTTGTAGTGGTTTCTTAAAAAAAAGCCTTTATATACAAAATTTTTAAAAGATTTTTCAGAAAAAAATTTGGTATGCCAACTTTAAGTTTTGATTACTGTACCATTGAAAATTAAATTTCCAAAAAAATATATTGAGTGGTTTTTGAAATATCGAATTTTCAAAAAAAAAAATGATTTTTTTTTTTCAAAAATTCAAAAAATATTTTTTTTTAAAGTTTTGAAATGTAATGGTTTTTAGAATTTTTAGAAGCATCAATATAAAAAATTTCATTAAAATCCGTAATGTAGATAATGAGTAATCGAAAATTTGAAAAAATGGTTACATGGTAGGTATCTTAATTTCAAAATTTTTACGTGCGACTTATAGGTGCTACATATAAGGCAAGTTATGCATTCGTAAAAAAATCGAACTCGAGATTTTGATCAAAGTTGACATTACGATGATAGCGAAGACTAAAAAAGTGGGTCTGGCAATTCTGTCTGTCTGTCTGTTCGACTACAGGCTAATCGGCTCAGCCGATTTTCTTTAAACTTGGTACATATCATTTTTAATTTCCCCCCCCCACACGTTTTTTTCTTTTTTTTTTAAGACCAAAAGTAACGGTACCTGCCATACGAATTTTTTTCGAAATTTTATAAACATATTTTTTTTCTTAAAAACTGTTCGACAGATTTTAAAAATAAAAACACAATAAAAATTCATTTAATTAAAGCTAGGTATTGGCTGAAAAAAATTTTCCGAAAAATGGTTATTGAGGGTAACCTTCATGGAACCATTTTTTTTATTTTGGATTTTTTCAAAAACGGTACAACCGATTTTGTTAATTTTTTTTGCTAGAGTTTTCCAAAAACATAAATAGAATTGCGTACTCAAATTTTCAAAAAAAGTTTCTAAATATAGTCTACAAGATGTTAGAAAATAAATTTTATTTTACCTAAATATAAAGGTACTTACCATACAAATGCTAAAAAATTTAAAAAAAAATGGTTTTCAAAAATCGTATTTTTCTCGAAAACGGCGCCTAGAATTTTGATAAAAAAATTTTTCTTTCAATGAAATTTTACAATATTTAATTAAATAAAAAAATTTTGAAATTAAGATTGTACCTAGTATCATAGAACCATTTTTTCGAATTTTGAATTTCTCATTATCCACATAAGGGATCTTAATGAAAATTTTTATAGAGAAGCTTCTAAAAAATCTTAAACACATTGCATTTCAAAACTTTAAAATAAATATTTTTTTGAATTTTTGAAAACAAAATCTATTTTTTTCTTTTTTTGAAAATTCGATATCGATAATATAATTTTTAATTGAACAATAATAAAAACTTTAAATTGTGGTACCAAAATTTTTTCTTAAAAAGCTTTTAAAATGTTTGTACATAAAAGCTTTTTTTAAGAAACCAATACAAAGACTTTTTGTTCTTGCATAAACCTTTATTTGCTTGAATCACATGGCATCCTATTATTACCTCCAAATACTTAAGAAGCTGTTTTAGTCATTTAAACAAGTAATTTTATGCTTATGAACAGTTTTCTCTAATAACATTCGTTTTTAAAATTCCTAGTCTATTACATAGGAGCAAGTTCGTGCGACCCAGTCGTGCATTTTATTTTTATAATATTAAAAATTGTTAAAATTAATTTAAACAAAAAAATTTTTATCAAAATTCTAGGCACCGTTTTTGAGAAAAATTTGATATTTGAAAACCATTTTTTAACATTTGTATGGTGGGTACCTGTAGTTTTAGGTAAAGTATGTTGAGAAACTTTTATTTTTTAAGTTAAAAAAAAACCAGCCTAAGGTTTTCGAGATATTGAGTTTTAAAAACAAAATTTTGAAGTTTTTTTAAAAAATCCAGAAATTTTTTTTTTCAAAATATGAATACACAGTTCTGCTTATGTTTTAAGAGAGCCTTAGCAAAAAAAAAATGATCAAAATCGGTGGTACCGTTTTTGAGAAAATCAAAAACAAAAAAATGGTTCTTTAGGGGTACCCTCAATAACCATTTTTCGGAAATTTTTTTTTAACTATTGCCTAGCTTTAACTGAATAAAATTTTTGTGTATCTTTTTTTGTTAAATCTGTCGAACAGTTTTTGAGAAAAAAATATTAATGTCAACTTTGATCAAAATCTCTAGTTTGATTTTTTTTACGAATGCATAACTTGCCTTATACATAGTTTCTATAAGTCGCAAGTAAAAAATAAAATGCACGACTGGATTGCTCTAACTTGCTCTTATGTAAAAGTACTTTGGAATTTAAGATACATTTTATAAATGTAAAACATGGATTTAATGAGATAATAATGTTCAAATGCATAAAATTGCCGTCTAATTTCTAGAAAAGTATGAATTTATGCAAAGAAATTTAAAAAAACCGTTTTATTATTAAATAATTTTTTTACATTACGAAATCTCTTAAAAATTTTTTAAGAAAAAAATGCGAGATGCAAATTTTAAGTATTTAATAATATTGATCTTAGGAAATAATTTCAAAAAATAATTGTTCATAGGTTTTGAAGATACATATTGATTTTTCAAAAAAAAAATTTTTTTTCAAAAAAAACCCAACAAATATTTTTTCGAATATTTTTATATACAATATTATTTTAAACTTAAGGGACTCATGCTGAAAATTTTTGGTTGACATCCTTAGAGCCTTTAATGAGAAAGTCGAAAATCAAAAAAACGGTTCTATGACATTTACCGAAAATTTTTTTTTACCGAAATATAGTCCATGTCCATAATATTACACAAAACTTTTTTATCAAAATCGTTACAGCCGTTTTCGAGATAAATAAAATTTTGCATTACGGGTCCGTTAGTTGCCGGGGGGTACCGTTAGTTTCGGAGCTAAAAAAAAATTTCAATTTCTCCTCTAGCGAATCACCGAAGACCCTTCACTAACGAGATTTAAAGAAATAGGTCCAGTGGCTTAGGCTGTTGTTTGAGGTTCAGACATAGGTACACACATACAGACATATAGACAGACAGACGGAATTGCCGGACCCACTTTTTTCGTCTTCGCTATCATCGTAATGTCAACTTTGATCAAAATCTCGAGTTCGATTTTTTTTCCAAGTGCAGAACTTGCCCTAAAGTACCTACATATGTATATCGCAAGTAAAAAACACATAAAATTCAGAAAAATGCATGAAATCTTTGTTTCAATCGATAGTACCTACGATCGATATAATTTGATGTTTGAAAATTATTTCATGCCGCTGCTGCGCCTCAAATGGTCCATCCACTTAGTCCAATTTTGGCATACTCCTTCTAACATTTCGGCCGGTATCTCACGAATAAATGCTTCAATATTGGCTTCCAGAGCGTCCATCGGGCTTGTCGCTATAGACATAAGTCTTAGCATAGCCCTACAAAAATTAGTTTAGAGGCATTAAATCGCACGATCTAGGAGGCCAATTGACCGACCCCAAACGTGAAATTAACTGTTCACCGAACTCGCCTCGGTGCCACGATTACTCACATCAATGGAACAAAAACAGCGTCGTGGGGATGTTTCAATCGTATGTTTGGCGAATTCTCACAGCAATAAAGCAGAGTTTTTGCGTCAATTCATAACCATGGATGAAACATGGGTCCATCACTTCACACCTGAGACGAAGGAACAGTCAACACAATGGACTGAAAGGGGAGAATCGGCTGCAAAGAAGGCGAAGACAGTTCCATCTGCAGGCAAGGTCATGGCGTTAGTTTTTTGGGATGCGCGTGGGATAATTTTCATTCAGAAAGGAAAAGCAATCAAAGGCAAGTATTATGCGTTATGCGAACTAATTGCAGCGTTTGAGTGACGAAAACAAGAAAAAACGGCCGCATTTGGCGAAACAGAAAGTTTTGTTTCATCAAGACAATTTACCAGTTCACATATCCGTTATCGCGATTTCCAAAATCAATGAGTTAAAGTTCGAATTGCTTCCTCACGCACCCTATTCGCCAGATTTAGTCCCCTCGGATTATCTTCTGTTTCCAAACTTGAAAAAATGGCTCGGTGCTAAAAGATTTGCCAACAATGAAGAGGTGGAGTCTGCGGTTGATGGCTATTTTGAGAAGCTCGACGGTTCTCACTATTAACAGGGTATCGAAGCTATTGAACATCGCTGGGAAAAGTGTATCGAGCTGAAAGGAGACTATGTAGAGAAATAAAGATATTTTTCCCCAAATTTTTTGTGTTTTCTTTGTTAGGTCGGATACTTTTTGGCCTACCCTCGCAACAGAGCACGCATTTTGATAAAAAAATTTAATAATTTGCAAGCGTTGTTCGTTTGTAAGACGATTCATGGTTAAATTATAGACCAAACTGAAGATATTTGACAGTAACATAAAACACAAAACACAAAACGTGCGTGAGCTGTCAAAACCAGTGTTGCCAAAAAGAAAATAGCAAAAAAATCACCCATTATATACGTTCAGTAATTTTTCAATAACAAAATTATGCGATTTTGTGTTTAATATTTTTGTTAAAAAGGAAATCAATTTATGAATTCGTATTTAAATTTTAATCTAACAAGCACTTTTATGTGTTTATATTTCGAAATTTAAAAATAAAATCTAATATAAAAAGTTTCAAGGTTTAATGCAAAATTCAATAGTTTTTTTTCGCCCTTCAGTCGATACAGATAGCTTGGTCCAGAAATAGCTAGAGGCCAGTTTATATGGATACAAAAAAAAAAAACGACCTCCTTTAAATTATTGCTTGTTGCAATGCTAACCTACCGGGCTATTGTGAAGCTTGTGCAGGACTTTTTCACCATATAAATTAAAGTTAATAGATACGAGGCCATCCTATTTCTTTTTCCATCCATTGTGGTGGTAAAAGTGAATATTTTTTACGTAAGTTCCACGAACAAGCAAGGCGCGTATAAACTTTGAGACATAATTCAACTTTATTGCGGAACCAGCTACTCGGTTACAATTTATAGACTAAAGTCCAGATGTTTATTATGTGAATTACCAAACTGTTAACTGTGTTAATAAACATCCCTTTATGTGGGGGTGGAAGCATCTATAAATCGCGGAATCTTACTCACTGTGTTGACGAATATAAAATTCTGAGTTTATTTAATCGGATTAAAAAAAATATGTTTGCTGACTGAGCTTCCTTATAGTGAAAATAAAATTCATATATTCATGTTTACATTCTTAAATGAAATAATATTACAATTTCTGTATATTTTTTTATTGAAGAAATATAACAATATTTTTTGAGTTCTTGTTTGTTTGCTGAAACAACATTTACATTATGTTATGATATATCGGAAACACATAAAGCAGTAATAATTGAAACTTAAGTACAAGTTACTCGCACACAATATTGAGAGTAATAGCATATTCTTTTTTTCATTTTTGAGAAAAATATAGCTATATAAGCTTCTTTCATGCAATATCTACGGCATTTGATAGAGTTTGACATCCAAGTTTGGTTTCAATGAAACCTTTATGCTTTGGATTAGTAATTACGTTCTGGATCGTTCAATATAAGTTGTATTGAACGGTGGCAAGTATGATTTTAACAAAATAAATGCTGGTGTTCCCCAGGGCTCCGTTTTGTCTCCGACACTCTTCTTCATTTTTATAAATGATCTCTTGTCTGAAACTTCTTATCCTCTTCACTGTTTTGCAGACTACTATCTATCCTCAGCATTTTGTACTAGTTTTCCAATTCATATCCATCTCCTTTGGAATTGGAAATGCAATGATATATCGCATGATGAGCTCGTTAAACTTCAATCTTTACAACATTGTTAAATAGGATATAAAAAATCGTGTGGAAATGAAGGCTTCGGAAATTTAATGCTGTTTAATGTTCTTTTATCGACGTTATCGAAAAGCTCTTCGTTCCCGGTATGTGTGTTAATAAATAACGATTTTTTTAACTTTTTTGAAGCCAATGTTTAAAAATTTGATTTAAATCCGTTATCTCGGTAGTGAGAAAATTCCAAAATTGTTCTATTACCGGTATAGTCCTTAATATCGTTATTTAAAAAAAATTGTTATTGAATTATAGATCGTAAAAATTAATCGTTTTCGAGATAATTGAAGGGTTGTAAGTCTAAAGGGTCTAAGTGCCATTTTTATAATTTAGAGATAAACGAGAAAAACATAAGCAAAAGCCCTTTGGCATTTATGCTATACCACAACTTTATTTGTGTGTGTGTACAGTTTTAAAAGAAATAGGCACTTGAATCCATTTTGAATTTATAAGGCTTGGCCCTTAGATTGTATTTTGATAAAAATATTGATTTTTGATTTTTTGGCACTTAGACCCTTTAGACTTACAACCCTTCAATTACTATTTTCGAAAACTATTTTTTAACATTTGTATGGTGGGAACCGTTACAAAATTGTAAAATTCTTAAATAAATTTCGAATGGTACCATTATTTTTGATCTTAAAAATAAAAAAGAAATACACGTATTAGGAATTTAAAAATGATATCTACCAAGTTTTTAAAGAAAATCGGCCGGGCCGTTTAGGCCGTAGTGTGGCTTCCCTGAGGAACTCCTGATGGAACATGAATATGGTGCCAAAAGAAGCTTTAGATTTTTAAAATCTGAACTCGATCAGTTAAATCCTAGAACAAAATCCTAGACAGGTATGTTTATGAAGAAGAAGCTTCTGACCAGCCTTCAGATTTTCCTTCGATCTAAGTAGATCTACTTCGATTTTGAGAAAAAAAATTAATCTATATTTCCCTTTTTTTAGGATTTACTTCTCTTTGATATAATTCTTGACCAACATATTTTGAGACAGCGCTGATCATTCTGTATTACATGAAACACAAGTTTAGAAATCGTAAAGATATATGATCCCAGGGGCGAACGCAGGTGGGGGTTTTGGGGGTTCAAACCCCCTCCGAAACATGTGGAATAAAAAAAATAGGGTTAATTTTTTTAAAGAACAAAAAACAAAGTGTTATTTTCGTGCCATAAATTCTTCTATATCTTTTCATTAAAAAGTTCCATAATTCAAATGTAATTAATGTACGGCCCAAGAATAGGAGTTCCTGGAATATACTTGCACTTATTTAAACAGAGATATTAATTAAATTATAAAGTAGAAACAAAAGTAAACAACTTTATTTATATTATATTCATACCACAATTTCTTTAAATGTCTAGTAAAGTATGCAATAAGTAACTATAAGTAATTAAATAAAAAACATCCATATTTAATGTTTGTATAACCCCGTGTCACAAGGAAATCGGTTTGAATTTTTCCCCCACAGGTTTTTTTCTTTTTTTTTTAGACCAAAAAAAACGGTACCTACCTATACGATTTTTTTTTTTTAATTTTATTTATTTATTTATTTTTTTTTTCTCAAAAACTGCCCCACAGAATTTAAAAAAAAATTCAGAAAATGTCATTGAGTTTAATATAGGCAATGGTTAAAAAATAGTTATTTTTTGAAAGCCCCAAAATGTTTTACCTAAAAATAAAGATACCCACCATACAAATGTAAAAAATTGTTTCCGAAAATCGTTCTTTTTTTTCAAAAACAGCTCCGAAAATTTTCATAAAGTTTTTTTATTTCGATTCATTTTTACTATCTATAATTTGATAAAAAACATATTAAAATTAAGATATAACTGACTGTACCTACCATGAATCGTTTTTTCGAATTTTGAATTTCTAATTATAGGCAGAACGGATTTGAATGAAATTTTTCATGGATAAGCTTCTAAAGTTTAAAAAACATTGTGTTTAAAAATTCGTTATCTTAAAAAAGGCTCAATATTTTTTTTTGGAAATTTCTTTTATATTCGTACAATAATGAATACTACAAGTTGGTGTAAAAAAAATTTTTCTTAAAAATGTTTTAAGAATTTTGTAGATATTTTTTAAAAAAGCACTATGACTTATAATTGTTGGTCTTGCATAAACTAATATTTTCTTGAATCACATGCCATCCTGTTTGTAGCTCCAACAAAGGAAAAAAAAAAGAATTTGAATGTTTATGAACAATTTTTCAACATTAAATTTTGAAATTCTTTGTCTTTTAAATAAAAGCAATTTCGTGCGACCCGGTTACTCAATGAGTGGCACACGCCTGGAAGCGTTGTGGTTATAGTGTTGCTGTGCTGTGTATGATTGCAAAAGTATAAGTTATGACTTCACGTATTAATATATTCCGAATTTAGTTTTGTGGAGCTAATTATAATTCTATTTTTAGGTAAACACTTATGAAATCACTTACACTCTTTCTTCTTGTTGCATTAATGATATTATATGAACCAAATAATGGCCTTCATCACAAGGCCCGTAGTAAAAGTCTATGTCTAAAAATTAATTCCGGAATAAAAATGCACAAAAGGGAAGTACCAAACGCGCTAGTAGAGAATATTTTCCAACTTTTAGTAACATTATTCAAACATGCCTAATAGGTATCTGTTGCAACATCCTTATGATATTTTATTTTTGAGATTAGCTGTATGAATTTGTTGCAAAAGTCCCTATCACTATGAACCAATATTGTTTAGTAATAACATATTTATGTTAATAACAATAAAGATTATGTAATTAACAAGTACCTACAACATAGTAATAAAATAATATACATATTTATAAAAATCTCATATTTTTTTCTAAAACCCCCTCCGAAATTATTTTCTGCGTCCGCCCCTGTATGAGCCACTTTTTGAATATAAAATTCATACAAAAATTCAAGTTCGTTGATGGAAAATTTACTTTAAAATAGTCATACTTATTTACTATTTTGTTTTTACAAGTCTGAATTTTGAATTTACTTTTATATGTTTTGTTTAAATAATTTTCGTTTTTTTTTTAAGAAGCCTTTATTCACTGTTGTAAATATAAAATTTAATTTGTTTCTATTGAAGTCTGAAGTTTGTGTTATATTTGTATTTATTTTATTTTAAGTCTGAATTTCTTGTACCTTTACTTGTTACTTGTATGCAATTAATTATTTATTTTTTAATAAAAAATAATCAAATAATTCTGAATAAACTTTTGTTAGGAATTTTGTTTCGAAAAATTTGAAATTCTTAAGGTCCTAAAACTACTATGAAAATTTTGGATTTACTTCAGTTTTTTCCGTATTTACTTCGAAAAGTTAAAACCATAGTCCAAGCCCTGCTTGTGACTAACTCTTTGTGATGTTCATGAAGATTATATGAGCTTGGATGTACCTATAATTAATAAATATAGTAAGACTAGTTAATGTTGACCTTCCTGCGATAAAACCATCTTGGTAAATTGGTAAATTTTTCTCGAACAAAGAAAATATCTTATCACAAACTATAATTTTTCAAAAAGCTTGGGTATATTTGCGGTCTTACAAATTGGTCCATTATTCGATATATCTTGTTTACAATCCACTTTAAAGATAGAGCTTAGGAAATAATCCACTTTGAAGAGAAATAATATATAAAATTGATAGTGGTCCTGCAGAAGAAGTAGGTGTGTTTTGTATTAGTAATGGTTAAAAAACAACAGATCCTTCAGAGCATTAAAACCTCCACCTTATTTATCTGCAGGAAGCCTTAACTAAACCTTTCAGTTACAATCGGTAGGTTTTAAGACGGAAAATGAAATACATAAGCAGATTTGGAATATCTTGCAACCAGATCATACATTTTAGGAATGTTGTTAGCCGAAGAACCCGAATAACTCATAAAGCTGGAAAACCCTGTAATTTTTCTCTTAGAGTTTATAACTGTGAAGTGAAAGATCGAGACTTTGACGTCCCTACCAACGTAGTTTTCGAAAAAGTACACTCCAATGACGCCGCCGCCGCCGCGCCGCCGCGCCGCCGCACTATGGGACCAAATGATGAAATCCATCTCAAAAATAGTTTTGGTGAATTTCGTAATTTGAAAAATTTAATAATGGGATTATATACTAGAAATAGGGTTCTTCCAAACACAGTATATTTTGTGTATCTTACTTTTGTTCTAGGTACCTAAAATTACCGTTAAAAATAACATTTCGATATTTTTATTTTTTAGAATTATTAGAAGTGAGAGTTTGAAGTCAATTATTTCGTATTTTTCTGGACAGCATGTATAAGGATTATACCTTTTTGAAAAGCCCAAGCCCTCTTCTTTACAAAACAGTTATATTTTTTTAAATTAAGTTCACTAGTAAATTTATAAAAAAAAATGAGTAAGGTGCACTATCTTTTTCATTTTTTAGTTTTTAATTGAAGTTTTCTCTGTTAGCTCCGGCTGCCTCCGTTTTAAGAAGAAAAAACGTATGATGAGAAGGAAAAATAAGTTTTTATAATAAAAATTCGTATTCTTATAACTTTAGTGTTAAGTGATGAAAAAAATTAAAATTTGGCAAAAATGTGGAACCTTTATTGACGCAAATAAATGTGTATTCCAAAAAGTATTAGACCATTATTTTATTACTTTTAGCTCAAAATTTAAAAAAAAAATGTTATTTTTTGTCAAAAGTTAAAATATATAACTATTAAAACACATGTTGCAACACATTTTCATAAACATCATATAAGTGACTATGTTTCCACAAAATTTATAAGTTTTTATCAGTTATTTCCAATATTATTAAAATTCAAAATTTTATTTTTAGAATAAAATATTTGTTTTCCAATTTTAACATTTCTTACTTATATTTATATTAAAAAAATCATAATTAAATAAAAATAAATGCCAAGCATTTGAGGGTGGGAGGGGTTGTGTTGGGTATGTTGCATATAATACAAATGTAGGTACATATAAATAACACAAAGCAGAAGAAGACAAAAAGTTAACAGTTCACTTAGGCTAGTCGCGCACTGGCAACTGTGATCGAAATCAAATAGTTTAATCACCAGTTGAAAGAGAACCGCACACTGGCAACTCTTTACTCACGCTCGCTATCTTTTCTCTCTTGCACCTATAAGAAACAGCTCAACTGATGCGAGGCAATCGTTTAGTTTGTGTCAAAACACAAACTTTTTAGTTTCGAGAATCGAGTTGCTCTAAGTGCGCGGTGTCCCATATAAGCCCATATGTTTCATTTTAGCAACCAAACAGTTGCGAAACTAAAAATTGAATGTGCGCGCCTAGCCTTAGAAGAGAACTGCATACAATATGGAAACTGAATCGTAAACAATACCAAAAGCAACAACAAAAGCATGCGAAAAGAGTCTTAAAGGTGATAGAGTTGGCATGGGACAGCCAAATTATTGTTGTAACATTAATCAATCAAGAGGCAAAATTCATAGATAATGGAATGAGGTGATTACTTAGCTTTTATTCTCAATAAAGCGTTTGAGGGATTTGGATTAAATTTAAAAAAATCAAAATGAGAGAATTTCTTTGCAATAAAATGTTCAAGATCAGCTACGAACGAAGATTTTCTACACACTTTATTATATAAGTACATCTGATCTGCATGTATCTAGTCTGGGAAAACCAAGAACAAAAAATGATACCAAAGCGTTGTTTGACGAGGCTAAAGAACTTTTTGACATTAATTTATACACCTAGTAATAAGGTGTGCTTTTGAATTCCTTTTTTTTGTCTTAAGGGTGAAAAACTTTCATATAACAAAAAGGGGCGTGGCAGTACACTGATTTTACTTTTACATATAAAACTTAATTTAAAAAATGCCTGCTCTTAATGAACTTTAAGCTGAAAATAAAAAAAAGGGAGTGAAAGTAGGCGGGAAAGTGGGCAGAAAAAATATACAAATTTTCGGCTTCCTGTTCACTAAAAAGAGAAAATAACAAAAATCAGAAAAATATGGTCGTGGTAGTGGGCGGATTTTACAAAAACTACTTTCAAATGTTTTCACCGGTAAAAGAAAAAAAGTGTACAAATTTCATCCAAATTGTTGCAATAATTCTTGCTCCAACAAATTTTTCCCATATAAATTAAACAAAATCTACAAATTTGTTATTTTATTTTATTAAAAAACATAAAATAATTTATTTCTATTTAAAACTTTTTAATATTTCAAATATTTGGTTATACAAGTATAAGTGTGCAAAATTTCAAAAAAAAATATTGAGAAACGAAAAAGTTATGGATTTTTGAGATGGTTTGCACCATTTGGTCCCATAGTGCGCCTCCAGCCCAAAATCCAGTCCAAACGGTAACTTTTTCAGAATGCAATTTCAACTGGTTGAACTTCGTGACGGTTGGTGTCGTCGCTAAAGATTATTGTGGTGTAAAGATGAATCGGTGTCTTATTCCAAATGATCCGAAGCTGAGTCTGCGAACAAAATACACTTTAAGCTCCTGGATCGATTGGATCCTGCATGAGCCCAAGTCCCGACATAAAATTCGCTAAGTTGAAGCCTGCATGGCGAGGAATCGACTGCCCTGGGTTCTACTGTAAACTTTCATGGACGTCAGCGTTGTTCTCGGTCGATCTTGCGAATGTTAGCTGATTGTGGGCTACCAAACATCCAAGAGCCAACCGTGAACATAAGGTCGACATAAGGTTTTTCCGTTAAGTGTTTACATACATACAGCAATCGCTAGAGCTGACAGTTTGGCTGCTGAATTGTTCGAAGATGCAGGCAAAGACTTGATTTGAAATATGCACCAGCTCACATGCAAAACATGGTCGCAAGGAAGCATGCCCGACAAATGGAACGTCAACATTGTTCATCCGATCTTCAAGAAAGGAGACCTTTTTAACTGCGCCAACTACAGGGGTATAAGTCTCCTGAATATCGCATACAAGATCCTTTCTGCCGTATTATGCGAACGTCTGAAGCAATTCCTTAGGAACCTAATAGGTCCATTTGAGTGCAGCCTTAGACCAGAAAAGTCCTCATTCGACCAAATATTCACATTATGAAAAACCTTAAAATAAAAAAAAACCCAGGAACTTCAAATCGACACCAACCACTTTTTCATCGGTTTCAAAGCCGCGTATGATAGCATCTATAGGGACGAACTATATACATAGAGCAGTTCTTGCTAGTTTTGCTATCCCTAATAATGGAGACCGCGCGCTGCTCCATCAAGGTCGGAAAAAATCTCACCGATGTGTTTGATGTCAAAAAAGGGTTTAAGTAAGGCGATGATCTGTCATGCGACTTTTGCAACATCATTCCTAAAAGAATACTTCAAAACTCACGCGTCAATACTGGAGGTACAATATTTCAAAAGTCCTCTCAATTACTCGGATACGCCGACGCACGGTATTACCATAATTCAAAGAATAAAGCGTGATATCACTGGGGCGTTTGTGAGCAATGAAATGGAAGTTGGGCTTAGCGGTCAATGAAGGGAGGGAAAGACAAAGTATATTCTGTCATCAAGAAAGGACATACAACAAGGACGTCTTGGACAGAACGTCTCCATAGGCAGCTTTATAGGACCCATACACTACTCATGCCTGCATGCGCAATGCAGTGATTGCGCATGCAAACTGAACATGTATGGTCTTGATTGTGTGGTTGTGCATGCGACATGAGTGATTTCTAAAATTTTTGATTTTTCCATGTTTGCGCATGCATGATTGTGTGGTGTGTGTGTTAAAAATTCAAAATTGCTCAGTCAAGCGATAAATTTCAGTCAGGCATTTGAAAAAAAAAATCGAACTCGAGATTTTGATCAAAGTTGACATTACGATGATAGCGAAGACGAAAAAGTGGGTCCGGCAATTCCGTCTGTCTGTCTGTATGTCTGTACCTCGAACTACAGCCTAAACTACTACAGGTATTTTCTTCAAACTCGGTAGGTACTTAAGAGTGTTCGGTGATTCCCTAGAGGGGAAATTAAAATTTTTATTTTAGCTCTAAAACAAACGGTACCCCCCATACACCCGTAATGCATAATCTTATTTATCTCGAAAACAGCTCTAATGAATTGATAAAAAAAATTTGGTGTGATATTATGGACATGAACTACATTTTTGTAAAAAAAATTTTGGGGCAGAATGTTATTAATGGTATCTGTCATAGAACCGGTTTTTTGATTTTCGAATTTCGGCCTTAACGATTTTAACCCAACATTTTTGCCAGGAGCCCCTTAAGTTTAAAATAATATCGTGTGTAAAAATATTCGAAACATTTTTTTTTTTTGTTTTTTTGAAAAAAAAATTTCCAATTTATTTTTTGAAAAATCAATATTTTGAAAACGTGTGAACGATTATTTTTTGAAATTATTTCCTAAAATCGTAAAATTGGCATCCTAAATTTGAAAGAAATTTGTTATATAAAAAATTACTTCAATAAAACGATTTTTGAACTTTATTTGCACAAATTCATACTTTTCTGGAAATCAGACCGCAATTCCATGCATTTGAACATTTTTATCTCATTAAATCCATGTTTTATATTTATAAAATGTATTTTAAATTCCAAAGTACTTTTTTATCAGAGCAAGTTCGTGCGACCCAGTCGTGTTTTTTATTTTTTTTTATTGCCAAAGCAATCAAAATTATTGCACCAGCGGAGTTTGACATAACTTTTCTACTAGTGATAAACACACGAATGAATATTGTGCGGTTTGCATGAATAGTGTATTGGGGAAGACATATTGTGCATGCTTGTGATTGTGCATGCAGGCATGAGTAGTGTATGGGCCCTATTAGTTTTGAGGTAGATAAGGACATTGTCTACTCACGTGTCTACTACCAGCGTTAAAATCAAACGGAGAATAACTCTTGCCAATCGCTGCTTCTTTGGACTAATAAGGCGCGATTAAGTTACAAGGTCCTCTCTCGAGCAACTAAAGTATCCCTCTACAAAACTCTCATCATCCCGGTCCTTGTAAACAATGACCGGGATGATGAGGACATTGTCGAGTGTCAAGTGGATGAAGCTTATTGATGCTTCGAGAAGAAAATTCGCCGTGTGATCCATGGACCTAGATAGCTATAGAAGCTTGTTAGTTGAGGTCCTGACCCACCCCGGACCGATGCACCACTCTGCTAGCATCCGAAGCTTCCAATTTTTCTTAACTGTTGTAGGTACAGACATGTGCCTTAATAAAACCTCCTTGACTGAAGTTTAAAACTGTTAAATCGCACAATATCGGTGGCCAATTCACATCGCATCCGCGTGAGATAACCATGCTCGGAAATCGCTCGTACAAAATGTCCATTGTAGTATTAGCTGTATTTCACGTGGTGATGTCCTGTTATCCACATCCACATATCGTCGGTGTCCATAACAACTAATTTGGGCTAACAGAACTGAACGGCCAAACCAAACAGTGACTGTCTCTGGATTTACTGCAATTTGGTGGATCTCGTGTGTGTTGCGATCGTCCTAAAATTGAATATTTTGCGTTTTGACGAACCCATTTATCCAGAAATGGACCTCGTCTTTGAAAATGATTTTTCGATCTATGTGCGAGAAACAAATTTCTCGAACAGAAGACCGATTTTCACAAAACAATTTCAACATTTCTCCATTTTGACAGATTAAATAAATGACAACCAATTTGGCAGGTGTAGGCTCAACAATATGGCCGCAATCACCTCTCAAAGTTTGAAAGCCAATATTGGAAAATCCCTCATGAGATTGAGAAACCGCAATCGAGTAGAAATGAACTGGAAACGAATTGTATGACTTCATTACCACTTCATATTGCGCTGACACGGAATTATATTGGGATAGGTTTCATCGTTCTACTCGAATTGGAGTCAATCTTTTCTTTGGTGAACGGGTCTCAATCACGATTGAAACAGCTCTAATCGAAATGTTATCTTTAAAAATAAAGTAGGAAATCACGATCAACTTAGAGCTTGTACTGAGTTCATAGCTGTAATAGTTGTGTGTTAAAGAAACACCCTTAATAGATATTGGTGATAGATTACTCAATAAAACATAATTCAATTAAATGTATGAGCCGGAACACGAATTACTTCTTTACAAAAGCTTGTTTAGCTTAGAATTAATAGGTACGAGTACACATAAAATCACACAACCATTTTGATAGAGGGTTCCTAAAACATATAAGACAAAATTGAATTTAGATATTAGAATTCATGCGAAACCACCACATATCCCTGTGAAGATGTAAGCCATTCTGAACAACAAGAACTTCTTTTTTTTGAAGGGTGCTACAAAAAAAAAAAAAAATAAAATGCAATTAATACCAATACTGGGAAGACTATCGAGAAACGAACAAAATTGTTAAAGGTTGCCGGTGAAATTAAATCGAATGTCGAATGGGTTTATTCTTCCCTACATACTTTTTTGCATTTTTTTGTATTCTCTGAAAGCTGTTTGAGAAGAGTGGCCTTACACATTAAGATAAAGCAGAGGTGAGCTTCTCGTACACCTTTCAAGAGTAGGTTGATACCTTACAACGAACTTACCTTTCCACTATATATCCCCGAGAGGCAATAAAGTTCACCACCCGACGTTGCGAGATTCATTTATTAAGCCTCGTTTTCAGACATAAAATACCGATACCAGTAGAGAAGAAAAAAAAAATTACTGTATCGATGAAATAAAATTACTGAATGGAAATTGGTGAGAGCTTGAGGTACCCTCGATAGCACCCAGTTGGGTGGTACTTGGTAACTCAAGCGATGTGTTATTGTTAAATAGATGGCAGATTAAAAGAGCTGGGATTTGAAGGAGTGTTATTGGTTACGGAATTGGGGTAAGGGTATATTGGTCTTAACAAGGCTCTGTATTTGGCGGGTGCCTTTAATGGCTTTCAATTACGAGCTACTTTCATGAGCTTTATGACCTGTTTTGTGTATTAAATTGGATCCTTTTTTCAATTTTCCTAAATAAAGAAGATGGAAGGTATAAAGGTGTAGCTGTGTTTATAAACCAATCTTATTAGAATGTATGGTTGTGTGTTTGTAATTTGAAATACTTACTTAACGAAGTGGGTTAGGTATGGAATAAAGTATAACCTGTAGAGATGGATTTACTACTTACATTCAATCTTGAAATTGGAAACCTTTATTGGTATAATTTTTATTGGCAAATAAACTCTAATGAAAATTATATCATTTTTGTTTCATCATTTCTCTTATAGTCTTAAAGGAAATAATGTATAAAGTGATGGTGCCTGTATGTACAAAAAAGCCCTAATGGCCAGGGTATTTTCTCTTGTCAAGATTGGCTAGAACCTTCTCCATGAAAAACCATAATTATTATTATGAGAAACGATAAACGTCTCGGAAAAGCCATGATTCTATAACACTGACCGAATATGAGGTTGATATAACATCGCATTGGTTGTCCCAGTTTTATGGAGTGGCGATCTTTAATAGATTTCTAGAATCTGAACCAGTCAATTGGATTTCATGAATTTTTATAAATGATTGATTCTAATAAAAGTCACTAAATTTTTTAGATTGATAAGTATCGGTTTGTGGTTTTTGAAAACTTAAGGAAAAAACCAAGTAAGCCAAATTGGAGAGCTGGGCACTTTTGATAATGCTACTCAGTGTGAAGTCGCGTGGAACAGAGCACAAGTTCAAAGTAGGTAAACAAGTTCTGATAAAAGTAAGATTACTCAACCAATAGTTTTTGGATAATATGCATCACAGACAATCAATGTCTGCACATATCAATTATTAATACTGTTGAGAAGCTTTATTAGTCTAGTAAAATTATCAAAATTGTAAAGAAGTTTTTTTTATAAATGCAGAAAACTCGAAAAAAAATCTGTCTTTTCCATCATTAAAAAAGGGTTACTTTTGCGGAAATGCATATGTTTTGGCCGTTATTGATCATAGATTTATATTTTTAACAGCTATTTCCAGAAAAAAATTCTGTCAAAAACCTGCCAAATTGTTGAATTAAAATAGAGGTCTTAAGGTTAACCTCACCCAATATGACCAAGTGGATTTTCTGTAAGGTAATATAAATCATATTTTCTGTTTCTATATCAATCGGTAGGGTAAGGCAAAATTCAAGAGCTTGGTTAACGAACGATATTTGCTTGTTAAAAGAGTAACGTGAGCAGGCATATCCACGATGGAAATATTTTCGCAATGACAAGCTGCATAAACTTTACAATTAGTTAAGAAATAAAGTCACTCGTGAGATTTGAATCGCTAGGATGTAGTTTATTCCAGTCAACTTAACACCAATATAGGCCGAAATCTATGAAGTAAGCTTCGTAATTTTGGATAGGCAAATAAAAGATAAGCCGTACTAGTGATGTAGATTATGTTGATCTAAATCGCAGTTTTTCATCGGTTCCGCCAATAATTTCAGCTGCGAATAATACTTCCACCACAGAAGAAGTCGAAAGTTTTCTGAGAGTAAAATCGAATTCTGCTGGCTTATGTGGAGTTTCATGGAAGCAATATTACCTTTGCTCCTTACATATATTAGGCACGTATTGATACCATTTTTAAAACCGGAATTTTTCCATGCCAAAACAATACAAATCCCTAAAAATTGGACAGTTGATTAATTCAAACTTATTTGTCCAAAATTTGTGAACGCTTAATGCATAAGCAAGGGAGTATCTTACAGGTAATTCTTCTGGTTTCACTTCAATCTGGATTTCGTGCTAAACAAAGTTCTACTACTGCTCTGATGAGTGTGGTAGAAGACAGAAGAAAGAAGTTAGATAAAAACCCCGTTAAATTCCTTATCCTTCTGGACTTCCTCGAGGCATTTGATATATTGAACTCCTTCATTCTTATTGATAAGCTGTGTATAGTGTGTATAGTTACTTGCATCATGTCTTAATGAAAGGAAACAGGCTGTGTCTCTAGATAGTGCTTTAGCTGAATTACTTCCGTTGAAGACAGGTGTCCCACAAGGATCGACTTTGAGCCTGCTTTTATTCTCGTTCTACATTAATGATATACAAAATATAATTTTAAGCTCTCTGAAGCATATTTACGCTGATGATATCCAAATTTATAGAACTTGTTCTTTATGTCTAATAGAGAATTGAGCCAGCATATTTATTGAAGATCTTGAATGGATATCTAAGAAGTCTTCAAAAATAACTTACCACTAAATCCTAACAAATGTAAATGTTCGGTATTTGCAGGGACAGCGCAACCGTGTGTGCACTGTGTGCGGCGCACAAGGGCGCCAACGTCTAGGGGTGGAAAATTAAGAGATCGATCTAACTCAACCTATACAGCATACTATAGAAATTTTTCTTAAGCTATTGGAACCTGTTTACATTTGACCGTTCACTACGTAGTGCCCACATACAGTCTACTACAAATCTTGATTCATATTTTGTTTTTGACTGTCGCCTCTCACACCAAATAACCCCTTCGATTGCAGTCATAGTGTAAACGGCTTAACGTCATGTCGCCATAGATTGACACTTGGGAAATAGCTTTCCATGCGACCTACATCTCAAACTACTACTAACTACGGCACCAATAGTCCTCTCAATCTCTTAATAAATGTCTTCAATAAAAACTATTTTCTTATTCATTCAATTAATGACAACGTAAAATCACACAGTTTTAAGAATATGTTCTTCATCTTTAACAATTAAATTTAAAGTATAAATTTAAGTATTTTTAGTTTTTATATTATGTAAAAGATAAAAGATTTCATTAAAATCCGTTCTGCCGGTAATGAGAAATCCAAAAATCGATAAAATGGTTCTATGGTCGGTACCGTCAGTAATATATCGATTTCAATTTTTTTTGTTTAATTATAGAACGTCAAAATTTATCATAAAAAAAAATTTATCAAATTTCTCGGAGATCTTTTTGAGAAAAATACGATTTTCGAAAACCATTTTTTAACATTTGTAGGGTAGGTACCGTTATTTTTAGGTGTGTAATACACTTTTTCTCTTTATATTAAGAAACTTTAATTTATCAAGTTTTTAAAAAAATCTACCATGGGGTTTTCGAAATATTGAGTTAAAAAAAAATTTTAATCCAAACAATGTTTTTTTTTTAAATTTTAATGCACAGCAATATTGAAAATTTTGGTGAGCCTTAGCATAAAACAAATTATCAAAATCGGTTGTACCGATTCTTTAAATTTTTTGATTTTTATTTAAATCTGTTGGACATTGTATAAAAAAAAAATTTATTAAATTTCGAAAAAAACTCGTACGGCAGGTACCGTTATTTTTGGTTTAAAAATAAAAAACGTGTGGGGACAAACATAAACGTAAACATCTTTTTTTCCCACAATTATACTCAATGATATAGCAATCGATTTTGCAGTCAGTTTGGGAATGAGCTAAGCCTCTTCTTTGCAAATAAGAGCAACTAAATTTGACAATTTTTTTTCGAAATTTTATACCTAAAATATTTTCTTTCAGAAGAACTGTTCCACAAGATTTAAAAAAAAACTAATTCACAAAATTTCATTTGGCAAAGGCTAGGTTATGCTTAGAAAAAAAAGTCTGAAAAATGGTGATTAATACTCGTAGTATCCTTCTTATAAGCATTTTTCTGTTTTTGATTTTATCAAAAACTGTTTAACCGATTTTGATCATATTTTTTATGCTGAACAGATTATTTATTTTTGCGGTAAAAAACTTTTATATCTGTTTTTTTTTAAGCCACCTGCTACCATACCCATTTTTCTTTTATTTGATCCTATTCTTAATGTTATGTAGCTAGGGAGCAGAAAAACTGATTTATCATTTTAAACATTTGACATGACATGTGTACTTTTTGAACGCACTTCCCTGCTTATCTCTACTCAATCTTTCTCTTTATTTGGTTTCAAGTTCCATCACATACAATGTCTTTTAAAAGCCGACATTTTGTATTAACTTATTGAGATCCTTCCACGTTCGTAAAATATACATATTTTAAGATGTAGAGCTCCATCAACCGCACGAATTCAATATACATAGTTTAAAAATCATCATTTAGCCAGTTGTAATTCTCAAAGCGAGCTGATTTATATTTGGAAAACAAATTTTTTATTATATTATAATATAATTATGTAATTTCGATAAATTAAATTTTTGGCTCAAATAATTAACAATTTTATAGGGACAAGTAATATGTACATAACTATTTAACAATATCTTCTTTAAACTTTATATACATACTTTAAATATTATTATATTTTACAAACATATGTTTTAATAAAAGAAGACCCGTTATAACTCAGAAGTGGGATAAGCCAATATTAAAGATTAAAAATTTAAGATTGAAAATTGAATATTGAGAATATTGAGATTGAACAAATAAAATAGAAAACAAAAATCAATTTTTTACCGTTTATAATAAGTGTACATAATTTAAGATATTTTTCTTTTGAATAATTTTTCAAAAAGTAAAAAATTACTGAATAGTTTAAGCGAGTTTTACTTTCTTTGTTCTATTGATTGATTTAAATGTCTCTATGTCTTCTCGCAATTCTATTTGTCGGTTCTACTACAGTTTAAACGACTCGGCCAATTTTCATCAAACTTAGTAGATATCATTTTTAATTTATCCCCCCACGAGTTTTTTTTCTTTTTTTTTAAGACCAAAAATAACGGTACCTGCCATACGATGATTTTTTTTTAATTTTATAAATATTTTCTTTCTCAAAAACTGTTGGACAGAATCAAAAAATAAAAATACAAAAACATTTCTGTTAGTTAGTTAGTTCCGAAAAATGGTTATTAGGGGTACCTCCCAAGAAACGATTTTTTTGTTTTTGATTTTCTCAAAAACGATACAACCGATTTTGATCATATTTTTTTGCTAAAGCTCCCCAAAAACTTGAATAGAATTGCGTATTCAAATTTTCAAAAAAATTTTGGATCTTAAAATTTTTGTTTTTTTCAAAACTCAATATTTTGAAAACCCCATTCTAGATGTTTTTTAAACTTGATACCTAAATGAAAGTTTCTGAATATAATCTACAAGATATGAGGAAAAAATTTTTATTTAACATAAAACTAAACGTACCCACCATACAAATGTTTAAAAATGGTTTTCGAAAATCGTATTTTTCTCGAAAACGGCACCTAGAAATTTGATAAAGTTTTTTTTCTTTCAATTAATTTTTACTATCTTTAATTTAATAAAAAAAATCAAAATTAAGATATTACAGCTTGTACCTACCATAGAACTATTTTTTTCAAATTTTGAATTACTCATTATCGACATAACGGCATTATAATGAATTTTCTTCATAGAAATGCTTCTAAGAAAATTAAAAAATATTGCATTTCAAAACTTAAAAAAATATTTTTTTGAATTTTTGAAAAAAAAAAATATTTTTTTTTTGGAAAATTCGATATTTCAAAAACGGCCTAATATGTTTTTTGGAAACTTAATTTGCATTCGTACAATAATAAAAACTGAAAGTTGGCCTACCAAATTTTTTTCTTAAAAATCTTTTAAAAATTTTGTATATAAAAGCTATTTTTAAGAAACAACTACAACGACTTATATTTATTTTTGCTCTTGCATAAACTCATATTTGCATAGTATTCTGTTTTTATCTCTTATTACCAAATGAATTTAAAAAACTAATTTTATCCTTATGAACAGTTTTCTCTAATAACATTCGTTTTTAAAATTCCTAGTCTATTACATAAGAGCAATAGACTAAAATTTTTTTTTATAAACGAGTACTTTTTGAAATTACGAGTATTTCCTAAAATCTATATTATTAAATACTTAAAATTAGCATTCCAAATTTTTTTCTTAAAAAAATTTAAAAAAATTTCTTATATGTATAAGAAAATAATTTTTTAATAAAACAATTATTAAACTTTGTTTGCATAAATTCAAAGTTTTCTAGAAATCATATACGGTAATTTTATGCATTTGAACATTTTGCTCTAATTTAATCCATGATTTTATATTTCTGAAAAAAATTTAAATTCGTACTTTTACATAACAGCAAGTAAGTGCGATCCAGTCGTGCATTTAATTTCATTGCACATAATGTTCGTGCATATGATTTTTCATATTCATTAATTTCGTGCATATAGTTTTTCGAAATGTTGAACTTGAAAACGATTACATACTTTTGTCATAAAATAATATAAAATAGAAGGTTTTGGGATTGAAAAATAAATTTGAAGCACAACTGCTGATGTAGAGACAGGCCTAGTAACTTAAAATTTTAAAACATTTACGAGTGTATGCTCTCAGTAGGAAGCGAGAGCACGTGGGATATTCTTTCAAGTCTGAACGGCGATGATGATGATGGAGCAATAACACTCCGAAACGCGTAGCTTAGATATAATAAATTAATTAAAGTTGTGATATTAGTTAAGTTAAAATTAAAATTGAATAAAATAAAAAATAAAATTCAATTTTTCATTTATTTATTTAATATTTTAGAAATCATTTATGTAACCACAACTTGGAGACGAAAAAACCATAAAAATGAACGGCTAAGCTGAGGAGCACTTTTAATGAAAAGATACGAGTATAATCATGGAGGATTTCTCACTTTCTTGCAAGGGATAGTAACCTGGAAAAGAATTTACTTTTATATTATGTGAAAACATGATAATCCAAAGTTTTAAACATTACGTCAAGTGGTACTTACCAAAATTATGTAAAATATATTGTTAGTGTTTCTCTTTTTTTTTGTATTAATGGTGCATCCATTTTAAGTAAATGTTTAAAAAAAACGAAACCTCTTACATAAATGGTTTGAAATGAACCTTTTAAGAACATGCCAAGCAATGACTTCCTAAAACCACCCTGTATGACAAAACAAAATTTAAACTACATACATACATATTTATTTCTACTTGTTTTTACTTTTGTCATTTTCTCAATATTTCAGCGCTCATGAATCTCAAATTTTATTACTTCATGGCACAGCTTTGAAATACTGAAACGTACCTATCATACCCGTTTTATAATTGGGTATACTATTCTTCAGTAAAGGTCAGCAAAAAAAATGTAGGTATAATTGAATTAATACCCCAAACCGAGCTCATTCCAGAGTCATTCAAATATTTTTTTCGTGTCACCAACTCAGAGAACCCTCGGTTCGAATATCCCTTACGGAAAAAAAACGTGTTTTATTTCACCGTTTCGACAAAGAAAAAAGGAGGTTGTCATTTTAATGGTCGTTCATATTTTGTATATTAATGAATAGGGTACGAATTTAACAACGGTCGCTTTCTTTTTCGTACAGACCCTTGATCCAAGAATAAAACTAATTTTGAAGTATCCACTCCACAGTCGACATCGACACCACACCCTTCTCCAACAAGATCATTATCGTTAAAAGATACAACCCAACACGCCCAAGCTGTCAAAAAATTCACCAAAGGGAGTGTTTGTTGACCTTCTCAAATTCACCAGCAACATTATAGCCGGTCTTACCCAGCCTATGAACAACTGAATACCTTTATATTGACGTTGTTATCATGAACATTTTACTTTTCCTTTCTACTAAGGATTGTCCTGTCTGTCTTATTTGAACTCTATCCCAAAAAACAGGGGCCTACAAAAATGTCTTACTTATACAAATTTAAAGAACTTTATTTGCATAATCAATAAAAGAATTCCCATTCGAAATCACAAAAGGCTCCTGTTTTGGTTATTTAAGTATCAGCGCATTCCTGAATACATAACAAGTATTTTACGCCTTGGGAAGGTAAGATATACGCAGGTGAAGATGGACAGCAAACAAAAGGAAAAAAATATAAAAACAAAAATAAAACCCTTAAAAGGGAAAATCTGTCATGAATAAGCAATTTTATGTATTTTTCGCTCGTCATACCAATACCACACACAGGACCCAAGAGGACAACTGTCACCGTCTGGTGGCGGTGAAATTAATATGACTGTCAGGGCATAACAAATTTGCCTTTAAGATGAACTGCAACCTGTAAATCTGATGGATCAGCATCAGAGAGGTATCGATTATTATATATGTATGTACACTTTTATTTATTGTGACAGATATGGATATTAAATTTTGCAAATCAATTCATCAAACAAACCGAAACGGACGGACAGATCTGTGCAATTATGACTGAGAGTTGATCAAACTAAGCGTGTCTTGGTCTTGATTGTGCGGGCATCTTTATGTATAGACGTCTAATTCAAAACGGTGCCCCGCACATGACAAGCAATTATCTTTGGAAAGGATGGGTGTCAAGATAAACGCTCAAACATTCACGTCTGGCTTACCTCAAAGTGGTTGTCGTGTGTCGTCCTTTAGAGAGTGTTGTGTTGTCATAAGCTGAGTGCGACAACGTGTGGGGCACTGGGGCGTATGAGCGACACTTTTGCCTGCTGATATTAAATCGTAGTTAAGAGTATGAGTGTGTGAGTTGGGTGAGTAGGCTTGGCATGTGTTGTTTTTATAATTAATGTTTGATGATGATCATATAATAGAAGTAGGGCGTAGATGATGTAATTAGCCTCAGGACTTAATCGAAAATACATATGCATTCAAACACGAATTGACTTCGCACGAAAGATTATTTAGTCATAAATTAATATTACTGTCGCATACATGCACAAACAGATTTATACACACATAACAGAATGACGTTTGTGAAATATAGTTTATTGCTCTACGGGATTATACAAAAATGTCATCATCACTTTTCCTTATACATATATACAAAGACCCATTAATCAATCGCACTGTTGTTGAAAAATGTATTGCATGGGTAGGAGACACAAATTTTTTTGACACTGCAATTATCTTAGTGTCAGAACGGCTGAAGAAACTACAAAACCTTTTGCATTTCAACTGGAAGTTCATGTTTCTTAATTTAAAAATGACTTTTGAATATGTTGACAAAATGACCCCATTTCACAAGCTAGAGACTATTTTAATTTTGTCAAGCTTCCACGTAGATTTTCTCAATCAGAATTTTTTGCACGTACGAGTATTTTTTGAAAAAGTAAGGTAAGCACCATGTTATATTTGTATCATTTGTCCCAACTAACAATTTTACTTCTATATTTGTCTAGAAAACATTCTTGTTACTATTTATTGGACACATTTAAGGGTTATGTTAACTGCAAGAGTTAAAAAGGCTACTTTTTTAACTCCTATAAATATACTAATTGCAGAGGTGGCGTAAAGTATGGGCGGTTTGGGCCACCGCCCACGGCCTCGCGGTGCAAAGGGCTTCACGCCTCATAGCTGAAAATCAATTTTAAAGAGTATGGAAAATCCAAAAGTACACGCCACAAGCACAAGGTTTTTCTTATAATAATTAGAATTAATTCTCTATTTGGAGATATTCCACCATTCGGCGCACGAAATGAATGTCAATGAAATAATCGATATTTCTGATAAACTACTTATGTCGATTTCCTTTACAAACTAGGGATTTCGATCCCGTGTCAAATTTTTTCTTGTAGTGTGCGTGTTTCGTATACATGTAAATCCCTCTTCAAATACGGATTCGAAGAATTTGATCTCTGTCAAAAAATTCGATTTTTGTGGTGAGAAGGAACTTAAAATCTTTCGAGAGATCGAGATCTTCACACATAAATTGATTTCTCATGTGTAAAGGAAATCGACATTATTATTATGTTATATTAATTAAGGGGAGGTTCTCCTTTTTCAGTGTCAAAAATGACACTTTTTCATGAATTGTTTTTATGGAAGGAATGATATACTCAATTCAAATTTTTTTACTTGTTTATTATCATATGAAGTACAAAAAAATAATTTTTTTCATCAAAAAATAACGGGCCGTTAAAAAAACAATGCGCCTCGGAACGGGACCACCTCCAAAAATTTTGTTCGCTGTCGGCTACTCAAGCTCCTGCAAAAATGATCGAAAATTAAAAAAGAGGCTGGGTGCGACCCACACTGATAACTTCCCATTTGTGGTCTTGAAAACTTTATATTTAGATAAAAACATATTGTGACGTTTTCTTCAATTTTACCATAGCTATTAATGGAATTTGAATATGTGGGACTTGGGTACAACTGAACAACCTTATTCATATACTCGTACGTATGTACAGTACATACATACATTCTTCTAAAAACTAAGTTGATAATAAAATTATAAAATTATGTAATATGTTATAGAAATTACTTTATTATTTCGGTTCCAAACATTTTAATTGAAAAAAATTTAAAAACGAAATATTCAAATATAAAAGATATGGTTTGGTTATTGATGGAAGGGTACTTACAAAATACATATATCCGCTCTAAAACTAGATATATGTCAAATATAAACCATTTGTTAGAAATTGTATTATGTATAAAATTAAATAATGGCAAAGTCAATATCATTGCTCGTTCTCAAGATATTCTAGTCGAAAAACAAATATTACCACTTTTTAGTAGATTTTTTTTATATTTTTGTTAAAACTGTCAATTCGATACTTGTCAAAATTTAACCATATATTCATAATTGTATTATGTCGATACCTTCCCGTAAGAATGTACTAAGCGACACTTTTTTCGAAAATGACTTTTTGATGAGGAAATATACTATATGTTAAGGGCCAGTTTTGGCCTGGGTTTCGCCAACCTATTATGCATAAAAAGGAAACTAGAGAACAAATAAAAAAATTTATCAACTGCCATGTTTTCTCATTAAAATAATGTTGCCCCCTGAAATTTGTATTATCCGCCATAAAAATTATGCTAAGCGACATTAATAAAGATCTCATTGTCGTGAGCAACAAAAAATTTTGTAGATGTCACTTAGTTTAACCAAAATTGTCTCTTAGCACACTATGATTCAACTAGAACTTTCTTCGTTTTTTTCGTTTTCTGAACAATTATAGAAATGTCGCTTAGTATACATTCTTACAGGAAGGTATCGATGTATAAAACAAAATACTTTAGAAGGCACTATCGGTATTCATTCCCAAGAAATTCGACTTGAAATACAATTTTAACTAGTTTTCACTAGAATTTTTCATAGTTTTTTTTATTTAAAAAAAAAACTATTAATTCAATATCTGTCAACATTTTACCAATTGTACAAATAAACTAAATTAGAAGTCAATATCACTACTAGTTCTCGAGAAATTTGAGTCGAAAAACAATTTTTACCAATTTTCAATAGAATTTTATATAGTTTTTTTATTTTTTGTAAAAAAAACTGTAAACTGATTTTTTTCGAAATTTTCACCAATTGTCAAAGACATTATTTTTCGTAAAATAAAATTATTTTGAGTTTCAAATTGTTTTCCGTTCTTAGAATATCTGGGTTATGAAATTTTTTTTCAGTTTTTTTTATTTAAAAAAATAACGGTATGTTCTTTTTTTTCCAAATTCATACCAAATCTGTATTACCTTATAATGAGTACATTCATTTTTATTTGAAATCAATAGCATTATTTTTTCGTGAGATATTTGAAACTAACCAAAATTTTTACTTTTTTCTTAAACCGTTATAGTGAAAAAACTACCCACTGAATTTTAATAAACGCCCTTTCAGCCTCTTTCGAAGTTATTATCTATTAAACAAAATTTATTTGAAGTCGATATCTTTACTCGTTCTTGAGATATCGACGACGAAAAATGGTACCAGAACGTACGAACGTACGAACGTACGAACGTACGTACACACACACACACACAGACATATCTCTAAAAATGATTGATATAGCCTCTAGGGACACTGAAACGTCGAGAAATGTCAAAAATTCCAATTTGACAAATCGGACCGATTACAATAACTCCCTATGGGAAGTTAAAAATTCCAAAAGAGCAAATATTGAAAAACTGTCAGGATTTACACACAGTCCCGCAAGAAGGTGAGAGCAGTGACTTCCAACCTTATGAGTTGTATGAGGAGTTACAAAATATGATCCCAAATTTACCTACCTCTATTGAAAACGTGAAAGATCTGCTCCCTTATACTCGTATTAATGGTACACCCTTCGGAACCATTTATTTTCTTTGCATACACTTTGTATGCTCAAGGTAACCAAAAGTTTGAATATTATTGCGTATTGAAATTTTCCAAAATTTTGTGTTGGTTCTTAAATTTTTTTTTTCAAAACTCAGTATTTCGAAAACCTTATGCTCGTTTTTTTTTCAAACTCGACAGATAAAGATTGACAATTTTAAGTTTGAAAACGTTGCATTTCCACACTTTAAAAATAATAGTTTTTGAATTTTTGAAAATAAAGGAATCAATATCTCAAAACCAGATCAATATTTTTTTGGGAAATTTAATTTTTTTAACCTGGCGTTCCAAATTTTTTCTTACAAATATTTAAATAAAATGAACGACTGGGTCGCACGAACTTGCTCCTTTGTAATAGTCTAAGAATTTGAAAAGTGAATGTTTATTAGAGAAAAACTGTTCATAAGCAGAAAATTAATTTTTTTAAATGACTAAAACAACTTCTATAGTAGTTGGAGGTAAAAATAGGATGCCATTTGATTCAAGCAAATAAAGGTTTATGCAAGAACAAAAATTATAAGCCTTTTTAGTGGTTTCTTAAAAACATAAGCTTTTATGTACAAAATTTTTAATCATTTTTAAGAAAATTTTGGTACGCCAATTTAAAGGTTTTATTATTTTTCGAATAAAAATTAAATTTACAAAAAAAAAATATTGATCCGCTTTCGAGATATTGGATTTTCCAAAAAAAAAAAAATAGATTTTTTTTTTCAAAATTCAAAAAAAAATATTTTTGTTAAAGTTTTGAAATGCAATGTTTTTAAAACATTTAGAAGCTTCTCTATAAGAGATTTCATTAAAATCCGTTACACCGATAATGAGAAATTCAAAATTAAAAAAAAATTGTCCTATGGTAGGTACAGTCAGTAATATTTTAATTTCAAATTTTTTTTATTGAATTATAAACCGTTAGAACTAAACAAAAGAAAAAAGATTTTATCAAAATTCTCGGAACCGTTTTCGAGAAAAATACGATTTTTGAAAACCATTTTTTAACTTTTGTATGGTGGGTACCGTTATTTTTAGCTAACACAATTTTTTCTTTCTCAAATCTTGTAGACTATATTAAAAAACTTTTATTCAAAAAAATCAAGCATGGAGTTTTCGAAAAATTGAGTTTTGAAAAAAAAAATTGAAATTTTTTTAAGAAATCCAAAAGCTAAAGAATTGAAAATTTTAATATGTAATAATACTTAAAGTTTGGAGGGGCTTTAGAATAAAAAATTATTTAAATCAGTTGTGCCGTTTTCGAGAGATCAAAAACAAAAAAAATGGTTCCAGGAAGGCTTCCAAAAATAAACATTTTTTCGAAAATATTTTTCAACCATTAGGTACTTAGCTTTAACTAAATGAAATTTTATGAATTTTTGGTTTTAATTCGGTGCGACAGTTTTTGAGAAAAAAGATATTTATAACTGGCGAAAAAAAATCGTATGGCAGGTACCGTTATTTTTGGTCTTAAAAAAGAAAAAGAGAAAAACATGTGGGGAGAAAAAATTAAAAATGATATCTACAAAGTTTAAAGAAAATCGGCCGAGCCGTTTAGGCTGTAGTCGAACCGACAGACAGACAGACAGACAGAATTGCGAGACCCACTCTTTTGGTCTTCGCTATCATCGTAGTTTCAACTGTGATCAAAATCTCGAGTTCGATTTTTTAAGAATGCATAACTTGCCTTATAGCCTTATAGTACCTATAAGTAAGTAAAAATGGATTTAGAGTTTTTCTCTAATAACGAGTTTCCACTATAATTTTTTGTGTACCTCTTTTTTTACAAACTGCAGAAAAATGTTGTAGGCACTAGGTCAATAAACGACTTCGTTGCCCCAGCCTGTCATCCAATTTTCTGTATTTGTTTCGCTGACGCCTCCGCTGCCCTTGCCATTTCAACAGCATTCCCCGCAAATAGTTTGTCTGTCTCCAATAGTCTTTTTGGAAGGTTTTGATCACTTGATCCATACACAATTCGACCACGTATTATTTTGCTCACTTAAGTTCCGTTACTGGATTTTTTTTATGATTTTCCTTAAATCGAACGGCTCCCAAAATATCTAATTTGGACTCACTCTGGAAAATGAAGCTTTCTTATACCTCATTGCAGTTGGGCTTGCAATATGTGTAAAATATTTAAACCACATTATTTATTACTTTCTTGTCGTTTTCTGATATATTGAGTGAGTTGTAGACCCAAATCATTCATTTTTCTTTGCCGAACTTAATTGCTGTAACAAATACTTCAAAATTTTGCCAAAATACAAGCCAATTTTCAGCTAAATTTCCATCTTATTTCAATTTATCTACTTTGCGGATGAAATACATGTTGGTTGAGCGAACACCATTCACAGTAACGTTGAGATTCGCATCATCTTTGAAGAAATACGGCCCAATGATTCCGCCAGCCCATAATCCGCACCAAAAAGTGACTTCACTCCACATACGGCGGTTTTGCTTGTTCACGTATCCATTCAACCATAAATGAGCTTCGTCGCTGAACACAATCCTTCCGCGAAATTGCTGCCCAATTGCTGCGAACGGCGCCGAATCAATAGTTCACGGTCATCACTACAGCTGCAATACTTTCCTCAGTTCGCACTCTACCTAAGCGTGTTGATGGTTTAATGTCCAACAATGTAAATTTGGTGCGGAATTTAGTCACAATAGCACGAATACCCGCATCAGTAGGTCGATTAAACTGACCATAAAATGGAAGAAGCGCGCCATGAACTTTCTTAACAGAGCACGCATTTTGATAATAAAATTCAATAATTTGCAAGCTTTGTTCGTTTGTAAGACGATTCATGGTTATGTACATTATAGACCAAACTGAAGATGTTTGACCGTGACACAAAACACGAAACGTGCGTGAGCTGTCAAAACCAGTCTTGTCAAAAAGAAAATAGCAAAAAAATCACCCCATAGTATTATTGCTGTGAAAGCATTTCTCGGAATAGAAAAGATGAAAGATCTGTTAAATGTACTCTTAACACACTATTAAGGAACTTAATAGTGAGCTCAAACGTAATTAATTAGCATCTAAAACGTGTTCTTGAATAAACAAGCTTTTAGATTAGCTCTGAAAGCGCTTTTCAAGCTCCTATACAGCTAAAAATGTTTCTTAGGACTCAAGAAGTATTAAAGAAGTCTTTTTGAAGGGTAAACAGAGTCAAATACCTCTTTAAGAAAGATTAAAGAAGTAGTTAAGAGGAATGTAATTCCAATTTAAGGAGGTTAATATTTAAGAATCAGTGTTGCTTTCTTATTTCTTCTATTAGACCACACACTTGCACTTTTTCTCTACTTAATTTGCACTTATATCGTTTTTACAAAAGAGTTCAAGTAAGGCTTAATCCTACTTTAAGTAATTCTTGGACTACTTGTGTAAATTGACCCACTCGAAGAGCTCTTACAAAATAATGAAAACAGACCTTAACATAAATTGTATTTTAATAGTAGCATTTTACTGAGAAAGATAAAAAGAAGCTTAAATTTTGCCTAACTATACCAGGCTTGGTTCTTTTTTTGTCTATACAAAAATATAAAGGTAAAAATCCCTATTTATTCAGAAAAAGAAAATTCATAAGAACTACACAATTTCTATTAAAGAATTATTCGCTTTGATTGTTTTTGATTACACCATCTTTGAATATTGCATATGTGATTCAGACTTAAGGCTCCCTCTGGGTCCATGAAAATAATTTGTGATATCATATCGCACAAGATGTTGTCAAATATGCAAATACCCAGCTTAACCTGATACAGAAAAACGCCGCAAAATCAAACCAGAAATAGATTTACAAAACCCTTAATACCACACGAAGGAAGTCTTGAGGGAGAAGAGGGTAGACATGTTCTTCATTACAAAAAGATTTACTGGGGAAATTTGGGATTTTGTTAGATCACAATAAGTGTTTAATATTCAAATTTATGTGTTCGGGAGTTAAACACAGAGGGTGGCGTTGGATATGTAAAGAAAATTCTTTACCACAAACGTATACGGCATATTATTTATAGAGATAGGTACACACCTACATAATACTACAAGATATAGCTACCTTAACCTCTGCCTCCTTTGAAGAAAAAAACCAAACAGATGATCCTATTTGCATATTCTTTACTGATATGGTGTCGTTTTTCTATGAAAATCCTCGTTTGAACCAGGTTCGTCTTGTTGTTGATGTTTTTTCCTGTTTTCTAGGAACGGTTTTTTAATAGAAAACTTTTTTACCATATAATCCTTGAAAAATAATCCACCCTCGTCAGATTATATTTCTAAGTTTATTCTTAAATATATATTCAGTTTTGCCTGGCATGCCATAAATTTGCTTCTCAATCCCAGTTATTTGTCTTCCTTCTTCATTCCACATCCTGCATATCGAGTTACACAGAATTACACACTCTCAATTGTCACCTGCAAAGCCCATCCAACACTCTGATATACTGTATCCTGTATCCCTTTTGCCTTTGCCAGAACCAAGTAGCTAGACATAGCTAGTGATTGTTCGTTATGATATGACAGTTGTATGTAGCTCTGGGCAAATTGAAAGCATTTCCTCTTGTTGGTTGATGGGCTTTGTTGCCAGGAAACTGCATAATACTTGGAGTATCCGTTTGATAACACAAACAGATACAGTTAAAACAAAGTCATTCTCATTTTCATCGTCTATCCATTGGTGTCCTATGTCTAGTCAAAGCTCGCTCTATATAATACTTGCTGTTTAAAGTATTTGCTATAGTAGTGTCTGTGATGGTATGCAGCATCCAAACCGGATGCACTGCCTTTACATCGTGAGTTAATTGAAAATGAAAAGATTCATCTTGTTTTTACAGCAAAAAGGGGTTTACAATTTGAAGTGTGTGTACTTTTATAATTGCATCTAAATAGGTTTGTGCAACTGTTTTGATTGTTGTTCATTTACTTCCATTGTTTGGCAGTGCTCTGAGTGAGAGGAATATAAATGACATTTTAAAAATTAAAAAAAAAAAACAATTATTTTCTGGATTGAAACGTTTTCCTGAATAAATACCAATCAAATCTTTAGAATTTAGAATGAGATCTCGAGTTTTTTTGAGTCTTTGACAAAAATTGTATCCTCAAATAAGGGACTTACCTGATCAAAACAAATAAAATGTAGGACTGTGGGTCGCATGAACTTATTCTATGTAAAAGAATTTCAAAACTTGAGGAAAGCTATTTATAAGCATACGATAATTTCTTTTTAAACTCTTTTAGTAGTGAGAAATACAAACAGAATGCCAACAGAAGACAAATATGAAGCCGTTTCTTAAAAACCAAGATTTTATACGAAGAATTTTTTAGAAAAAATTTAGGTATGCCAAATTTAGGTTTTTGTTATTGTACGAATGAAAATTAATTTCCGAAAAAAAATATTGAGTTGTTTTTGAGATATCGAATTTCCAAAAAAAAATTTTTTTTTTTTTTTAATCAAAACATATTTTTCTTATAAGCTTTGAAATCCAATGTTTTTCAAACATTTTGGAAACTTCACTATAAAAACAAATCATTAAAATCCTTTATGCTTATAATGAGAAATTCAAAATTTGATAAAATAGGTAGAGTCAGTAATATTTTAGTTTAAAATTGTTTTTTATTGAATTATAGATCGAAAACTCAAAAAAAAAATGTATCAAAATTCTAGGCACCGAAAAAAATACGATTTTGTGAACATTTATTAAAATTTGTATGGTGGGTACCATTATTTTGAGACAAGATAATTTTTTTTTCTCAAATCATATATATTGTAACGAAAAACTTTTAACTATCAAGTTTAAGAAAAACGAGCATTTGTTTTTCTAAATATTGAGTGTTGAAAAAAAAAATCGAAATTTTTTACCATACAACCATTTTTTAGAATTTTTAAATTTTAAGACATCTTTTAAAGAGAAACTTCCAAGAAGTTTAAAAAACAGTTTTTGTTTCTTGACTAATTGGGGTTTGTTGAGTTAAGTGAAGTATGTATCTATAAGCTGTTGTGCCTTCTACATCTTCTACCGCACTATTCACAAGACACTTTATTTTGACATTTATGCACCGAATGTGTAAGTGCAAGACAATTGTAACAGTACTTATGAGATTGTACTATTTTACGTCGGGCTAAGACATCCATGTCCAAAAATTTCTTGAATGAACGCAAGGAGTGATTGCTATTACATAGCTTGCAACAAAAATTCTTCTATTCAATATAAAATGAGTTTACTTTTTTAGAGTAAGAGTTCAAAGGCTGTGTGCGGAAGTACAGAAAATTTATTAATGGAACAAATTTCTAATACATTCCACAACTGAGTTACGTGTCAAAATGTCAACAAAATTAATGCAACGAATATGCAATTCAACTATACATCAGGTCTCATGATCAAATAAAAAGACACTACGAATATAATTTTCAAGTAATTGGTTGTGTTTTATTTTTTTTTTCTCTGGAAAGTTTTTTTTTGCTAATTTGTTTATTATAAAAAAAACTTAGAAGTAGGTATACATTTGGTCCTTCGAGCCTTTTTTGAGGTCTAAAAACATAGCGGTGGAAAGTCAGCGAAAATAAAAAAAAAAAAAACACCAAAATATGTGGCTTTTTTGTTACTAATAAGTTGCTGAAACACCGATTTTGTTGCTCGAATCGATCTCGAGAAATCGGCAACAGTTCTAGATTTATGTTAAGATAGCGTGAAAATTACTAAATTTTGGAATAACCGATCAGACACATGAGAGTAAATTTGTTGCTGTAAGATGTTCCAAGAAAAAGTTAAAAAAAAATATTTATTCACAGTTAATTTAACTAACTCAAATTTGATGTCGTCCACGCTAGCTTAACTCTCGATTTTTCCATGGAAAAATCCAATTAATAATTTGTTGCTGAGCACAGTAGGCCTTGTCTGAGTGCAAAGAGTCAGCAACAAAATAGAATCCGGAAGTCGGTAGTGTTTCGAGACCCGTAAGCAAACAAACCGGCCACGCCAGCTCAATTCTCGATCTTATGCAAGGAGTCACCATCAAAATAGAAACTGGAAGATGGTAGTGTTTAAAGACCGGTAAGCAAATAAACCGGTCACGCTAGCTTAACTCTCGATTTTTCCATGGAAAATGGAAAAATCCAATTAATATTTTGTTGCTCTTCATCTCTTGTAGCTTTTTTCTCGTTGATCCTAAACAACGTTCTTAGAGGTATCTAAAAACAAAACGATAGGAATAGATTTATTTTGTGTAAAAAATGCTCCAAAAGTTATTTCAAAATTATGAAAAGAATAAAGGACATCAAGGATATTTAGAAAAAGTGCCTATTATGTTTCTGTCACAGTAAATAAAATAAATAAGTTTAAACTTGTATACATACCGGATGTGAAGCATTTAAATTATAAAGTTTATATTTTTTTTTGGAGGTGACAATCTATCATCATCTGAAGTTCGCTGCTTTATAATTATTAAATTTTTATTACTTTCCGTTAAATTAGAAAAAAGTTTTATATTTTTTAATAAATTGCTACTAGACATCCAAATCATGTTATTTATAATTTTCAACTTTAAATTTTAACTTAATACGAGGTTAATCACCAACTGTGTTTACACTCAAATATATATCAGTACATTACATCGCAAAATGCAACTATTATATCTATTTAATTATTATAGCCTTTTCACTATTGCCAATTAAAATAATAAACAACTTTTTCTTGGAACATCTTACAGCAACAAATTAGCCACAAATTTACTCTCATTTGTGTGATAGGTTATTCCAAAATTTAGTAATTTCCACGCTATCTTAACATAAATCTAGAACTGTTGCCGATTTCTCGCGATTGGTTCGAGCAACAAAATTGGTGTTTCAGCAACTTATTAGCAACAAAAAAGCCACAAATTTCGGTGTTTTTTTTTTTTAATTTTGGCTGATTTTCCACCGGTAGGTTTTTAGACCTCCTTTTTTTGAATCAGTTTTAACTTTTAACAAACTATAAACAATTAGACATTTTAAAAGTGTGTGCAGTGTGTGCAAAAACATTTTTATAATAAAAAAGATCGAATCTACGATTAATCGTAAAAGACAGTTATGATGGAAACACAACCGTGGATGCTAGATCGGCTGGATTCTGCAGCATTGCAACATGACCCCAGCAATCAATACCTACCATTCGCTGGATTTCCGAGACTGTATTGGAAAAAACCGTTGTCCATTTTGCGGATATACACACGTATCCAGGCAAGTGCGATCGATGAGTTAGTCCACGCATAGGTCTTGACATTGGGAATGTCCAAAACTTGCGTGGTGTACTGCAACATTTGTACCAGAATAACTGCACCACAGAACTCAAGTCTTGAAAGAGTAATCGTCCGTTGGTTTGGTGCTACCTTGGTCTTAGATAGCAGCAGGCTTCCGTGGATATTGCCGTTACTAGCTGCTGCACCGTATGCCTTCGTTAAAGCGTCACAAAATCCATGCAGCTCGATCTCCTTCTTGGTCTTGTTCATCTGGGTCCACCGTGGTATTCGAAGATGTTCGATTAGAAGAAGTTCTAGATAAAAAGCATCCCAATCCTTTTTCAGTGCTTCTGGAATCGGTTCATCCCAATTGCCGCCATATTCCCAGAGTCGCTGCATCAATAATTTTGCTGTGATGATGCATGACGAAATCCAACCAAGTGGATCGAACAGTTTGGCTATAGTCGACAACATGGAACGTTTTGTTGTTGCTTCTGACGCTGGTTGCAGATTAATATACGAGAAGCAGTCTTCGATGGGAAACCACTTGATGCCGAGTGTCTTCACGTGGTTGGACAAATTGAACGGAAGTTCGAAGTCAAGTTCACGATCCTACACTGCTATGTCTTCGACGAGATCTCTATAGCGTTACTTGTCAATTTCCGCAAACTAAATCCAGCAGACGACAAAAATTTCCTCGCTTCATCATGTTTTATTAGTGCCTCCTCAATTGAATCCGCACCGCTTATCAGATCATCGACATACATGTCTTCGTGGACAACCTTCGCCCCTTTCGGAAAATTTTTAGCTTCGTCGTCAGCTACCTTCTTCAAAATATTAATGGCGAGATAAGGTGCACTTGCTATGCCAAAAGTAACAGTATTCATTTTGAAAATCCTTATCGGCGACGTCTTCTGTTCTCTCCATAATGATGAGTTGGTAATATCGATCTTAAGAGCTTACTAAGATCTGCCAACACATCTTTTCTATATCCACCGCGCCGTAAAAAATAAAATCGATGAGTCCGCCATTTTACTACAAGAACTATAATACTCGTACTCGACTGCAATTTTAGACTCACAAGTAGACAGTCGTTAAGGGACTTTCCGTCTGAAGTTTTCGCTGCTGTGTAAAAGACCACTCGAAGTTTCGTAGTAGAGCTAGCTTCCTTGTGTTTTTACGAGGGATAACTTCAAAGATTTCCATTTAGGCATTTTATTTTCTTTTGGAAGACTTTGCTCAAAGAGAAATAATGTTTGTTCAGGGATTTTTTGAGTAACCTTGAAAACGAGAATTGGATCCCAAATATCTGCTTTCACATCCTAGCTTTTAACGATTCCTAAACAATCACAAATGGTTCTATGAAGTTTCCTCAGCGCTAAATCGCTTTCAGTTGATATAAACGGTATTGAAAGTAGTGATTTAATTTGCGTATTTATTAGAATGTGTTAATTTTCATATTGAGATTTTAATGCATCCCAAGCAAGTTTAAAATTATCTTATGTAAGTGGAATTTTATCCACAGTATCATGGGCTTGCTTTTTAGTTTTTAAACGTGAGTGGAAAAGTTTCTGTACATCACTTAAGCGAGGATGATTTGTGTAAATTGAAGTGAACATGTCACGATAAGTAGGCCAGGATTTGTAGTCACATTCGAAACATTTCACATCGCGAGGTGGAATCTTAATTTCAAATTCTGTTTGAGGTCTATGGCTCGATTCACAAAGCATTAAATTTGATCTACTTTCATTCCCTGAATTTTTGCTTGTTATCATGTCTAATATACCACCAACTTCACTAAAATATGTAACAACTTGAAACTGATGTGTATTTTGTTTTGATTGCGAAAGATTGGATATCATCTAAGCTTTTGTCTTCACGTTTCAGACACTTCACATACACTGCCCTCAATTCCTGCTTTAAAACCTCAAATTGTTTTTTTCATACTTCCAACATACCAGAAATCAAAGCTTCTCTATTTGGAACATCGCGAAAACTTTTTATCGTTTCATTAATTTATCTTACGCACAGATAAAATTCTTGTGAAATAGTCATTTCGAAAACTCAGGAAGGTTCAATATCAAAATCTCAAACAAAGAAAAAAGTGCGCACAAAATGCAAAAATATTTAAAACCATCTCATTAAAAATTTAATTGGAATCTTGAAAATTGTTGAATTTTTAATTCAATAATTTAAATTTCTTTTAAATTAAGTAAGACACCAACTCACAACGGAATAAGGAAAAACCGTATGATTATTCCCCGAAGAAAGTTGGAAGAGATTTGGAAGAGTTGATCAGGAGATCAACAACCGTATATCGAAATTGTACATTTACCGCGTGATCAAAAATCTTTCCAAATACGTCCAAACTGAGCATAAATTTAGTAACTAACTGTCCTCAATTTTCATTACAAAAATCTAGCCTTCGAGTTTTACGAGTACATTAAAGTATGCAAAAAAAACTCTAATAAAAGATACTTTTTTCTCACTAGCTTCCATTAATATTCTAACTTGAGAGAAAACACTTTCTTTTAATTTATTAATTTATCGATCAACTCAATCGATCAAAATATTATTTTTCGCAAATAAAAAGAAACTTTATCGAACAAAGTGTCCGCAATCAAAAATTATTTTTTAGTGCACAGCACCTACCTTGGTTACAGAATGGGATTTGGGTTTTCCAAAATGTAATTATGGACACAATTTTGTCCAGGTTATGTATAAATTCGATCCGGTTCGACTTGATTAAAAAAATGTAGGCGGATTCCTCGCTTGAATCCTAGCTGCCAATATTTCTCTATGGTGCGCTGCGTTGGGTAGACAGCTATATATAAGGTGCTTTGGGTAGGAACTTAACATAAATCCCAAAAATAATATGCTGTGAAAAAAGGGTTTCTTTGCAGTACCAAATATTATGAGAAAAAAAAACATTTTTTATCCTTTTCTTTATTTGTTTCGATCCTTTCTCGTAAAACAATATTCGTAAACTAAACTTATAAAGTCTTAACAATAACCAATTAGACCGACCGACTAGCTCGATGGTAAAAGCTCAGCTTAAAAATACATTGAGATTAAATTACTTAATGATTGAGTAACTAACATTAATCTTAATAACTAAGTTTAATGTTAATCACTCATTCATTTATAAATCTATCATGCACCTAAAAGTAGTTTAATGTTAATTACTAAAACATTTATAAATCTATCATACGCCTACAAGTAGGCCATTTAATTGTTGGTTTTTATTTCGGCGTCAAAACATTGCATTTAAAAACTTTAAAAAAAATATTTGTGGAGTTTTAGAAAAACAAAAATTATTTTTTTTTTGAAAATTCGATAATAAAGACTTAAATTTGGCGTACCAAAAAAATCCATAAATAACAATGACATTTCACACTTTTTCTTATTTTACCAATACAATTTTAGTTACAGCATTACGAAGGAGAAATAATTTAGAAAACATACATCCATAAGTAAGGTTAGGTTAGATGGAAGTTGACGTCAGTATTTAAGAATGACACACTTAGAACACAGTTGGTCTGTTGTGATACCTTATGATTCTAGGAAACTCCTTCTTTGTTTTGCGTTTGCCTGATGACTTGACTCGTTGTAGTAGGAGTGTCCTAAGAGGAATCAACATCTATGGAAAAGAATATGGTATATACTGAGCCGGTGAGTAAAAGTTTCTTCCTTCTCTTCATCCATACATCCTTTGAAAATACATGAAGCTACGTGTCTGCATATTCAATTGCGTCATGTTATGACATCTATAACGGTGACAGAAATTGAAATTCAAGCAACAATTTCTTTTAGCCAATATATGACTTCTTTTATCGAGAGAAGCTCCCCTGGAATACGCAGCTACTAAGAAGACAGAATGAGACCGTCAATTTAGACTATTATAGTATACACACCTCCACTGCCCGCCATTCTTTGTCTGGAAGTTTAATGAACCTTGATACTTGTAAAGGAATTTTCAACGTGAGAGGGTATACATATATCTTGGAAATGGAATAAAAGAAGCTGTATATGCCATAATGTTTGATTGCCTTCAAATGCCCGTCTCGTCTTCTTTCACTGAAGGACGAACTGTCACCTGATGAATCTCGTGTGGATCTGTGTCATCTCATATATCCCAATTTTGTTTGTTACAACAAAAATACGCCTCGACGCTAAAGATGATTTTTCTGTGAAAATTGTGGTCCTCTTTAACACGCTCCGAAGCCCCATCAGCGAACAAATGGCATTGTCTTTGTTCATGAATTTTGAGCCCCTGGGTCAGTTAAATATTGCATCGGTGGAGGTCTAAGTCTGGACTTAAAAAAATCGCCAAATTGAAGTCTGAAAATGCCGAGTTTTTGTGCACGGCGAGGAATCGACTGGCTCAAGTTCTGCTGTGACGGACCGTGTGATTTTTTTGGCAGACCTTTCATTCCTTTAACGCACGAATATCGGCTGATGGATTGCCAAATTGGTCGTATCAAATTTGGCCACCAAATGTTGAAAGAGTCGACGTTGAAGGGTCTATCTTAAAAAAGGCGCAACAAGCGCAACGTTTTCACTTAGGAACAGGAACACCCATTTTGATAATGAAGTTTTATCATTTGGGCGGTTTTTTTATGCACTATGGTCCTTGGCAATTGAAATAAATTGCAATTGAATAAAAAACAATAGATTTGACAGTTTGCACCAAAACAACATGGCCGCCACATGCCGCCGAAAGCAAGTAGCTCCAATTGGAAAACCCTCGTTATATTTGAGTTCGATTTCTCTTATTATTACAAAACTTGCTCCTAGAACACCCAATTGCATAATATTGCAAACATTGTAAGCAGTCAACCTTTGTTTTATTAAAATAAAACTCGGTTAAACAAATAAAACAACGTCTTTCCACTTTCACAGATCTACACCAACTGATCATATCTTTACGAGTATTCTGTGTCTGTCAGTATTATTTTTCTACCTAACCGGTAGTCTCTTTCTCTTCAATACAGTCATTATAACTTTCTTGTATTTGGACATTGAGTTTGTTTTCTTTATTCTTTCTGTTGAAAGTATTGCCAACATTGCAAAATAAGCCGCTCTGCAGAATTAACACATTTATTTTTTGTTGCCATAGTAAAAATAAAAACCAATAAATTTACTTAAATAAAGATCTTAAAAAAATAAGTTCTACAACAGTTACTTCTTGTTGGTGTTGTCGAACATTTTATTTTGCTTGTCCTTTCGGCATCCAATAGATCTTACTATGTCAATTTTAATTGCTATTCTCCTCATGTCCATGGGGAGTATATAGCCGCCAAATACTAATGGGAAACTTTTTCCATTAGCTCTCCCTCTACTCTAACATAACAATAAATCGAGCTATTCCTTTCGCTAAATTTATTACCACCAACATGCAATACCAAATTCTGCTATATAGTTTTTGCTATCTCGAAGATACCATTGTGCCATCATGGCACTGAGATATACCTACATACGAGTAGATACTTCAGCGGCCTCTGATTTGCTTTTAATTGAAATCAATACGATATTAAATTTCCACGAAACATCGTCCACAAGCTCTTGGCAGAGCACGGGGGAACATCAACGACATGGTCGGTGGTTAAAATCGGCTTACTTTATCGTAAGTTCTAAATTACAGTACAGCTTAACACCCAACGCATTTGAAGACCGAACACAAACTTCAACAGCTAGGTACATACCTATGACTGTTAGTTTGTGGATTCTTTGGGAGCTAGAAGTTGGTAAAATGGCAATAATGCTGGTGTATGTAGGTACTGGCACAATGTTACGTCGACCACAATTCTAATTTATTGCTTTTAGATATTGAACATTCAAGTGGGCCATTAAAAATAACTCTATACAGATGCGAGAGCACACATCCTTTTTCCTGCTCAAAGGCAATCGCGATCTGAGCAAATAGTGGGCTTGTATCCTGCCACCTACTAGTGGTCGTCCCTGAGCTGTGCCTCCGGCCGCCGGAAAGAAGTACTTTTGTGGGAATTATATAACCCAAAACAAAACAAAAAAAGAGGACGCGCTTACAATCCGTGGCAGCCATTTACAGAAAGTTGCTGCAGAATAACAAAACTCTTTTTTTTACTCTTGCTGACATACTGCAGTTGTTGCAAAGGCAAGAAAGAAAATACTATGTAGGAAACACCCCAGACCCCACCGCCATCACCGGTGTGTATATAGTGAATACCCTTTAAGATAAAATAACAACAGTGAAATACCTACAAAAAATGGAGGAACAAAATCTCTTGAATCAAAAGAATGGTTTAAATAAAATCTACGTAAAAAAAAGGTCCTTGTGTATGCACTCTGAAATTAGTTTGCTCAGGCGTGCCATATAGAAGGCAAGGCTTAACCGTGTCAGAGAGACGAGTTTAGTCTGTGGAAGAAGGCGTGCGCTTATCCCATTTTCATTTTCCATTCAACTTCAACAAAGCTTTTCCACAACTACCACCTATATATGTATGTACCACTGTATGTAGGTAGGTGGATAGAGGGTATCCCTTCGTTTTGCCACTAGAACAAAGTAGCCTTGCGAGAAGACCAACTTGTGTCTCTGTTCTCATTCACTAAAGAGTGCAACTAGGGGCAATTGTATGTGCTTACATAGGTATATACCTCAATCCAGTGTAAGGAAAAAGCCTTTTTTCCAAAACCAAACCCAAGCGCGCACCCCGCAATAACCAAGTCAAATACTGTAATTACACTTATAAAAGAGGAAAAGTGAGAGTTTTTCAACCAACTAATTTTCCACTTTCCTAGTTTTTTATCCTATTTCGGAAAATAGGTAGATATGCATGGACAAGGCGGGCTAGGCTGGGCAGAGGGCAAACTTATAGTTTTGTGGTTGAATATACTCGTATGCTCGTAGATACTCAAATATGCACTCTAAAAAACATTTGCAGTAATTAGATTTGAAAATTTGATAAAACTAGGTACCTATTATGGAAAGTGGTTAAAAGTGTTCGAGCTCGATTTATAATGTGGAAACTTCTGTCGCTCCTCGGCAATGTTTAACTCTGAATTTTGTATTCATTTTTTAATTTTTGATTTTTTAATTTTGGTGGGAACAATACCCCCATTTATTAAGCTAATTCTTAATCTTACTTAAACATAACTCTTAAATCTAGGATTGGAGTGCATTGGGAGGATGATCAAGACCGAGTTTCAGGCAAGGTGAACTGAGGTTAAAGTTGAAAAACTTAATGTTACAATTAATCCTCCGAAGCATGCGAGTAATAGGGGCGTTGGAGCCATAAGAGATACGATGGGCGGGCAGATAGAAGAGATGCGGATGTCTTATATGACGGGAATTAGTGTTGAAAGTGGTGGAATTGTAGAGAGTTGTGCAGTCCAAAAATCCTAAGGGAGTTGATAAAATGAGAAGAATGTCGCTTATGCCTTAATTAACCTATACAAACCAATACAATAGGGGTCAGAGAAATTTTTGGACCAAAGTCGCGAATTGAAACAGCAGTAGTTGAATCTAGGAGATTAGATGCGTTTTCGTGGAAAAGTGATTGAATGACATTTAGAAATGCTTAGCTCTAAGAAAGCTTTCAGGTACCAGATAGAAAAACTGTCGAGATGAAGGTGAAGAAGAGTAGAATCATGTGTGGAAAAGAAATTGTATTGAAAAACTTTTTAACGTTGGCGTAGAATGAAATATGGGAATATTTGATGACCACTTCAATATCCTTAATAGTAAGAATAAAAAGGAGAGGTTCTAAGTAGCTGCCTTGTGAGACCCTGGAGTTAGCTAAGAAATCATGAGAGAAGGTAGATCTGAATCAAACAATGTAGTAACGGTTTTTAAGGAAAGAAGACATCCATCTTAATAAGAAAGCTTAAGACAAAGGTTTGAAAGTTCGAGTAGAATAAACTTATGTGGGATTTTGTCAAAGGCCTTACTGACATTGGTTGAGTCAACGCCTACGTCGAGGCTAAGGGATACAAATTCAATAAAGTTAGTCATTGTGGACCTACCTTTGACAAAGCCGTGACAACTAGGAGAAATGAGAGACAACGAAAACCTAAAATTTCGTACAAAATGCTTTCAAAGATCTTGGGAGCATGTGAAAGTTTTACAACTGGACGATAGTGTGCAATTGCACATTTTGGGCCCTATTCATATATTGTGGTTATGAAAGAGGTCTTCCATAGCTGAGGGAATTCGTCTTGAGATAGGGATGGACATTTTTGAAAGGGGAAGAGAGAGAGTTAAAGAGCATTTTTTAAGAAACATGGCAGGGATACAAGCTGGGCTGGGAATATGCTCGTCATTGAGTTGATTCACCTTATCTATTGTCGATGAAATGGTCATAGGTATAAGGTAAAAAAAAAACTACAATCAGCTATAAAGGAGTCGTCGGTAAAAGTTTGTTTGTGGTTCGTTTAACCATTGGTTTTCGTTCAAAGTTGACAAATTGGAAGAAGTATTAAGGGTCTTTAATAAGATTGATTAAGGTTTGGAAAAGACTTAAATATATAAAGTGGTAAATTGGTTGAAGTCAAATGAACTTATTTTAAATCCTAAGAAATCTAAATATCTTGCCATATCAACAAAGCCACTAGAATTATTTATTTCCTTATTTATTTCCCATCTATTGGTTTGAGAAAAATTTTAATCGAATACATTGAAACGGCAAAAATTCTTGGTGTGCCCTTCAACCGCTTTTTAACTTGGGATTACCATATTAATGGATTCTCGGCAAGGTTTATGGTGTAATTTGTACTTTATGAGTAATTCTGGCCTTAACACTAGTTCAAACATAATCACTTCTTGGTAAGACCTCGGTAGTTAATTTCTATTTTGATATATTATGTTTGTGAAATTTACTGTAACTGTAATTATAAAAGCAAGTGAAAATTTAATATCGTAATAAATTCCACTGTTAGCTAAGTATTCGGGTTACCTAGATACTACAGGATATTTGGTTTCGCCATTAGCCTACTGGATATACTTTTTAAAAAGTACCCTACATGCAAATCTCGTCAATTTTTTGCTTTTTCCGGCCGTTTGAGGAAATATAAAAACAAATTCAAAACGCAACTAGGATCAAAAAACACTTAAAATTTTATTTTCCAGCTAATTTTTGAATATACATATTTATATAACTGAAATCCTCAATATTTATTATAATTTTTACTTGCGAATTATAGGTACTATAAATTCTGTCTGGCTCTCTGTCTGTCTGTTCGACTACAGCCTAAACGACTCGGCCGATTTTCGTTAATCTTGGTAGAAATCGTTTTTAAATTTTTCTCCCACACTTTTTTTCTGTTTTTTTTTTTTAAGGTCAAAAATAACGGTACCTGCCATAAGATTTTTTTTTTTCGAAATTTTATAAATATTTTTTTTTTTTTAAACTATCCCACAGATTTAAAAAAAATTCAAAAAATTTCATTTAGCCAAACCTAGTTAACGGTTGAAAAAAAAAATCCAAAAAATTATTTTTGGTACCCGCCTTGTTTTTGATTTTCTCAAAAATGGTACGACCGATTTTGATCATTTTTTTATGTTAAGGCTCCCCAACAGTTTCAATGTTATTGCGAATTAAAATTTTCAAAAAAAAATTTTTGGATTTAAAAAAAATTTTATTTTTTTTTTTTTTGAAAACTCAATATTTCAAAAAACCCTTCCTCGATTTTTTAAAACTTGATAAATAAAAGTTTCTTAATACAATCTGCAAGGTATGAGAAAAAAAAAATTATTTTACCTAAAAATAACGGTACCCTCCATGTTAAAAAATGGTTTTCGAAAATAGTTCCGAGAATTTTGCTAAAATTTTGTTTCTTTCGATTGATTTTTAAGATCTTTAATTTTATAAAAAAAAATAAAACAAGATATTACTGACTGTACCTAACATAGAACAGTTTTTTTGGTCATTATCGACATAACGGATTTTAATGAAATCTTAGAGAGAAGCTTCTTAAAAGTTTAAAAAACATCGTACTATTTCAAAACCTTAAGAAAAATATTTTTTTTTTTGAATTTTGAAAAAAAAAATCTATTTTTCTTTGTTTGGAAAATTTAATATCTCGAAAACGGCTCAATATTTTTTTTTGTAAATTTAATTTGTATTCGAACAATAATGAAAACTTTAAATTTGCGTACATTTTTTTTTTTCTTAAATATGTTTTAAAATTTTTTTATATAGAAGCTTATTTTTTTAGGAAACCAATACAAAGACTTATAATTTTTTTCTTGTATAAACTTATATTTGCTTGAATCACATGGCATCCTATTTTTACCTCCAACTACTAAAGAAGTTGTTTTAGTCATTTAAAGAATTAATTTTATGCTTATGAACAGTTTTTCTCTAACAACATTAATTTTTGAAATGTTTAGTTCCTTACGTAAGAGCAAGTTCGTGGGACCCAGTGGTGCATTTTATTATTTATCGGTAACCTCGATAATGATAAAGTCAAAAACTAAGCAATTAGCTTGAAGTGTTTTAAATTGGTAAGAGACCGCGTAAATTTTACGATAGGGAAACAAATTTTCAAAATTTCTTAGAACCATCTTGAGTAAAGAGAATTTTCCAAAACACATTTTTAACATCGCAGTGGTAGGTACCGTTAGTTTTGAATACAAAAATGTTTCTTTAATCTTTCTAAAAGTATTACAAAAACTGCTTAGTACCAAGTTTTAAAAAAATGAGCTTTCAATAGGCAAGAAGTAAGAAGAAAAATATAACTTGTAGCCTTGAAGAGCGAATGTTTTTTTAAAGCGAAAAATATGTATTTAAAATCTTAGCAAATAATACTGCTACCATTACCAAACATTTTTCCAGACATATGTGAAAAACTGTGAGAACGTTTTTGAGAAAAAATATATTTTCTTCAACTTCAAAAAATTTTGTTCTACAGTACACCGTTTTTGATCTTCAAAAAAAAAGAAGAAAAAACCTAAGCTTAAGAAAAATTGACTAAGTCTTGTCCAATGTAGACGGACAGCCAGACAGAATTGCGAGTTCCACATTTTTCTCAAAATCTCCAATTCGAATTTTTTGTGAAGGCATAACTTGCCATATAGTACCTAAGTATTTAATGGGTGTTTTTTTAGGGGTTTAAAACTTTAAATTGGCAGCACTGTTTTCATTGACAGCTTTTTTGTCATCTGCCATATTAAAAATTTTGAATTAAATTTGGTGGTGAACCTGGACCTAGTGACTTACAACTCTCAACCATTCCTGTGTGCGTGTTACCAGAAACGGAGGGGACCTACAATTTTTTGCCGATTCCGAACGGCTAACGAGCAGCACTTTCCATGAATACTCTTGGAGGATTTGTCAATTCCTCGCCAGAGGCAGTACACTCCTGAAAAAAACTTTCTTGCAGCGGCTGAGACTCGAACTCGAGACCTTCAGCATGACAGTCCAACGCACTAACCATTATGCCAAGGGGTACTACCATATCTGCCATATGATTTATCTTTAGTTTGGTTTGCGATTTCACCATGGATCATGAATCGACTGACGCCGGAACAAGGCATGTAAATTGGGCATATGGTCGACACAGTTGAGCAATTAATTGGATTAACGATTAAACGTTTTCTCACCACGTTTTCTCTTAATGATAATAATCGTCATCTGAGAAGTGTACAATGTGTATCGAAGAAGCTATTGCTGCTGTAGAGAGCAGCATCGAGGAAGTCCCGAATGCGTCCATCCGCCATCGAGCTTAGCAATTGGATCTGTATCCATCCACTTTATGGAAAATTTTGAGGAAAGATCTCGGTTTGCTGCCCTACAAAATCCGTGCAAGTACTGTAGATGCTGAATTAGTTCGAAACGAGATTGCTATAGATCCCGATTTTCACAAGAAAATTTTGATCAGCAATAAAGATAATCCTTAAACCATTGTTGAAACACCGTTACATTCTGAAAAACTGACAGTTTGGTGTACTTTATAATTTGCTTGAAACTTTAGTCCTTACTTCTTTAAAAACGATTCCGACCAGAGGGTTACTGTCAATAGAGACCGTTATAGAGCCATTATCAATGCCTTTTTCATTCCCAAATTCAACCGCCTTGATGTGGGGGAGCTGTGGTTTCAACATGCCGGCGCAACATGTCGTGCCACAGTTGATTTGTTAAAGGAAACGGTGAGTGCATAACTTGGCGTTTTGAACCGTGAGATGACCTCCAAGATCGTGCGATTTAATACCGCTAGACCATTTTCTATGGAGTTATGTGAAGTTGTTTGCCTACACTGATAATTCTGAGACCATTGACCACATGGAAAAGAACATTTGCCGAGTTATTTCAGATATTCGACTGCAAATGCTGCAAAGAGTAATCGAAAATTGGACCTCAAGATTTGACTAAATCCGAGCCAGCCGCGGTGGGCATATTCAAGAAATCATACTCAAATAAAAATGGCAAGGAACTATCTTTCTAAAAGAGTCAGTTTTATGGGAATCAATGAAATGTATCTGTCTTTTATTTCATATTATAGTTCCATACCTTTAAAAAAAACACCCTTTATTTATTTCAAGTGAAAATAAAAAATACCATTTCAAGTTAGAAAAAAATACAAATATAGTTGGCACTCTAAAAATAGGATCACTCTGTAAAACCCTATTTATAAAAATTTTTCACGCTGAAATTTTTTTAGAGTGCAGGAACCCTAGTCCATAGATGTGTTAGTTTATTACTCCCATTCTGCAGATAGCCTTGTTAAATTTTTTTTCATGGTAGCACCTCAACCTCCAAAAGGAGGTATTTTAAAATAGAATGGCCGATAAGGTAGTTCTGCCCTAAGACTTCACACTATATTATTTGATGGCCACCTGACCATGTTCCCAGCCTGAGGAAATAATGGAATCCTTCGAACGTCGACGGCGACGACTTCTCGTCTCTTAGTGGTCGTCACTCCCCATTTTTAACGCTAGTTATTCACACTTCAACTTGACGATGATAATGATATTACTCGTTTTTGGGTCTCCGTTAATTCCAGCAAGAAGGAGGTTCAAAGGTGCTCAACTTTCGAGTTTTTCTTTCACAAAGCTGTTTTTAATTACCATTTTGGAATACTTACAATATAGCTTCAACAGGACATTGGATTGGTCTCCGTTGAAAGTCTAAGTTTTGTTTTGCTCTGTGCGGGGAGGGGATAAGCCTAAAGTGTCGTTTGTTGTTTGGTAGAGCTGAACGCATTTCAGGGTTCTTTAGCTGTTAAGATGTTTTGATGATGCATTTCAAGCACCTCCATAGAAACAAGTCGTCTCATATACACCCACTGGAACAAAAAAGCACAACAGGGATGAGTGAAAATTATTCTGATAATGGTGGAGACTCCGTAAGAACCTTTGGTGAGATGGTGTGATAATATCTTGACATTAATGAATATAAGTTTGAATGGAGCTGTTTTTTTTTTTTTTGTTTTGTTTGGCTATGGAATTTTCTAATTCCATTTCTCTGGGGTCATACAATTTTTTTCTTTCACTTCTCCTCCTTGCACGTAATATTTCACTTTTTTTGCTTTGCTTTTGCTCCATCTAATGGTTGCGTGTTATCTAGGGCATCATTTAATTGAAAAACTTTGAGGAAAAGTGCTGATGTTATGTGGTTAATGAATATGTGACGATGAGCTTAGAATAAATAGTTTAGTTATGTCTGAAAAAGAGAGAATATAAGCTGTTAGTGTGTCCTTAATAAAATTTAATTACCAACTTGTCCGCAATCGAAGCCATGTTGATGGGCGAAAAGAAAAACTTCTGATGAAGAAATTAAATAAAGTCGGAATAAGAGTGACCATCACAATAGAACCTCACAATAATTTGTTCATTTCAATCGTTAGTTTGTGATAGCTTATGACAATTTATAAAAAAAAAATAATTTGAAGATCTAAATTGTTCATCCTTTAGTATAAAACTCTTAGAGTAAAAGAACTCTTCTGATAGAAGACACACTCGAAAAGGCTTAAATAATATTTCCGGAATATTAGATCTTTCGACAGGATATAACCGTCTTCCGAAAGCTTTGTGATTACTGAAATGAAATGAAGTTAAAGGAACTCTTCTATTGCCGCAAGAAATATACCTTCAACAAAAAATGCTTTGTCTGAAGAGCTTGGCAACAAAGTTAAAGGGTTCTAAGAACTCTAAAGAATTCTAGTGTAATGTATGACAGTTGGGTGTGTTACCAAAGAGTTTACCTATTTTTTTTCTTTTTTAACTTTTTTATACTACATATTAGTCTAATTTAAATTTAATTATATAAATAAATATAACTTTTATAAATCCATCAATATTACTCGTAAGATCACATTTACGTCATTATATAGATACATTATTGTAATCTTTGTAAATGTTTGTTTAATTAAATAAATATCAAATATCAAATGAAGAATTCTCCTCAAGACTCTAGCGGCACATTTCAAAAACAACATATGTATAATGTAAGTCAATTTTTGCAAGTTTTCAAGAGAGGAATTGGAATGTTTGCTTTGCGATTACAAATCAAATGTACAACTTATGGACGAAGTGTCCCTTTTTTTACTTGCGACTTATAGGTACTATAAGGCACGTTTTTTTCTTTTTTTTAAGACCAAAAATAACGGTACCTGCCATACGATTTTTTTTCGAAATGTTATACATATTTTTTTTTCTCAAGAAGTGTCCAACAGAATAAAAAAAAAATTAAAAATTTCATTTAGTTAAAACTAGGTAATGGTTGAAAAAAATTTTCCAAAAAATTGTTATTTTTGGTAGCCCCCCTGGGTCCATTTTTTTTTGTTTTTGATTTTCTCGAAAACGGTACAGCCAATTCAAATCAATTTTTTATGCTAAGGCTCCTTCAAAGGTTGAATATTATTACATATTGAAATTTTGAATTTTTTATTTTTTGGATTTAAAAAAAAAATTCAAAAATTTTTTTTTGGAAACTCAATATTTCAAAAACCCCAAGATCGATTTTTTTCAAACTTGACAAATAAAGGTTTCTTAACATAATCTACAAGATTTGAGAAAAAAATATTTTACCTAAAAATAACGGTGCCCACCATAAAATCTTAAGAAATGGTTTTCGAAAATCGTATTTTTCTCGAAAACGGTTCCGAGAATTTTGCTAAATTTTTTTTCTTTTGATTAATTTTCACGATCGATAATTTAATAAAAAACAAATTTGAAATCTAGATATTACTGACTGTACTTACCATAGAACGATTTTTTCGAATTTTGAATTTCTCATTATCGGATTTTAATGAATTTTTTTTTTTATAAAGAAGCTCCTAAAAAGTTTAAAAAACATTGCATTACAAAACTTAAAAAAAAAATATTTTTTTCAATTTTTAGAAAAAAAAGCCTTTTTTTTGGAAAATTCGATATCTCAAGAACGGTTTAATATTTTTTTTGGAAATTAATTTTTTAAATGACTTAAACAACTCTTTTAATAATTGGAGCTAAGCACAGGATGGCATGTGTTTTAAGCAAATATTAGTTTATGCAAAAACAAAAATTATAAGTAAGTAAGTGGTTTCTTGAAAAAATAAGCTTTTAATACAAAATTTTTAAAATATTTTTAAGAAAAAATTTTGGTACGCCAATTTAAGGTTTTTATTATTGTTCGAATAAAAATTAAATTAATAAAAAAAAATATTCAGCCATTTTTAATATATCGAATCTCCAAAAAAAATAAAGATTTTTTTTCAAAAATTCAAAAAATATTTTTGTATGCCGATTATGAGAAATTCAACAAAATGGTTCAGTCAGTAATATAATTTTAGCAAAATTCTCGTAACAGTTTTCGAGAAAAATACGATTTTCGAAAACCATTTTTAAACATTTGTATTGAGGGTACCGTTATTTTTAGGTAAAATATTTTTTTTTCTCACATCTTGTAACTTATATTAAGAAACTTTTATTTATCAAGTTTTACAAAAAATCGAGCATAGTGTTTTTGAAATATTGAGTTTTGAAAAAAAATATTGATTTTTTTTTATCCAAAAACTTTTTCTTTTAAATTTCAATACACAATAATGTTAATGTGCTGGGGAGCTTTAGCATAAAAAAAAATGATCAAAATCGGTCTTACCGTTTTTGAGAAAATCAAAAACCAAAACAATGGTTCAATGGGGTACCAAAAATAACCATTTTTTTGAATTTTTTTCCAACCGTTTCCTAGCTTTAACTAAATGAAATTAAAAAAAAATTTTTGAGAAAAAAAATATTTATAAAATTTCGAAAAAATACGTATGGCAGGTACTGTTATTTTTGGTTTATCTACATCTACCAAGTTTAAAGAAAATTGCCCAAACTGTTTAGTCTGTAGTCGAAAAGACAGACAGGCAGAATTGCAGGACCCACTTTTTCTTTCTTTCTGTAATAAATACCTTAAATTTTTCTTTTTTATCCTGATTGGTCGTTTTATTAGTCAATACGAATGATTGTTTGCCTACTAGTTTCACCAAAGCTATTTGTTATATTTAAATATATAGAAAACACCAACTGGCTAAACATTTTTCAAGCAGGCTTTTGTCCTGCTCTTTCAACCATAGATCACATTTTTACTTTGACTAGCATTGTTAGAAAATATATCAAAAAGAGCATAAAAGCTCTGTGTGTGTTTTTTACATTTTAAAGCAGTATTAGACTATGTCAATAGGCAGGCTTTGATTTACGAATTGGCAGCCCTTGGAGTATCAAGAAAGTTTTTAATTCTGTAAACTTTTGTCCTCATCCAAGTGCAGCTGCTTGGGATGGTTCCAAGTTATCAGGATAGTTTAATACTTGTGAAGGTGTTCCACAGGGATGTATCTTAAGCTCTATTTTATTTTCACTGTTCATTGATGATGTAACTTATATTCTTCGTCTGGAATAGCCTTTGCCGGAAATTTTTTATAAATGTCCTTCTATAGGCTGGTGAATAGATATTAAAATAAATTAAATTTGGATTAAATGTAAAATCGCAGAAAACATTATTTTTATTTCAATCGACGTACACATCAAACTTAGTTTTGCTCGTGGAAAATCTATTTATCTACGCTTCAACTACAAATATATAGATCAAAATCCTATTGTGTGACATGGGATGTTCATCTTGATATCAACGTCATGAAAACAAAAATTATGATCTGTGAGAACAATTATAGGGGAAGGCTACGTGAAGAAAAACGGCGCTTAACTTATGAGCGAATAGATGTAGTTAGTGAATTCAAATACCACGGTGTGTTGTTATCTTCTAATTTTAAATTCGGAAAACATGCAAAAAAAAAATTGTCAGAAGCTAACTTCATCATCATCATCGGCTCGACAACCGGGTTCCGGTCCTGGCCTCTTTCAACAAGTCTCTCCACCTATCCCGGTCTCTAGCCGACGCCATCCAGTTGCGCACCCCAAGGCTTCGGTCGTCCTGGTCTACGCCATCTCTCCAGCGCAAGCATGGTCTACCACGCTGTCGTCTACCATAGAATGTACCACAAAGAACTTTCCGAGCAGGTTCCTCTTCGCTCAGGCGAGCTAGGTGCCCTGCCCACCGGAGTCTACCGAGCTTAATTTTTGTCACGATATCTGCTTCTAGGTAGATTGCGTACAATTCATGATTGTACCGTCTCCGGAATCGTCCTTCCTCACATATGGAGCCAACAATTCTCCTTAAGACTTTTCTCTCGAACGCAGCTAAGAGGTCGGAGTGCCTTTTGCTAAGCACCCAAGTCTCGGATCCATATGAGAGTACTGGCAGGATCATGGTCCTGTACAGCAGCAGTTTTGAAGTTATTTGAGATTTCTGGATTTGAAGAGCTTTGACAGACTATAGTAGGCTCTGTTGGATTTGAGAAGCCGCCCGCGTATTTCTTCTTCTATATTGTTATCGGCTGCTCTGCTACTATTGACCCAAGGTATTTAAAGGATTACACCACTTCAAATTCATGCTCCGCTACCTTGATTGTTTGACCAACTGTTCCTCTCGCATTCGACGCCACCATGTACTTTGTTTTACCTTCACTAATGTGCAGCCCCAGATTTTGTGCCGCCTGCTCGATCTGGATGAAGGAATAGTGTACAGCTTGTTCGGTTCTTCCGATGATGTCAATGTCGTCTGCGTAAGCTAGTAACTGGCTGGACCTGTTGACGATGGTCCCTCTTGTTGCCGTGCCAGAGTCACGGATTGCTTTCTCCAAGAAGCTAACTTAGTAGTTAACATTATGTGGCTAATATTATTTGCGAATCCAAAAGTGTTTTTTACACTACTGTAATATGTGTTATAAAGCCCAGACTTTTTGAGTTAAACTCTTTTGACGAATGTGAAGCTGTCCAACTTGGTTTTCTTACTTAGTCGATTTCGTATCGTGAGTAGCGGATGGACCAAGTGTTAAGAATAGTTGGCTCAACATCAAGTCTGCATGCTTTTTGAATTTGAGTTTATTGAATAAGTTGATACCCAAGTAGATACTTCGTTAACAATTTGACGGTTACTTCAGTGTTACCTGGAAACTTTAGTTTGATTGCATCACACCAACAAACACTCGTCTTCAAATGACAGTCACTGGTGTTCGGAAGAAGATGAGTTCGGTCTTTTTGCTGTGCATCTTCAGTCCTCATCGACATGGAGTCTCGTGGCAGCAATTGCTGGTGAAAAAGTGGTGGTGTATGTGCTGGAGTCGTTTGCATAAAGCTTCGTTTTCGTACCTGGTATGTTAGCTGGTTGATCAACAGCGGTCCAAGTTTTTATCCTTGAGGAACTCCAGTGTTTATTTCCTTGGTTGATGATAAATGTTTTGCTACCTATACAAAAAAGTCTATGGGTTAGGAAATTTTTTGATTATTCTTATCAAGTGGATAAGGAAGTCCAAGTTCCGAAAGTTTGAATAGTAATCCTTTCATCTAGACGATGTCGTGTTCAAGTGTAACATCAGTATGGAGTCTCAGTATTGGATGTAGGGTTGAGTGTTTATTTGGAACTCTGGTATGACATCTATTCCTTTGTAGAAAACGTTGAGTTTCTTCAACATTAATTCCGCCAGTATCTTCCTCATATAGCTCAGCAACGAAATTGGCCGATAACCTTCCACATTTGCGCGGTTGTTCTTCTGGAAACAGCTGTTTTTCTGGCAGTTTTTAAAGATTATAGTCAGCAGGAGAACAGCAAGATTTGGTAACTTTTTAAGTACGTAATTAGAAATTTTGTCACTTCCTGCTCATTTGATTTTTTGGAGTTTCCAGTGCAGATAATGTCAGCTACTTCTTCAGGAGAAGTAAAAACATCATCTATCTCCTGCAACTGCAAGCGAGATTCTACTTCTTCAATAAAGTCAGCGAGGTCTATGGGAGGGTGGTCTTTTTAACTATCATGAAAGTGATTGGCAAGCGCTTCAGTTGAAACTTCTTGTTCATGAAGGATGTTGTCTGGAATTGCGTTCGCTCTTCCTCTTCAGATTGATATTTTTAACGTGTCAGGGCCAGGTTTCATATCTACGATCCTCTTCCAATCTTGTGATCTTTCAGATGGTATATAATTTTTGCGAATATCCCACAAATGAGGTGCCAAAAATCGCTTTTGACCTTGCTATGTCTGACGAATTTCCAAAACTATTTGACCTTTTTCGACCATTATATGGCATACTTTTTTTATTTTTTTTTTTTTAGATCCCAGAGCCCAAATTTTTATTTCATAGTTTTTTGGTTTTATGAAATGTCTCATCCCGCAGAAGGCAGAATTGTTATTTTCGTATTCTTTTTCTTATGCGAAAACTGTTCTATTCTATTCTAAAAGTAAATACATAGATATAAAAAAATAATAGATACAATTGTTGAAGTAAATATGCGGAACATTAATTTAAAAACTTACCCCAAATTAATATTACAATCCATAAAAACACACTCATTCAAAAAGTTTAAACATATTCTGTACAAATATATAGGCACCTAAATTTTTTTTTTCGACATGTTCGACACGTGCTAAATGAAGGACATAACTTTAACACCAGGACACATTTATTAATTTAAACTACAATGCGACAAGGAAACAAAATACAACCAAGAGATACATTTTATTTGTTTTAATATTCATTAGATAGCCTATAAACATCATGTAGCTCTCTTTGAACAACCTTGACTAACAGTTGACGTCTTTTCTTTTTGTTATTGTTAAGATGATAAAAATAAAAAAGAGACAAAAGAATAATAAAAAGAAAGCATTAAGTTACCCTCACCACACTCCCGCATTGAGGCGAATAAAACGTCTTTATGATTTTTAATAAAAGCTAAGACTTTTTTGACGACTCTCGTACTAAAGTCATTCATAAAACTGGCTCTTTTTTTGCTTTTGGTCTTCTACCCTCACCAAAAATTATGAGAAAAAAAATGTTTATAGAGACGTTGAAAATATGTAGTCACCTATAACAAGGTATAAACGCAAAATAAAAACAAAAACACAATAACAACCTAGATATTATGCAGAAGACGAGGCTTCATTCTTGAGAACGACACACAAAACTTCAAACTAGACGGAAAAAGGACTCAAGGACTTTGTGTGCTTTTTTGTTGTTTTGTGTGGTTGTTTTTTTATTTCAATGTTTGAGTGTGGTAAGTCGCTGAGCGGACAATAACTATCACTTGTGTCACATTTTCGGCATGGTTGCCAACGGGGGAGATTTATACCTAACTATAAGTTATTTGAATGTTCTATTTTGTTGCACTTTGATTTATTGGAATTTAGGATACATATTGAGTAGTATTGATTTTCAGAATATAATTAGGTATGCAGGAGCTTGCATCTTGAAAATCCCCTATAACTATTTATGAGTTGAGGAACAGATAGATACGCAGGATTACGGAAATAACTTTTGTAAATTAAGTAGCTTATCAGCGGTTCCAAATCTTCCTTCACTTTTTATATGAGCAAATAAGTCTTTAGCTCTCATCCAGTTTTGCATGTCAATACCTTCATACTAAAACCTCTAACTTTAACCTTAACTCCCAAAATCTTTCTTTTGATGTCTTTGGCCTGGAGGATTCTTAAATCTGATTTTCTGAATAGTGTATTATTTCCACCAGATTATGTGTTGATGGTAAAACTAGTGATTTTGCTAAGCGAGGCGTTCTTTTTGCCTTCACAATCTTCTTAATGCATCTCTAGTTGAAATCTCAAAATTACCTTCATTTGAATTCACATGACCTTGTCGGCCGATTCATGTCACCTTTGCAAGAGGTAACCGTTCACCTCAAATCGTTCAAGCAGAATATCAAACCCGGCGTCCGCTGTGTGGCATGAAGCGCTGTCTCGCCGGAACCACATGCCATCTAGGTTCATATTGTTCAATTTGGGCCATAAGAAATTGGTTATCATTACTGTAAAACCCGCTTAAGAGAAACGGCAAAATGTCACAGTCTTTCTTTCACTTAAGCGGGTTTTTCACTTAAGCGAACCCAGCTTAAGTGAAAAATAATTTCACTTAAGCGGAGTTCGGATAAGTGAAAAAAAAATTTCACTTAAGCGGATTTAAAAATTCCATTAAGCGGAGATTTAATGCTAGAAACAATATTGTTTTTATCTTTTGGGCTTGCCTTGAAAGAATTTAAATAAAACAACGATTAAATAACACAAAACTAATTTATTGAAAAACGAAAACTAGCAAATTTTTGTTCTGTTCGATTCAATTTTTTTTTTCACTTAAGAGTGTTTTTTTTAATAAAAAATATTAAAAATTAACTGAAAATATGTTTCAGTTATCCGGGTTTTTCACTTAAGCGAGTTTCACTTAAGCGGAGTGTTTTAAGGGAAATTGGTCGGAAAATACTTGGGGATGAAAAAAGTGTTGCAGGTAAGCGGGTTTTTCTCTTAAGCGGGTTTTTCTTAAGCGGGCTTTACTGTATTGTTCAGTGGCGCTCACTATTGACAGTAACCTCTTCACCAACGTCGCTTTGAAAAAAGTACGAACCAATAATTCCGCCGGCCTAATATTCACAATAAGCGGTAACTTTTAAAGGATGTGACTTGGTGAACCTTGTGTGGATTTGATGTCGTCCAATATAAGGCAATTTTGCTTGTTAAGACAGCCATTCGTCCAAAAATATATCTCTTGGAAAGATGATTCTTCGCCAAAACTAGGGTCCTCATCCAAACGCTTGGAAAACCTGTCAACGGACAAACGGCGGCGTTATCTCTGGTCATGAATTTTGAGTTCCTGGGTCAGTTGGATCTTGTACGGGTGTAGGCCAAAATACCAGACGAAAAATTCGCCAAGTTAAAGTTTGCGAAAGACCGAATTCTTTTACATGGTGAGGAATCGACTGCATCAGGTTCTGCTCTACTACTGCAGCTATATTCTCGGCCGATCTTGCGTTCCTTTGAATTACAAAGAATACTCAAGCAGCGTTGGTGGTACTACCGAGTGGCGCATAAGTAACGTTATTATTAATGTCCATCAAGTTAGCACTACCACTTCAAAATTTTAAAAATGTAATAATTGGATTAATTGTCGTGAATTTGTCGTAAATTTGTCGTAAATTTGTCGTGAAACGAAAAAAATTGTCGCGCTTGTTTTTTTTAAAAATAACCCATGTTAATGCTAACTTGACAGTCAAGTTAGCAATACCACCCCCCAAAATAGGGTAAAATGAACTCGAAAAAGAAAAAGGTAAATGTTAATAATTGTCATGAATATGTTGTAAAATCAAAAATTTTCTAGCGCTAATTTTTTAAAAAATAACCCATGGTAATGCTAACTTGACAGTCAAGTTAGCATTACCACCCCCCAAAATAGGGTAAAATGAACTCCCAAAAAAAAGTAGAGCGTTAATTATTGTCGTAAATTTGTCGTAAATATATGGTAATATTTTCGCATCATTTTTTCTCAAAAAAATGCCATGAAAATGCAAAAGTCCATAAAAAAACATTTTTTCATAAAACCTAGCACTACCCTACCAAAACTATCTCTTAAAACTAATTTTTTACTCTGCAATTCATTTAAATAATTGTTGTAAGACGTCTTTGAATGAGTTCCGTCATAAAATAATTTGTCGCGCCCTTCTTGCCCAAAAAAATTCCCTAAATATGTCAAAATTCCTTAAAATTACATTTTTTCATAAAACCTAGCACTACCATACCAACATTTTTTACTCTGCAATTTGTTTAAACAATTGTCGTAAGACGTCTTTGAATAAGTTTCATCATAAAATAATTTGTCTAACGACAATTAGCGCTAGAAAATTTTTGATTTTACAACATATTTACGACAAATTTACGACAATTATTAACGCTGTCCTTTTTCTTTTTCGAGTTCATTTTACCCTATTTTGAGGGGTGGTAGTGCTAACTTGACTGTCAAGTTAGCATTACCAGGGGTTATTTTTTAAAAAACAAGCGCGACAATTTTTTTCGTTTCACGACAAATTCACGACAATTAATCCAATTATTACATTTTTAAAATTTTGAAGTGGTAGTGCTAACTTGACGGACATTTATTATTATTATTTTTGTCAGAATTAATTTTGAAAAACTTGGGAAATATGTCATGAAAGTACTCGGCACAGAGCAAAGAATCAAAGTCGTTAAATTTTATTTTGAAAGTCAACATTCAATTATTCAGACGCGAAGATGAAATAATATCGAAATTTTGTTCATGTTAGAAATGCGCCTAGTGCTTCAACAATGTATAGCGATTGGTCCAGTGTTTTCACCAAAAAGAGACTGTGGCTGTTTGTGATCTTCCGCGTGCTGGAAGATTTCGTTCAGTTCGAAATGATGTAAACATTACTGGGATGCAAGCAAGTTTTGAGGAAAACCCCAAAACTTCCACCAAGCGACGTTCTCAGCACTTGGTGACATCTAGGTGGTCTTAGCAAGGAATTTTACGCCAGTTAGACCTTTTTCCATATAAGATTCAATCGGTGTACGAGTTACTCGTAAAAGCAAGTGATCCACAAGCAGACCTTCAAAGTTTTCAAGAATTGTTCCGGGAAAACAAACTCATAATGAGCGATGAGGCCAATTTTCATCTCAAGTGTAACGGGAATAAGCAAAATTGCAGAATATGGGACATTGATAAAAATAATTGTTGAACGTTAAATGCACCAACTTAGATAAACAGAATGGTTTGGAATAACTTCAGAAAGGATTATTGGACCAACATTTTCTTCGAAAAAGATGAACAAGTTGCAGTGTACCTATGTTGATGGCTTTTAATACCAGGCAATGAGAACTCAGAGTTATGGTTCCAACAAGATTGAACCACATCTCACACAGCTCATTCAACTATGGCTCCCCAAAGCGAAATTTTTAGTGATCGGTGATATGGTGATTTGGATATCGCATTTTTCTGATATCCTTTCCGCAGGAATTAATAAAAATGTATAGTATGGCCAAAAACATTATAAAATCTATTATTGAGAGTATCGAATAGTTTAAACATCTTATTCAAAGGAGAAAATCGTTCATAATTTTTCCGATAGGTTGAATGAGTATAGAATCACCCAAATTTCTCAAATTTCTGTGGGGAATGTTAAATTTAATACGAAACAGGAGGTGGAAAGAGTCTATGTTACCTCTATGTTAAATTTTAACAATGAAGAGAAATTATAAATACGGTCGTCTGCTCTCAAGGCTAGGCATATCGATAAGTTAATGTGTACTGTTGTAAGGAGGGAGTTCATAGTAAAACTTATAGTTTTGCATCTATCGATGTTGAGAAACAAACAATTACGAACACACCAGTCAAACAAAGAATCATACTACAACTTTACAAAATCTCTATTATTCAAAATATGTTTGAAGATTATTACAAAGTTCACATAAATCAGACAGTCTGAGTACCCTAACACACAGGGTAGATCGTTAACAAATAAAATAAAAAAAGGTTGTGTGTACTGACGTACGCGCGGTAAAAGTAAAACTTCTTTGACCTCAAACAAAGCTTCTGTAAAATTCTAACCTACAAACGTATACAAACATTTTGTATTCCAAAACCATGTCGCTGTTTTTGACGGATAACGTGTCGTTCTGACATGTCACTTTTTAAATAGCAAGGTTTTAAATAGCAAAATTCGATTAGAGAGTTTGTCAAACACCTAACTGAAGTCAGTAAAAACGCAATCTACAATTTTCAGACAATTTCAGTAGAACATTATAAAAGGTGGTTAAATTTTAAGGGCCGATGTTGCTGATTTTGAATAAAACACAAATTATTTAGGAAATTATTGTAATTTTTTTTTATTATGATAACGTGGTATTGTTCAATTATGTATGGAATAAAATATCGGGCAAATGACCGCCGTGATCTCGACGACACACCTCCATCCGATGGTCCAAATTTTCGATGACGCTGAGGCATAATTGAGGTTCTATGCCGTTAATGTGCCGAATTTTATCATCTTTTAGCTCTTCAATTGTTGCTGGCTTATCGACGTACACCTTTTCTTTCAAATAACCCCAAAGAAAGAAGTCCAACGGTGTCAAATCACCATGATTTTGGCGGCCAATTGACATCGCCTCCACGTGAGATAACACGGCCATTGAATTTGTCGCGTAAAATAGCCATTTTCCATATATCGTCCACATCCATATCTTTCAATTCTCCAATTCGGGCCATAAAAAGTTCGTTATCATCTCACGATGGCAAACACCATTCACAGTAACTGCCTCACTAGCTTCATTTTGGAAAAAAAATACGGCCCGATGATGCCGCCAGCCCATAAACCGCACCAAACAGTCAATCTTTGTGGGTGCATTTGTTTTTCGACAATCACTCTTGGATTATCATTCGCCCAAATGCGGCAATTCTGCTTATTGACGAATCCACTGAGGTGAAAATGTGCCTCATCACTGAAGATGATTTTCTTTGAAAATTGATCATCCACTGTTGCCATTTCTTGCCACCATTCTGACCATTGACGACGCCTGAAATGGTCAAGAGGCTTTAGTTCAACGACGAGCGTGAGAGGTGCAATTGTTGGGCACGGCGACGAGTTGAGGTTGACAGCTCTTCTGCCATACTATCGCGAACAACAGCTATGTTTTCCGCAGAACGAACTGGACGAGAATGCACAGGTGTTTTCAAATTTCTTGCAGACACGAAATGCACTTTGATTTGAACGTCCATTTTCGTAAAAGGCTTCAACAATCTTAACGCGCTCCTCAATTGTGTACCTTTCTATGGTTGAATTTGTCAAACACTGAAACAAAGAAATGTCAAAAAACTTGACGTTAAGGTGGGACTCACAATTAACATCGTGCATTATGGTTGGACCACCCTTTAAAATACAACATGGATACAAAATCACAAACAAATAATTTATATCTTCTAGTTTTGAGGCTTTTTAACTCACTATCGTACTCGTACTAATTTGGAACAAAATATCTTGGTTTAATTATGATCAGTGGAATAGATTTTCGAAAACAACCAAACAAAACATTGGTGCTTATTTTGACATTCTCTTTCGTTCGAAAGTGAGTCGAATTCGTTGAAACTTAATTTTGAGACTCGGCGATTAGAATGTTAATCGAACAAATCGAAAGTTCACACAATCCATAGAAAGTTCATTCATTTGCGAAAGCTAATTCAATTTTGACATTCGAAAGAATAGAATTAAATGTCATTTTTGTGTCGTTTGAATTTTTCTGTCGAATAAGCAACAAAACATGTAAGTTTTTAATTATTTCATAGAAAATAAATTACTTTTATTAATTTTTTTGTTGTTTTATGTTTAAAGGTTACATTCCAACTGGACAAACCGCGATCAAAAGGAAAAGTTTATCAAAATAATGGAAGAAAACCCGGAGGTAGCAAAGGGTTTTTTTTACCACCCGCGTTGATACGGAAAGCATCCACTATCCTTCTCCTCTGCCCTTCTTCAACGCCATCTTCATTTATAAACAACACAAATGCCATATTTTTATATTGTATTTATTATTTTATGTTTTTATCAAAGAAATTTAAATTATTAAACAATAAACAAAACAATTACAAATAAACAAAGATTTCACTTTTTGGTTTTGACATTTGACAAACACTTCTCTTTTGTTTTTATTTTTATTTTAGTGTGACCAAGTGCTTACCAAAAAATAAAAAATTAGAACGCGTCAGGAACAATTTATTTTTTTTAAGAATAGTTTCAAAACAGCTGAGTTGACTCATGAAATGTAATGAATATGTAGTTGTTTATGGTTAAACTTTACTTTATAATGAAAAAGTGTTTTATTTATTTTGTTTCTTGATTCTTTATCCAACATCTATAAAATGTTTAGAAACAAAAAAAAATGTAAAACGGTCATACTAATTTAAATAGAAATATAGTAAATTTCAAACAGCTGATAATGAAAATGAATCTTTTTTGAAGTTCATTTTATGCTATCTTTCGCAAATGAATGTTATTCGTTCGAATCTCAAAATTAAGAAAGTTCATTCGAAGGAATACAATCATTCTAACGAATATACTATTCATGAGAATGTCAAAATAAGCATAATTATACAATTCAAGAACCATAGATTTAAAATTTAAACAATTATTAAGGTATTTAATTTCTTTTTAAAAATAAAAGTGTAACAAGTTTCAAAAATTTCAATTTTTTTTTGAGCTCAGAAAAAGAGTAAAATTTGGAGCTGGATAGTGGTTGTCTTCAGATACTAGATTTTCACTTGATTTTGCCCCTGTATAATGCCTTCACCAATGGTAGTGAAGACTAAATACAGTAATTTTCCATTAGTGTTTAAAATGTCGTTAAATTGGTGAAGTCGAAGAGATATTAAATCATCAATTAATTTTGAGTCGTACTAACCATAGAAAACATTTGTTTTTTGACGTTTCCACTTTCTCGATTAAATTGTTTTTGAAAAGTTGATATTTCAAAAACTTAAAATTTCCATACCAAAATTTCGTTTTTCATTTTTTCAATTGATTTAAAATGTTTCTTATTGGATGAACCTATATTATAATTTTCAATGTTATACTGGTTTATTTTGGATTCAAAATATCATTTAAATTTTGAGCTCTACTTCCATCAAATGTATCTTAAAACAGCTGGCAACCTTGGTTCTAGATACGACTGTGGTATCTCGCTTCATTCATTTGAGAACCAAAATGTAACGCGCCTCTATTATTCCCATACCCCCCTCTGATTGTTATAGGATAATACTCAAACATTTGATGAATACCAAATGAGTTTTCCGGGCGCGAGCAAAGATTCAACTGCAAATAATCCTTAATGAATCCGAATACATGGAACCATCAAGACGAAAATACCATGTTTGCAAAAAGGTGGGAAAAATAATAAATTTTTAAGGAAGTCCTTATTCTGTGTCCTGTGAGATCCCTGTGGCTTCAAATATGCGCGTATGTTTTGTTTTTGTTGTCATTCAGTATACTGTATTCAGTATACCTATAGGTATATTCTTTCTAACTGCACATTTCTTTAACAACAATAAAAACAAATGAAGGCAATGCTCCTCCTTAAGGCTTCTCATCTTTCCTTACATTATGCTAAGACCATTCAACTGGCCAAGAAGAAGCCTATTGTATTCATATATACATAGATACAGCCATTCAGAGCATTGCCGTCTTTATGCACGAGTCTTTTGATCAAGGCCAGTCAACTATGCTTTCAACCAGCCTTCATTGTGGGTATCTTGTTAAGTCAATTGCTGGGCCATAAAAACAAAACAAAAAAAAAGCAACCTTTCTATGCAAAAAAAAGGCTATAACTGTCCAACAACTGCAAATAGTGAACGTGCAAATGCTGTGAAATGTTTGCCTTCTTATGGGCTGTTCTTGTAATAGGATTCATTTTCGTATACACCAGGAAGCATTCCTTTTGTCCTTGAAGACTTACTGTCTGCTTATATATTTCTTTAAGCTTTTTGTGTGGTGATTTCAGTGTTGAAGAAGAAATATTTGCTGTTTATCTTAGAGTTTCTATTTTGTTTCTTTTATAGAAACGAGAAATCAGGGCTTAGGCGTGCATATACAAATGATTTGAGTACACATTAGCGAAGTTATTTGACTCCTTTGAGACTTTCCTTCAAAAGTGTTAGGAAATCTAATAGCTTATGATGATTTTTTAATTATTATTAATGTCTCACTAAGGCATAACAAGTTGTTTGATCATAAGCTTTGATAAGCATTTAAATAGAGCCTTTTTTAAATTTTTAACGCAGTATAAGGTTTATGACGGCCTTAAAAAAGTTTGATCAAAGCTTGTGTATTTACCTACTAAAGGTGGAGAAAAGAAGATTCAATTTTTTTGTTTGAATGTCTGAATACCAAAACCAGAGGGATAAATTGATTACCGATAAATCATTATTCATTCGTGTAGTGCGGCTTAAGAAAGAATCTCATCACTGTACTGAAAAGTATACGTTTAAAGTTAAACTCAAGGATAAAGCAATGGGTATTCCGTTAAGCGCGGGTATTGCTGTTAATTCTACCTGAAAAACACGAATTTTACTTAATCTTTGGACTTACTTGCTTACTAATTTAAGATAAGGCTGTAGTCCGGGGTAGACCATCACGGCCTCACCTGACAAGCTTTTCCAGCAAGCTCCTAGCTACCTGTCTTCAGTTTCGCATGTCCAGTTGCTGTTGTGCGTCCTTTCTTGATGACAGGATAAATTTGCATACGGAATATCCTAGGACTCATATAGTCTTTAAAGATTATAGCCAGATCAGAAGGAGTAGACAACTTATCGCATTGTCGAAGCAAGCCTATATAGAAGTAGGAGCGTTTTTGGCTATGTTGAATATGCGGTTACGTCAATGCATGTGCCCTTCACGGATGCCGCTATGGGGAGTGGATTGCGCTTTAATGACATCAGACAGCATTGAGCTCTTGAAACATTTTTTTTTTTTGATTTTTTTAAATATTTTGAATTTTTTTTTTTTTTCAAAACTAAATACATACATATGTACGAATATTTCGAAAACCCCATGTTCGATTTTTTACTTGCGACTTATAGGTACTATAAGGCAAGTAATGCATTCGTAAAAAAATCGAATTCAAGATTTTTATCAAAGTTGATATTACGATGATAGCAAAGACAAAAAAAGTGGGTCTCGCAATTCTGTCTGTCTGTCTGTTCGACTACAGCTAAACGCCTCGGCCGATTTTCTTCAAACTTGGTAGATATGGGTTTTATTTTTTCCCCCCGGATGTCTTTTTTGTTTAAGACCAAAAATAACGGTACCTGCCATACGAATTTTTATCGAAATTTTTAAATATTATTTTTTTCTCAAAAACGGTCCCACAGGTTTTCTTAAAAAAAAATTCTTAAATTTCATTTAGTTAAACCTAGGTAAAAAAAAAATTTCCAAAAAATTATTATTTTTGGTCCCCTCCTTGGGGGGGTTTTGATTTTCTCAAAAATGGTACGACCGATTTTGATCATTTTTTTTACGTGAAGGCTCCCCAGCAGTTTCAATATTATTGTGTATTCAAATTTTCAAAAAAAATTTTTTGGATTTTAAAAAAAATTTCAAATTTTTTTTTTTTGAAAATTCAAATATTTCGAAAAACCCATGCTCGATTTTTTAAAACTTGTTTCTCAAAATATTCTACAAGACATGAGAAAAAGAATTTATTTTACCTTAAAATAACGGTACCCTCCATACAAATGTTAAAAAATGGTTTTCGAAAATCGTATTTTTCTCGAAAACGGTTCCGAGAATTTTGCTTAAATTTTTTTTTTTTCGATTAATTTTTAAGATCTATAATTTAATAAAAATAATTTTGGAAACAAGATACATATTACTGACTGTACCTACCATAGAACGATTTTTTAAGATTTTGAATTTTTCATTATCGGCATAACGGATCTTTATGAAATTTTTTAGAGACAAGCCTCTAAAAATATTGCATTTCAAAACTTAAGAATATTTTTTTTTGAATTTTGAAAAAAACATCTATTTTTTTTTTTTTTTTGAAAATTCAATATATTTCGAAAACGTCTCAATATTTTTTTGTTGTAAATTTAATTTTTATTCGAACAATAATAAAAACTTTGAATTGGCGCACCAAAATTTTTTCTTAAAAATGTTTTAAAAAATTTTTATATAAAGGATTATTTTTTTAAGAAACCACTACAAAGACTTATAATTTTTGTTTTTGCATAAGCCTATATTTGCTTGAATCACATGGCAGAACAGGAGCAAGTTTGTGCGACCCAGTTGTGCATTTTATTAAACTTGACAAATAAAATTATCTTAAATCAATCTACAAGATGTGAGAAAAAAATGTTATTTTACCTAAAAATAATAAAAAAAAGACTTCATACAAATGTTAGAAAATGGTTTTCGAAAATTGTATTTTGCTCGAAAACGGCAACTAGAATTTTGATAAAAATGAATTTTAACGATCTATAATTAAATAAAAATTGAAATAAAGATATTACTGACTGTACCTATCATAGAACCATTTTTCCAAATTTTGAATTTCTCATTATCGGCATAACAGATTTTAATGAAATTACTTATTTGCATGGAATGTCTTAATTGGCGGCAACGAACAAAGTTCGAATATTTAATTGTTATGCCATCTCCTTGAGATACGAGTATGATCGGCAGATAAGGGCTGTTATAAAGTTTGTAGAGATAGAGTCCAGATATTGAATACCGGCTTGGCTTTCTAAGAAGATGCGAATATCACTAGGTATTTGATATCACGTCTTCTTTATAACAAGTCAGAAGGACGAAAGGAGAGACATACGTAAGTTTAGGTAGTCTGAGTAAGCACCTGCACCTGTTTTTGATCTATTACCGTAAAAATTGATGGATCTGGAACAGATGATAATTTGAAAGTTTTTATTGAACTGTAATTGTGGAATGGCGTATTCTATGTTGCTTGGCATTGAGTCGAATGAATTCAGAATGGTGGGAGTTACCAATTTCGTTATTGGTTGACTGCTAGGAAGCTTTAAAACGAGTAGCTGTGCTTGCAGGCGATTTTTTCCCGAAAATATGCGGAGTGTTAGATATAAGTATGGTATGCATATTTTCATTAAATACTACAGCACTCCCTTAACCAACTTCCGGACAAAAATGTTATACAAAAGCTTTTAATATGCGTATATATGCGTGTTTCTGACATAACTTCTGCCCAATGCCATTCTCAAAAACTCGTATCCCAGCTAATCGGATTCCAGCAAATTTAACTAATTTAACATTTTTTTTACAGTCGGACATAGCTATAAAAACCAACAAAAAATAATCCTCCAGTTTGATGGCATTGCAACTACATAAACGATGACAATAAATCCTCTTGACCGGCCAGCAGACAGACGACTCTCATATTACCTACACTCATGCACAATGCTAGAAGATAAAAATAAAATTTATTTATGTGTAGTTCTCTTTCTCCCCATTTGTCATTGGCTATATGACGAATAATATCACCTTTGGTAGAGTGAAGCACATAACTTTTAGATACAAATTCGCCCCATAAGCAACAACCACCCATAATCCAGCGCTAGGTCTGTCAGTCAAGGATTCTCGAGAAGCAAACAAAAAAAAAAGGAAATGCAAATTTCTGACGAAAGGGATTAGGACATCCCGTTTGTCTATCTCCGTGACAGCCGACGACGACGACAACTGTGCAGGAGGGTTGTCTGCTTTATCATTTCTATCCAACATTCCTTAACAACTCAGTTCCTTGCTGCTATTTTGTTTTTGTTGTTGTGAAAAGTCCTGCCTGCCACAGGCATATCGTTTACTATTAATGAAAGCATGTGACTTGTTGGGATTAGAGTCCGGTAGGTAGAATTGCATTTCCGGCAGTTTTTGAAGCGGTCGATAATTTTTTTTTTTTTTGATTTTTTTAAAATTATGTTTTGGAGATCACAAAAAGTCATATATGTATATGTAATAAGCGAAAAACCCCATTTGTGTTTTATTTCCAACAAAAGGAACAAAATCAGGGAAAAGGAGGGTTTTTAATAATAAATGCAACTGAACCTCCCCGTCTATACTATAGAGGCTTTGGATTCAGTTCCTTCTTTTATTTATCATGCCCTGAGCCTTTGTTTATCTGTATTCCTAAGAATTGTTTATTTTGTTGTTCTACAATTTTAAGGGAGAAATATGAGCTTGTAGAGAACTCTCTATAAAGCAAGGAAATTTTTGTACATAAACCAAACGCTCGTCCAAGATGTTGTGATCAAAATTTTAATATTTCAATATACATTATAGACATTCAAACACATGGTGTGCAGGATGGATTCTTTGACGGTTACTTTAGGCCACTTCATGGATTTATAATTTATAAGTTTCCACTAAAAAACTACTGTTGTCGTAAAATATTTAACGTGTCGGGTATTAAAATATGACTTATGTGGCTAATATGTTTATTTTAAAGGGTATAGGTTTTGATATTGACTTACTGCCGTAAATACTGCGTACTTTGCATTCAATACTTGTAATTGTACCACATGTGCTCATGTGGCCAACATAAAAAAAGAACCTGAGAGATCTGGAAATGTTACCAAAAGCAAAAAAGACAAATGAAAGGGTTTCAGGGGCTGCAAAAGAATGTTGAAGGGAACACATTTATAGGTAAAGCTTATAATTTTTTAAGAGCGATGACGAATCGAATCGAAAGTTTGTATTTTTTATTATGATTTTTGAATATTACAACAACAACTTGAATGAACTACCACCAAAAGTGTTTTTATTTGGCTGGAGCTATAGCTATCGTATTTTTCGTTGGCGAAATTGCTTGGTTAAGGGTATACACCAGATCTTAATTGCAAAATTTATAAATGAAACTTGAACATTGTTTGCCCGATTCTCAAGTTAGAGATTCTCTATAAGCTGCACAAAACAATATAAGACTTATTCTGCTCGACTTTTCTGCCAAAATGTGCTTTTGTTAAAAAAGTTATATTAGTTAAACTTTTTATCGATTTCAGACAGTACCTGTATTAGTACGTTATAAGTATCCAACTGGGGTTAATATCTATTTATCGGCGTTTCTAGAGCTTATTCTAAAAGAAGTACTCAAAAAATTAGATTTCTATAATTTTAAGTAAAATAAATCAATAATTTAAGTAAAATAAAAAAAAAGTAGGACCAACCAACCACCCAACGATTGTTGTGTGAGGTGAGCTTAGACTTTCTTTTATTCAGTATCTCTTTCCTTGGCTTTAGCTGAGGAGAGGTTGTAATGTTAGATTGATACACTCTTTGCTCGACCACGAAATTTGTTAGATATTGTTTAATATGGAACTCATCACTGGCCTCCTTTAGACATTGTGGCTATTTAGTTTAAATATTTTAGGGTTGAATTAAGTTTTTGTTATGTTTCACTACGAGTAATAAAGGCTAATGCCTAGTTTTGAAATATCTACCAAGCTCGTACGTTTTAGAATGACAACGGAGAATTCAAGATATTCATCAAGATTGGAAAAATGGTTTTAAATTCGAGGTTGTCGAATACTAGTGCCAAAATGAGAAAAGAAACATTTTGAACATCCGCCTAGTTATAAATTCAAAAACTCCACTCAAAATAACAGTTTAAAAGACCTTTATAAATCAACAGTTGTTATGCCCCCGGGTGACACTCAAAACACCAATATAAACGCTGAAGTCGATCAGTAGCTACGGAAGCCTCTGGCGGAACTTAGAAGACTCGACTTCGAACTAAGACCTCTTACCACTGGTGGCCAAAAGCTTAAGTGCATAAGTGATACACAATCTCACCTATCATAATGCGCCACTTCAAACGAAACCCTCTATATCTTGCGTTAAGTCGGAAAGAGAAAAGAAGCTCAATAACCCTGTCGACTCGATCTATCTGCAACTGCAACTGGAAATATACTGAGCAATAAAACTAAGTTAAGCACTGCCGCACGACTTTCAGCGTGACTAAAAGCGTGATTTTGGTATTTCGCAAATACAAGGAAGTGTTCATGCTAATACTGGATGTGAACTGTGTTATTGATGAACCAAAAGATTAATTAAGTTGATTTTCCTGTAACTTCATGTTCCTGAATTGTATTACTATGAAATTCCATTTTTTACTTTACGAGTTGTGGATTAGGTGTTAACCAAAACAAAACTGAACTGATGCTATTTACTAGCAAAGATAAAATGCAACCCTTCGAACTACCCCGACTCAACGGCCAAACATAAAATAACTACAAAAATATTAACGAGTTTATTACAAAAGACATTAAATTCGACTCTCACTGTCTACTGCATCACCAAACCAGAAAGGACTGGGTGGATGATATCTTGACGAAAGACTTCGACACAATTATCTTTACTGATCTCTCAAATATGTAGTGTTGTATTGGTTCAGAAATTTTTTCTGAGACTGTGAAAAAATCTAGCTTTTTTAGGAAATCAACTTTGTTAGTGCTTTTCAAGCTGAATTATTAATTATCAGATAAGCCTGCAAGGTACTCAAACAAGATCCAAACAAGAACCGGAATATGACTATCATAACAGACAGTCAGGCGGCTGCTAAAGTCATTAATTCTAGTACATATTGCTCGGAACTTGCTAGCTTCAATGTCACTTTTATCTGCGTTCCGGGTCATTATAGCATTGATGGGAATCAAAGGGCAGACGAGCTGGCCAGGCAAGGATCAGCTCTTCGTAATTCACTTGCGGATAGAGTCAACATTCCGCTCGGGGCTTATGAAGGGCAAAATTCTCTCATTTTTTTTTTTAACGAATCAAACCGTAGATTGAGCAGTTTAATTAACTACATTTCTTCTATTAAGATTTGGGCCACCAAACGCGAATCTGACATATCTGTGGAGACCAGTGGTAAAAGGAAACAGTCTTCCATTTCCTCTGCAAATACCATGCTCTTGACAAATTTAGAGCACAATCATTACTTCGGAAAGAAAGACTTAATATATTTTCTCAACGCGAAGAAATGGCTCTAGGGTGAACTTCGGTTACTTTGTGCCGGACCTTCCGTTTGACTCTTAAAATCCCAAGCTAGCAGACTGAGGGCTTTGACGGAAGTTGATGTTGCGAATGATCATTAAATCGGATAATCTTCTGTTCCTAGCAGCGTTGCCGCGAAGGAAAAAACATAGAGGGCCATTTTGAAATTTTTTGAGGGCCACTTGACAAAATTTGGGGCCAAATATTTTACTTAAAAATCCGTCCTTAAAACATTAAACTACAATATATTAATATTTGTATTTATTCTTATTGATTTATTTAATGCATTATTTATTTAATGCATTTCTTAAATCTATATACATACATAGTAGGCAGCAGAAGCAGATCTTGACTCTGTCGTCTGATTTAATTTCTTGGGAATTACCTTAAAATATCTTGAAAAAAATTAAATCACACCAGTAATATTATTTAAATATTTATATTCCTTTTTTCAAATTTTAATTCAATATACGAATGGACAACGAACGAACAAACAAGCGGCGAAAAAAAAAAAACAAATGTCTATACGATTTATTTATTTATTTTTATTTCATCAAGTAGTTTTATACAAATAATATATAATCTTACAGACTGCTGAATCAATTTTTTTATTGAAAAATAGAAAAACCAAATAACTAATTAGTGGAGCAAACATAAAAATAAAATAAAAATTAAATTTACGAAAAGAAATATTGACCCGTTTCGGAGATATCGAATTTTCAAAAAAAGAAAAAAATAGATTTTTTTTTTCCAAAAATTCAAAAAATATTTATTATGTTTTGAAATGCAATGTCTTTTAGACTTTTTAGAAGCTTCTCTATAAAAATTTTCATTAAGATCCGTTATGTGGATAATGAGAAATTCAAAATTCGAAAAAATGGTTCTATGGTAGGTACAAGCTGTAATATCTTAATTTAAAATTTTTTTTTACTAAATTGAAGATCGTAAAAATTAATTAACAGAAAAAAAATGTTATCAAAATTCTAGGCACCGTTTTCGAGCAAAATACGATTTTTGAAAACCATTTTTTTTAAATTTTTTAGCGTTTGTATGGTAGGTACCTTTATTTTTAGGTAAAATAAAATTTTTTTTTTGAAAAAAAAGTTTTGAAGTTTTTTTTTAAATATCCAAAAAAATTTTTTGACAATTTGAGTACACAATTCTATTTATGTATTTGGAGAGCTTTAGAAAAAAAAATGATCAAAATCGGTTTAACCGTTTTTGAGAAAATCAAAAACAAAAAAAATGGTTCCATGGGGGACCCTCAATAACCATTTTTCGGAAATTTTTTTTCAACCAATACCTAGCTTTAATTAAATGAATTTGAGAAAAAAAAATGTTTATAAAATTTCGAAAAAAATTCGTATGGCAGGTACCGTTATTTTTGGTCTTAAAAAAAAAGAAAAAAAAACGTGTGAAAACGTTTGATCCTGATTTATGAATAGGAGTAACGTACGATATTTGCCAATCATCAAGAAAATAAACTTTTTCAGGAGAACTATTAAACAATAAAGTTATTGGCCCCGATAGAGTAGTTGCCCAAATTTTCAAAATGATCGGAGGAATATCATCGGGTCCTGGTTGTTTATCATCATTTAGTCCAATTAAGACTATTTCAACATCTTTGTTACTTAAATAACATTTGAACATTTTTAATCATTGATTAATAGGGTGTGTCAAAGTGCTCAACTATGGTATTTTTAAATGTAATAGCTTTTTAAAGTTGCATTGCTTATCAAAATTAAATCCTGCGTTTACAATTTTCATTTTAATTAATATCTTTGGCTCCCTCAAAAATAGGATGAACTCCAAAAAAATTTGATTTTTCGAGATTTTTGAAAAAGGTGTTGTTTTAAATTGCACCGTGTGGATATAAAAAAATTATATAAAATATTTTTAGGCTTTCAAGTCAAAGATAATTGCAAGGAAAAACTTTTAAGCTTATATTTGTTTAAATTGAACACTTGGTAAAGAAGATGTGAAATAATAAAAGAAGGAAGAAAAATCATTTTTTTATGTAAAATCGTTTTTCTTTTTTTTCAAAAAAAAATTCTTAAAAATCAACGGAACCACCTACAATATCGTGGTATATCTTTTTGTAAAGACAAAAATTCTTTCTGTATTTTGTTAATTTTTTTTTTTAGTATACGTAAAAAAAAAAAAAAAATTTACTGTAAATTAAATTTTTTTTTTCAACTTCAACCCATTTGAGCGAGCCAAAGACGAACGATATCTTATTTTTTTTTTTACATGTTCTTAAACCTCTGACCCTAATACAACATTTGAGCACTATTACATTTAAAAATAAGAGTACTTTTTTGCGGCCATACAAAAGTGACACACCCTATTGATTAATGACAAAAAAAAAATTTACTGTTAAGTTTTAGACTCGATTCAGCCCGAATTAAGAAGTCCTTGTATTAAAATTTATTTAAAAAATCAAATTCTTTTTGCAAACGCAAATATTTTATCAGAAGATCTTCATTATTGGGAAATTTACGATATAATTTGTAAGATTAAGTTTTTTGATATTTAAGTTACATAAACGCTTTGGTAGATGGCGAAAGTAAATGACGTGAGAGAAGTCAACACGTTATACTTACTTACTTAAACGAGATAAATGAATGAATTCAGTTCCATTTTAAGTATATAGTTATTTGTATGTGGGGGAAACGCATTGTACTTGCATCGTAGATGCATCGCGAGGGTTTATATTTAATTTTGTAAAGCTTTTTAATTATTACTAGATAAGCACGATATTATGTGATGTTAAATCTTCTAAAATTTAGATTTGGGGGCCATTTCTAATTGGCCCGGGCAAAGGGCCAAAATGTAAAACAGAGGGCCAAATGGCCCGATCGGGCACTTTGTGGCAACGCTGGTTCCTAGACCAGTCCATAAGCTGCCTAGTTTGGCACAATGTATATGGTGTCGGATGAGTACGGTGGTCTGGTTGATTGAGTGATCCGAATTCCGGATGATTGTTCAAAAGCAAACAAAAGACTAGATCCTTTCTTCCTCTTGAACTCAATCCAAACTGAATGACTCATTGAGAATTTCCACAATTCCCCATATCAGTTTCATCCACAGGTTCACATGACATATATGATATCAAAATGGCGCACTTCAGTGCTATTGGCCACAGGGCAAGAGTGACAGTGTTCGCCATTTCAACTTACCTACCTTTCTACAATTCTTGCAGAACGCTAATTGAGGCTGACGCTGAACAATATAACAAGTTCATCAATTGTATGTTTTATTCGGTAACCATAAGAGGCTAGCGATTAGTTTTGAAGAGGTGTATCATTGTAATGCTTCTTTTCAATAGCTAACTAGACTTGTTAAGAACAAAAAGACGAAGTATGGTGTTATCGATAAATGAATATCAGCATCGTCGAATAATTTTCGAATTAGTCCAGCATTTTTCCAGCCTGTGCTTCACTATGATGGCGACCTCGAAAAATGAAATCGGTGTAGGGATCAAACAAAGATTCACTCTTGCCATTCCCTCTTTCTCTACGATAATCAGCCCTTATAGAAGTAAAGTTCTCTAGCAAAGTTGAGCCTTTACAAGACCTTACTCATATTGATCTTGTTTTGTATGATATTATTATATGTAGTTATGTATAGCATTGAACCTTCACGCTAGAGGTCTGGAATCTATCCCCAGTTGCTGCTTCCTTAAAACAAAAATATGTATTTTTTTCACGGTACATCTTCTTTCGAGGAACTCATTAATCTTCGAAGAGTATCTTATGTCATGAGAACTTTTTAAAACCTAAGTCATTCAGACCCGGCAAAAAATTGAAGGTCTCCCCGATTGTATTCTCTTAATCCCGTCTTGACATAGACGGTGAGTGCAGTGGAAGTAAGAACAACGTCCCTTATAGTAATATGGACGTAGGGGCAACAGTTAAACTTTTTTGGTGGATCGGATGGACATCAATGTTCCTTCCCGAAAAATACAGGAGCCCACTCCCGAGATCGCAGCAGAAAAAGTACTCGAATCAGGCATTCTAGGTAAGCGAAAGAGAACCTTAATTCACTTGTCGATTGAAATGGAGGCAAATGCAAGGAGCAAAGAACCGATAACAGTGGTCATGACCTGGTTGGAGAATATTATTGCTTTAGCCCTAGGTCCATCGCCGACTGTAGAGCCGCCTTTAATAAGCAAGTACATAAGTTTAACTTAAAGCTTAGTTGCTTATTCGTATATCGTTTTAAAAATTCCTTTTAAAAATTTAATATTCTATAAGCAAATAATTCATGGTATCATATCTGGTTTCTGTTACATTGAAAAATCAAACCCGCTTGTTAAAATATTAAAAATGACAACTCCTGCCCAAAAATAAACTGCTAAAACACGAAACCTTAAAAAATGGCCAAAAGATAATAAATAAAAGTTCTGTAGTCGAGCCATGATATTATACCCAAATTAATGGTCCCCAGCTAGCTCATAACTCAGACCTCGTCAACAGTATATATATATATGTTTATTTATTCCCCCTCTTAGCCCAGCACCAAACATAAAAAACGTCCCAAAGTAGATACTACAGACACTAAAAACGTAGTTGAGAAATTACTGCTGCAATCCTGGATGAGGACTTTTTGTAATCACTTTTGTTTTTCAGGCACCCTCTCTGTTCTGTCGCTTTCGTCGCCTCTAGGATATTATTCTCATCTCGCAAAAAATGCAATATATCCTTGAAAAATGAAAAATTATTGTCAGGATGTCAGGACAACACGTACACTCTGTTTTGATTTTGCTTTTTATTTAAATGAAACTAACTTTTCAGAAAGTTAAACAAAATTTTCTTTTTTTAAATTCCAGAACGAACATCCAAGCGGAGGGCCTTACAGTGTAAAACTTCTTGGATATCAAAAATAATAAAACGTAACTTCTAAAACCCTGAAAATATACGAATGCCACCACCAACAATATCCTCATAGGATTATGAACTTTTAGTGCGTCAAAAAAAATTCTTGTTAATTAAGAGGGTTTTCCGACCCAGTCTAATTTCAAAAACTGTTCTCATAAATATGTTGCCATTGGCACCTGATACGAAGGATGATCATCAGTCAAGGCAAAGACTTATCGTTCGTAAAATATTTTAAGTGAATTGAGATGATGACAATGAGGATGGAGATGATAAAAGAGTAAAAAAAAAAAACTGTTCATATAATCAGAGTTTAAAACCACAAACAGCATGTGCAAATGTTGAACGGACTCATTTTCGCAACTTCAGTCAGAAATGGAATTACGGCCATAATCGAACCTCAGAGAGAAAAACCACAACATGGCTCAATGCTATCTGATTTTGTTCGTCCTATTTATGTATTCAGGTGAGTCTCTGGTGCTATTCATGAATGGCTTTCTTTAAAAAATGGATTTTACTTTGTTTTCAATATTCGGGTAGGTATTGTTTTTTAGTGCGTAACATAATTTCGATAAAATAGGTCCATACATATCGAAATGAAATGCACGACTGGGTTGCACGAACTTGCTCTTATGTAATAGACTAAAGTTTTTAAAAATGAATTTTATAAGAAAAAACTGTTCATAAGCATTAAATTCATTTTTTATATGAAGAAACCAACTCCTTTTGCAGCAGATGAAGTTAAAAACAGGATGTCACGCTATGAACAAAAAATATAACATAGTTCGGTATGTTTTTTAAGAAAGCTTTTATGTACAAAATTTTTAAAACATTTTCGAACACCAAACTTTATTTTTGTATTACTGTACAGAGACATTTATTTTTCGCTTTCGAAAGTAAAGCTAAATAAATTACACAAAGCGATAAATTTTTGATGAAAATTTTATTTCATTATTAAGTTTGGACGGAAGCGTATCGGAATCCCGCTTTTCAAAAATCCCGAAAAAAAAGTTTTAAAATCCCGTCTGCTAAAATACTGCTTTAGTTAAAATCCCGTCTTCTAAAATCCCACTTTTTCAAAACCCCGATCTATTATAATCTCGCTTTTTAAAATCCCGACAAATCCCGCTAATCCCGCTTTTTAGATTACGTAGCTAAAACTTATTGATTTTATGTTGGCTATTTTCCAGATTCTTTAAATGCTAAAGAAACTTTGGATACACCCAACCTCACATCTACCCCAAATCCTATAGTGTACACAAGCGGGGGGGTGGCACATACCTCACTGCTTACAGGTCGTAATAAGAAAGGGGATTATAAAAAACGGGATTATAAGAGACGGGATTTTAGAAAGCGGGATTTTAAAAAGCGGGATTTTAAAAAAGCGCAATTATAAGAAACAGAATTATAAAAAACGGGATTATAAAAACAGGATTTTAAAAAACGGGATTATAAAAAGCGGGATGTCGTACCGAACCTAGTTTGGATTTTGCCATGAAGTGTGCAAGACAATACCATTCAAATGACCGCCTCGGGAAGATTTGCAGCATGCGATTCCTTTGAGGTAATTTTTAACCACGTTTTCGCAAATTTCGGGTGTTATCTTGTCCATTACTTAAGTAATGTTGGTTTTCAATTCGTTTAAACATTGTCTAACGGTGTCAAATCGCATGATCTTGATGGCCAATTGACGTCGCCAAAACGTGAAATTACGCGACCAGGAAACTTCTCACGCAATGAAGCTATAATTGGTGGTGTTGTGTGGCTTGTTGGCCCGTCTTTTCAAAACCACATATCGTCCAAGTCATGATCTTTAATCGCCGACCAAAGACAAATCGGTTATTAGTCGGGCTTATCGCTCCGCATTTACTGTAACCGTCTATCCATTGGCATCTTCGAAGAAATACGGACCAATGAAACCTTTCAACCATAGAGAACACCAAACAGTCACTTTGTCTAACGGCATGCACCTCTTCGATCACTTGTGGGTTTTCTGTGTCCTATATGCGACAATTTTGTTTGTTTACCCACCGAATGAGAAATGTGCCTCATCGCTGAAGAAAATGTTATTCGAAAAATCGGTGTTTATTATCTGTTGTTCCAACACCTAAGAATCGTATCTACGGCGACGTAGTGAATGGTCAGCAGGCTTCAATTATTGCGTAGTTTGAGCTTTATAATTTATATTATTATTTATAAGGATGAAGATGGAAATCCAAATTCAAAATACGCCATAGTGCCATGAATGCCAGAAATTCGATAAATTCGGATCATCAGCAAAACTTGCACTTTCAGCAGCAATATTTTCCACTAAGCGTGCCTAACGATGATGCACAGGCTTCCACTCACTTCAAATTTTTTCACAATTTAACTGATTGCTTGCGTAGTCGATTATAAAGACCACGATCATCGCGTAATGCGATAAAAGTAGCTACGTTTGAAACACCACTTTTTTTTGTAAATTTTAATAATTTTAACGCGTTGTTCGATTGCTAAGCGATGCATTATCGTAATTCGCAAACATTCAACTAAAATTATCACACTTCAAATGACAGCTGAGTTTGCCAGGTGTCGAATACCAGCGCTACCAACTTGAAACCACGGAATAAATGACCCTTTACGAATAAAAATTAAATTTCAAACAAAAAAATGACCCGCTATCGAGATATGGAATTTTCAAAAAAAATTCTTTTTTTTTTCCAAAGTTCAATAACAATTTTTTTCTTCAATTTTGAAACGCAACGTTTTTTATACTCCTTAGAAGCTTCTCTAAAAATAATAATAGTGAGAAATTCAAAATTCGAAAAAATGGTTATATGGTAGGTACAGTCAGTAATATCTTAATTTCAATTTTTTTTTATTGAATTATAGATCGTATGAATTAATCTATAGAAACAAAACATCAAAATCGATTTTACCGTTTTTGAGCAAATACGAAACAAAAAAATGGTTCTGAGGAAGTATTAGTGACTATGTTTAAAAAAAAACATACTTAAAAAATGAATTTTTTTAAGAACTGTGAAAAATGTTTTGAGAAAAAAACAAAACATTTTATAAAATTTCGACAAAAAATTCTCAATAACGATTCGTTCTTTTTTTATTCTAATGCTACCCAAAAGCTTGGATAGTACTATATGTATATAATATGTACATATATTGAAATTTTAAAACAGAATCTTTTTTAAACTTGTACAGATATGTACATTTTATTAAAAAATGGTTTTCGAAAATCGTATTTTTTTCGAAAACGGCACTAAGAATTTTGCTAATTTTTTTTCTTTCTATTAGTTTTTATGATCTAAGATTTAATAAAAACAATTTTTCAAATCTTCAATTTCTCATTATTGGCCAATGGATCTTAACGAAATTTTTTATAGAGAAGCTTTTAAGAAGGACAAGATACATTGGCGCAAAATTTTAAAGAGTTCTCGTTTAAGCAATAAAACCGGCTCTACTTAACGCAGTCGTTTAGCTTGGAGACTTTGTCTAACTTTTTTATAATTTTAATCATGTTAGACAACTCTTCTAACTAATGTGGGTTTTACAACAGAACCTAAACGAATTTGCGTTGAACAACCCTTAATTTGACAGATACATAACTCACACAACTACAAAAACACACAAAAAAAAGTAAAAAGAATAGACAACTTCAAACCAAATAATTTTTCGCCCAAAAAAGTACATTTTATATACTACCCGGTACAGATTTTGATTGTTTATAAGTTATTTACATTATTTTATATGGAAATAAAGTATAAATCGCTAATTCACCTCATAAAAACTCAATTTGTTGTTGCAAGGTGCAGATTCATTTAAGATAAATGTACATTTGTATGTACAGATTTGTTAATCGTAGAGATTTCGTACGATTGTTTCCAATTTATAATATTCAGTGATTCAGTCTATTTACAAAAAACATCTTTAAAAATCGAATAAAACATTAGTAAACATTTTTTCTTCGATTTGCTTTGGTATGAAATGACCATTGTCAATATGGATAAAGTATACTTTTAAAATATAAACTAGCTATTTGCTGCTGTTAAAGTAAGATGAGCTCTTTAACATTAAAGTATAGTTTATGTCCCTTAAAATTAACAAGAAGTCGGTTCTCGTTTTATACTCAGTATTTAGAGTCGACTCCTATTCTAAAATTGATTTAGAGTAGGTTTTAAATGTTTAAAATTTTGCGCCATTGCATTTAAAAACCTTCAAATAGAATGTTTTTGTGTAGACAATCAGGTTTAATGCTTTTTTAAATTTTTGAAAAAAATTAAACTTTTTTTTTTTTAAATTTATATTTTGAAGTAAAAGTTCTTTTCCGGCGTTGGGATTAAAAAAATTTCTATGGAGTTGTCAGTGACATGTCAAAACGACACGTTATCCGTCAAAGACAGCGACAATAATTATTGTTCGAACTTTATTAGAGGTTATTTAAAACACTTTACAAACACCTTTTATCGCCGAAAGAGAATCTTCTTTTAATAAAAAAAAAAACCACAGCAACTAAACAACAAAACAATTAAAAACATAATTTCATTAAAAAAAACACACAGTAAAACCTTTTTTTTTAATGACTTATGTATAGCCGATGGTTTTATTAAAAAATTAAACACCTAATCCTACAAAATACTGAATACTTAAATACTATTTAACTAAAAAACTAAGCACTAAAATTTACAAAATAATAAATGTGAAATATAAAAAAAACACTTCTGAATAAACTTTCTGCTTTCTGTTGTAAAATATAAACTAGCATTGCCATATGCGAAGAATTTTAAATTCGGTTTCAAAATTAAATTAGCATTGCCTACAATTAGAAAAACCTTCTGCTCGAACACAATGAATGCGATAAGAAATAAAATGCATGACTGGATCGCACGAACTTGCTCCAATATATGTAATAGTCTAAGAATTTCAAAAATGAATGTTACCTAGAGAAAAATTTTTCATAAGCATCAATTTAATTTTTTAAATGACTAAAACAACTTCCTTAGTAGTTGGAAGTAAAACTAGGATGCCATGTGATTCAAGCAAATCGTCGTCGTTCTATAAAAACTCCTTAAGTCCATTTTTTGTGTTTTGAGATATTTGCATTTAGAGTTGGAAATATATTAAAAAATCCAAAAATTATCAGAATAGCACGTTCTTAGGCTTAAACTGTAAAATGGGTTTGGCGTAGCCATTGTCCAATGAAATTTTTTGCAAATAGTTTATTCGGAATGAATTAAATAAGAATTAAATCACTTTTTTTTTTTAAATGGACTTAGGGAGTTTTCATAGAACGACGACGAAATATAGGTTTATGCAAGAACAAAAATTATAAGTCTTTGTAGTGGTTTCTTAAAAAAATAAGCTTTTATGTAAAAAATTTTTAAAACATTTTTAAGAAAAAAATTTCGGTACGCCAATTTAAAGGTTTTATTATTATTCGAATAAAATTAAATATACAAAAAGAAAATATTGAGCTGTTTTCAAGATATTGAATTTTCCAAAAAAAAAAAAAAAATTTTTTTTTTAATTAAAAAAAAAATTTTCTTAAAGTTTTGAAATGCAAAAATTTTTAAACTTTTTAGAATTTCAAAATTTAAAAAAATCGTTCTATGGTAGGTACAGTCAGTAATATCTTGTTTTCATTTTTTTCTTATTAAATTATATAACTTAAAAATTAATCGTAAGAAAAAAATATAAACAAAATTCTCGGAACCGTTTTCGAGGAAAATACGATTTTTTAAAACCATTTTTTAACATTTGTGTGGAGGGTACCATTAGTTTTGGGTAAAATAAATTTCTTTTTCTCATATCTTGTAGACTATATTAAAAAACTTTTATTTATCATGTTCTAAAAAAATCGAGCGCGGGCTTTTCCAAATATTGAGTTTTCAAAAAACAAAAATTGAAAATTTTTTTAAAAATCCAAAAATTTATTTTTTGGAAAATTTTAGTTCGTTCACAATAATATTCAAACTGTTGGGGACCTTTAGCAGCAAAAAAATGATCGGAATCCATCGTACGGTTTTTGAGAAAATCAAAAACCAAAAATGTGGTTCCAAGGGGGGTACCAAAAATAACCATTTTTTGGTAAATTATTTCCAACCATTACCTAGGTTTAACTCAATGAAATGTTTTGAATTTTTTTAAGAAAATCTGTAGACAGTTTTTGAGTAAAGAAATATTTGCCTTATAGTACCTATAAGTCGCAAGTAAAAAGAGATGTGAGCGTGATGAAACATCGTCGTTGTTGTTAATATCAGACCAAAAAATTAAATGTTAAAAAAAGAGCCAAGTTCTTTTATACAAAAACCTTTGTGTAACAAGTCAGCCGTGAAAAGTACTGAGATCTAAAAGTATGCCAAGTTCTTACTTCATGAAGGTTTAATACCGAACATTTAAAGTAGAATAATATTGAAACAGCTACAATGTAATAGAGAAATTTTATTATTTATTGATTACTGACTACAATTTGATGGACTTACTTGGCAAGTTGTTTTGTATGCCCAATTCGAAAAAAACTTGAAACTGAAATTTTAGCCAGTAATCATTAAATAATAAAATTTCTCTATTATTTTGTAGCTGTTTCAATATTATTCTACTTTAAATATTCGGTATTAAACCTTCATGAAGTAAGAACTTGGCATACTTTTAGATCTCAGTACTTTTCACGGCTGACTTGTTACACAAAGGTTTTTGTATAAAAGAACTTGGCTCCTTTTTTAACATTTATGTTTTTGGTCTAATCTCACTTTTGCAAAGATTTTAATATTTTGCCATGTCAAAATCTCGAAAGATAAGGTAATATAGAAGGGTGGACTCTACCTACTAAAATCAACTTACATAGTTTATAGCTTCCTATTTCTTTTGGTAGATATATTTTCTTTTTGTTATTGGTTGTTTTAAGTGCGCTTCAATTATTTCTTCTTGTCCTGGCAAGATACCTAACACTAACATACCTACCTTAATTACAGCAATCGGAAGTGCTCCATATAAATTAAACATTTTCTCAGAAAGTGGGTGAATACCACGCCCCCTGAATTAAAAACCCCCCTTTTTATTTTTGGTCCTTTATATGCAATTTGAGCCCTACCGTTCTACCAAATTTCATTGTTCTACTGCAATCGGAAGTGTGCCATATATAATTTACATCAGTTATGAGAAAGTGGGCGGACACCACGCCCCTGAATGGAAAACTTCAAATTTTATATTTGTTCCTCTTTATGCAATTTATGCCCTATCACTTTACCAAATTTCATCGTTTTACAGCAGTCAGAAGTGCTCCATTCAACCAATACCAATTCGGAGAAAGTGGGCGGATACCACGCCCCCTGAATAGAAAACCTCAAATTTTCGATTTTTTCCTTTACTTGTATGACAAGACCTACCGTTGGGCAAAATTACAAGATTCTACGATATCGGAAAGTGCTCCATAATTTTGATGATCTGTCATTCAGTCAGTCAGTCAGTCAGTTATGGTTTTTGTGATTTTTGAGGCCTTATATCTCAGGAACCGCTTATGCTAGAAAATTTAAATTTGGTGAGGCGCCTGTGCCTGACTAGCTTAGCAAATATTCGGAATTTTAAGTTTCTGACTTCGTTAATACTGAAGATAGGGAGGGGTCAAAAATAGCCTGAGTTTGTTCCTGCCAGAACTTGGCTGGGCACTACCGTGCCCTTTGATAGTTTCAAACTTTGAAAGCAGACTTGGATATACACAATAAAGCATTTCTCGTCGTCACGTTAAATGAAATTAATAAATGAAGTAATATTAGTCTTGTCTGTTGTTTTCATTTGCATTATAATGTCGACATCTGACAAAATCGCTTACGACGATTTTTGACTCACGACTTTTTGAAGCTATTTCGAAATTAAATGAGTGCCAATGAGAAAAAACATATGATTTAACTAAATCTCGTCGAGAAAAATTTCGTGGCATTAGGAATTGAGGGACAAATTTATTTTCCTTATAACTATAACATCAATTTGCCGTCAAAACGCACAGAGGAACGGCCAAGAGTTGTATCTCACAAACCGTTGGCCTCTTATTTACTTAGGACAGGTGAAAAAGTTTATTACCGTGTTAGATAGGGAGGTGGAAAGGACGACCACTGGCAGTCTAGCCCAATGGCACAATTAGCGCTGAAGTACGCCATTTCGGTATCATAATTAATGTAAACCTGTGGATAGAACTGATATGGGCAATTATGGACATTCTCAATGAGTAATCCAGTTTGGATTGAGTTCAACAAGAAGAAAGGATCTAGATTATTGTGTGCTTGCACAATCATCCGGAATTTGGATCACTCACTCAACCGGACGACCACACTCATTCGACACCCGCTATACTATCCCAAGTTAGGAAGCTTATGAACTGGTGCTGGAGCAGTAACCAATCCGATTAAGTGATCATCCAGATGCTGGAACGTTAACTTCCGTCAGTCCACTAGTTCCGGATTTTAAGAATCAAACAGAAGGTCTGGCACAGAAGCAACAGAAGTTCGCCTTAAAGCCATTTCTTCGTGTTGAGAAAAGATTCAAGTTTTTAAACTTCATTTCCGAAAGTTCGTCAATGTCGTCAAAAAATGCCCTTCCTAATGGTTGTGCTCTAAATTTGGCAGGAGCAGGGCATTTGTAGAGGAATTGGAGGACTGTTTCCGATTGAGATTGGTCACCACAGCTATGGCAGTTAGTGTTAAGTGAGGAATGCCTAGCTTCGCTGCATGCTCTTCTATTGGTCACGGTTCGCTACAGGGCCCAAAGATCCTGGCTGTATCTTGCAAGGTTCCGCATATCAGATCAAGTGTTCGGAATTTATTATAGCTGGGCCAAATCTTTCTAGATGTACTCGTAATGCAGTTAGTAAAGCTGCTCCACCTGCGGTTTGATTCGTTAAAGAATATTTAGAGAATATTGTCCTTCATTACTACGAGAAGAATATTGATTATATGTCCGCAAGTGAGCTATGAAGGGCTGATCGTTGCCTGGCCACCGTGTCCACCCGTTCATTCCCATCAATGCCACAGCAATTTAATTATTGAGACTAGTAAGTTCATTCCGGCATTGCTGGACCAATTGGGAGAATGATGTACTAGAATTAAGAGCTTCAGTAGAGGCCTGCCTGTCTATGATAATAAACCTTTTCAGGTTCTGGTTTTGTTCTTGTTTGAGTACTTTGAATGCTTGCATGCAGATATTAGATTGAAAAGATTCTATGGATCACCCATCTTAAATTAATAGGCTAAAAGTAATTTCGACGAGAATGGAACATTTCTACGCAAAGGAAATTTTGTAGTTCTAGTTCGGTAAAAACGCAATTGCATCTAATGAAAGCACTGTAATTGTCCAAGTCAAAAAGGAAAAAACATTCTTCAACTAGCTCAATATCTAAACCTATACTCTCATACTTCTCAAACTTCTAATATGCATTCCCCCGGACAAAATAATGATTTCGGTCAATGACATGAGGACCCCGCTACCAATAGCATTCATCATTGCATGGAGCTATTCAAATTTATATGTCACCCACTGCCTGATATAAAATGGTATTCGGCCTGATTTGCTATCTCTATAGAATCCCTCACACACATTCATCAGGATTGTCCTTAAAATCCAATAACCTAAATTCCGTTGTACGTCAGATGTTATGTGTAGTTGCAAAATCCCCAAACTCTTTCCCCTTTCAAGCACGACACTTCTTATGGCCCATTGGCGAAAATGGTCCATACGCAGTAAAGCAGGTAGGTTTGTTCTTTTTCGTGTTCGAACGCCAACAGTCCACACAATAATGCCGACGACGACGACGACGACGCAATGATAGAGATCCCACAAAAAGACAATAGAAGTTTTATCCCTTTTGCGAACTCATATCCTTTCACGGTTCTACGATTTTGCTGGGGCTTCGTGATTTCGAGGACGAAAAACCAACTGGCGGGCATCGTTCCATTCCTCGTATGAAGTCCAGAAACGTTAAAAGTCTCCATTATTCTTCATCCATGAGAATTGGGCACATTCAGTTATAAGCAAAATTGCTCACTGTTCGGCTGTAAAAATTTCTTTGTTCCTACACAGAACCACTTTTTGTAGCTAATATCCTTTGAAGGCCATGGCATATCCGTGTTATGTAGATTAGAACGAAAACGGTTTTAACGGTCGTTGAAACACGTTTAAGGATTCAGACAATCGAGGATGGTTTATTTTTATTTTTTTCGTTTACCAGGAAAAAGGCAAACAACATTTCTAACCGATGCTACGGGGTGGTTCTTGACAATTCTCGAAATTGGATTAATGTCATTTTTCTAGTGGACTTTCGACTACGCCATACTCGTACATGTAACATTGTTTCATTTCAAGTCTATCTGTGTATTTGGAGAAATTCTGTATTCATTCTTATGTGGAAAAGTTAATTTCACATCGGGAAGTTTGATGTTAACGAAGAGAGCTTAGGCACAACGAGGACAATAGACAATGTGAAAGGGAAATTAAATTTTCCAAAATAGTCACGTAGTTTGAGATGTTGCTGGAAATATCAATTAGTGAGGAATGCTCAATTTAAAATGAAAAAAAAAAAATAAATTTAAGCTTCAAAAATGACTAGAAATACCATCAATAGAATTAAGAATATATTAACAGGGTTCATTACAAACAGTTGTTATAAAAGTGGGCCAAATATAAGTTTATTTTTAAAAATGGAATAAAATGTAAAAAATTAATTATTTTGCATGTATTATGGCTTTATTAGTAAGAGCAAACGTTCCCATTAGTTATAGAACGCAACGTCGTTCAAGTGGCTGCCGCGACCGGCCTCGCAGTAGCGCATTCTGTCACTCAAGCTATCCGGGACCTTGTTTTTAGTTTCGGTAGGCTATAGCTCATGGATTGCTTGGATGATATTGGCCTTAAGTTATTGGATCGTCTCTGGATTGTTGGCATAATATCGGTACTTCACCGTTCCCTACATATAAAAGGTCCAAAGGGGTCATATCGCAGCTACACCGAGGCTAACTAATATAGCCAAGGCGGCTAATAACACGATTTGGAGATTTGGTGTACAAGAGATCGATCGGCGCGCCATCCTGCATGAACCAGAGGTCGTTCAAATTTATGTCTTCAATTTCAGTAAAAAAAAAAGGCGGTTAACATGGCTCCGTAACGCCCACGGTTGGCCGAAACGTTGTTCCCAGCCTCATTTCCGAAGAAAAATAGTCCAATGACGCCACCTACAATCCGCGCCAAACTATCTCTCTCGATGGATGCATTGGCTTATGGAAATTAACGTTCCGGTTTTCCGATCCACGGATGCGGAAAATTTGGTTATTTACGTAGGCGCCCAGATAAAACTGCGTCTCTTTAGAAAAGATGATTTATCGCCCAAAGTAATTGTGCAATTCAAGATGTTTTAAGGCCTAAACTGCGAAATGATAACGAAACGGATGGTCATGCGCCTTCAATTGCTGAGTCAATTAGACCTTGTAAGCGAATAATCCGAGATCTCTTTGCAGAATTCTCCTCAGGCTAGTGCGTGAAACGTTGAGCTGTTGAGATCGATGGCGAGTTGATGTCCGTGAATTGAGTCTCACACTCCCAGCTACAGCAGCCACTTCCTCGTAGACATTATGGCCCCTTAAAGTTGACTCTTCAACGTTCAAATTTAAGACGACCAGTTCTGCAATCAATCAGCCAACATTCTGAGAAGCTTTGGGAGAAGACCGTAGTCTTGACCGAAAAATCATCTTTAGCGACGAAAAGAACTTTCAAATGAATGGCAAAATATGGGACGTCACCAGCCCACACAAGGTTCACAAGGTGACGATGCATCCTCGAAAAGCCGCTTGGTGTCATTGATCCGCATTTTTTCGAAAACGACGTTGGTGAGACAGTCAACGTCAATGGCATGCGCTACAAACGAATTCTTATGGCCCAAATTGAACCATATGGATTTAGACCATATGTGGTTCCAGCAGAACGGCGCTACGGCGAAGACAGACACGGTTGACATTCTGGATGAATAATTTGAGGGTATGCTTATCTCTCGCAGAGGTGACGTGAATTGGCCACCAAGGTAAAGCGATTTGACCCCGATAGACTTTTTCTTGTGGGATTTCCTGAAGTCCCTGGCTTATGCGATAAGTCACAAATCTACAAATGCCCGTAAGGTGGACATAATTCAGGCCATTGCTCAAATTCAGGCGGATATATGCGAAAATGTCATTGATAATTGGAATATTCAGATACGTAAAAAGCTGACGTAGGCATTTGAACCATGTCTTATTCCATGTAGGCCTTTCAAATAAAAAAAAATGTGTTGGTAAAACCTCACACACAGCTTGTTTTATTCAATTACAACACCAACCCACCCTTTTTGAAAACCCCTTTACATAATTGTTCATTTCGAAACAAATACCTATAGGTACTTAATTAAAAAAAAAAAACAAAAGCCAGAAAAAATATCACTGAAACTTAGGGTTTCCCGAAGATGGTTATTAATGACCATCAAAGCTCTTGCTTCCTTTTGCGAAGTTATCTATCTTACTTAGCTCCGTATATACTTAATTCTCGAGGATCTATTTTAATTTAATTTAATTTCGACAAGTGTTGCAGAAGCAGGGATATAATGATTCAAAAATGTTCTTGTAGCCCATCGCGCCGTTATACGTTGAATTTACACTAAAAGGCTATTATTATGTACAATTATAGAGACAATTCTCAGTCCTTTTATTTTGTCTTAATACATCCATTAACTATGGACAAAACCATTCATCAATAAAATTACAGCCTAACGCATTCATCTTCGTTATTGCTTTCACCTTGAGAGTCAAAAAGATTGGCAGCACTGCACGCATTATCACTCACAAAAAATGACATAACGTCTTAAACAAATGAATGTGTTCTTTATTTTTTCTGTATTTAAACAGCAAAATTACATTACATATTCATTAAAATACATAACATAGTGCTACAGAAAGACCTTGTAAACATCTAAGTTCCGTTTCTAGTGCCATTTTCATGAGAACAAATTATTAAAGCATGAAAAGAACCTTCATCGTTAAAATGAATAGGTTTGTATGAGGTAGGGAAGTATACAAGGAGGGCTTCGTAAACAAAAAAAACATGGAAAACATTTCTTTTCTACTTGAACTTAAACAATGAATGTTGGCGAAGGACTCTTAAATAACAAATAAGGTTACAATTCATACCATAATCTTCTCATAAAAAAAAAATTTTAAATATCCAGAGAAACCGCATTATTCAAAGTTTATTGCAGATGAAGATGAAAAAAAGTTTGATTTATCGTCGCAACTGTAAGGTGGCTTAAATCTTGAAGCCGATTTAAAAAAGTTATGATCGAATCACATCCACCGGAAAAGACCCGCCAATGGAGTCTAACAATCTGACCAGAATCCACAACTCATGGTACGAGTACATTGAGTTTTTCATGATTATATCTACCAACTCAATCGATAAAGAATCACCATCTGAACTCACTAGACTTTAATGGTAAATTCAAAAAAAGAAAGAGGCTTACTTCGTCCAAACTTCTACTAAAGCTTTATTTATGAAATTTAGAAATATTCCTTAAGGTACGCTATACGGACAGAAATAAATCATTTTACGACTTTAGCAACTCTATTTTTAAAAAGTCAGGTTTATATCATCATTCAGAAGTCATGAGCTATTCTGCTAAGGAATACCCTAATAAGACACTTCTATACGTATATGAGTATGAACTGGCTGAAGCCAATCTTACAACAATTTTACGGCGAGAAAACTTTCATACGAGAAAAGTATCATACGAGAAATCTTTCATGAAAAAGACTATCATGCAATAAAAATATCATGCATGAAAACTATCTTCGAAAACCCTTATATCATACGGAAAAACAATCACATGCGAAAAGTATCATGTCTCAGAATTATCATGCGAGAAAACTACGAGTATCATGTTAAAAATAATTCTTTCGAGAAACATATCATGTGAGCAAAATATCATGCCACACACAGACAACTACCATGCCAGAAAAGTTTGATGCTAAAACATTCACGAGAAAAAACTATCATGTGAGAATTGTTTCATGCTTGACAAAAACAAAAACTTCACCCTGTCAGCACGGTGAGACTTCAGCAGATAATGCTGAAAGTCGTGAGCTGGAGGGACAACATCCCAGACAACGTTGCATTCCTTAATTAAACAATTCAACCGTAATACTCGCACTTCAGAGAATGCCCATCAATTTACCCTTGTGCCAAATATCAGACAAACTATTAAATTCAGAGATTCTTTCCTTAGCCGTACTACATGAATGTGAAATGCTTAACCCAGCTCAATATTTCCCTCCCATTACGCTCAAAACCAATGGGTATCTCATATTAAATAGTTTCAAACTTTCCTAAAATGCTGGCACTGTGTTCAAAAACATTTTAAGGGTAGTAAAAATTCCTTCAGTGCGCGCAAAATATAAAATAAAATGCAGTCGTGCGAACTTGCTCCTATGTAAAAGACTAAGAATTTCAAAAATGAATGTTATTATAGAAACTGTTCATAAGCATAAAATTCATTTTTTAAATGACTAACAAAAACTTCTTTAGTAGTTAAAGGTAAGAAAAGGATGCCATGTGATTCAACCAAATATAGATTTATGCAAGAACAAAAATTATAAGTCTTTGTAGTGGTTTCTTAAAAAATAAGGTTTTATATAAGAAAAATTTAAAAAAAATTTAAGAAAAACTGTTGGTACGCTAATTTGAAGTTTTTATTATTGTTTGAATAAAAATTAAATTTACAAAAAAAAGGATTGAGCCGTTTTCGAGATATTGAATTTTCAAAAAACAAAAAATTGATTTTTTTTTCAAAATTCAAAAAAATATTTTTCTTGAAGTTTTGAAATGCAACGAAATTTTATTAAAATCGGTTGTGCTGATAATGAGAAATTCAAAACTTAAAAAAAACCGTTCTATGGTAGGTACAGTCAGTAATATCTTGTTTTCAAAATTTTTTTTATTAAATTACAGATATTAAAAAAATAATAGAAAGAAAAAAAATTTAAGCAAAATTCTCGGAACCGTTTTCGAGAAAAATACGATTTTCGAAAACCATTTCTTAAAATTTTATGGTGGGCACCGTTATTCTTAGGTAAAATGAATTTATTTTTCTCATATCTTGTAGATTATTTTTCCAAACTTTTATTTATCAAGTTGTGAAAAAATCGAGCATGGGGTTTTCGAAATATTGTGTTTTCAAAAAAAATTTTGAAAGTTTTTTTAAAAATCCAAAAAAATTTTCTTAGAAATCTTGAATACACAATAATATTCAAACTGCTGGGAAGCTTTAGAATAAAAAAAAATGATTAAAATCGGTTGTACCGTTTTTGAGAAAATCAAAAACAAAAAAAAATGGTCCCAAGGGGGGTACCAAAACTACTCATTTCTTGGAAAAATTTTTTCAACCCTTACCTAGGTTTAACTAAATTACATTTTTTTAATTTTTTTTTTAATTGTTGGGACAGTTTTTGAGAAAAAAATATTTTAAAAATTTCGAGAAAAAAAATCGTATGGCAGGTACCGTTATTTTTGGTCTTAAAAACTCAAATCAAAAAACATCCGGGGGTAAAAAATTAAAACCCATATCTACCAATTTTGAAGAAAATCGGCCGAGCCGTTTAGCTGTAATCGAACAGACAGACAGACAGACCGACTGACAATTTGCCAGGCCCACTTTTTTCGTCTTCGCTATCATCGTAATGTCAACTTTGATCAAAATCTCGAGTTCGATTTTTCTTACGAATGCATAACTTGCTTTATAGTACCTACATACATATAAGTCGCAAGTAAAAATATGCTGAAAAGCAATTTGAGCTGGAAAGAAATCTGCTACTTCGTCCAAAAAAAGTTATGCAAAAAGCTTTTCTGGGGAAGTGATGGATCGAAAATCGAAGACTTGTAACAGTTTTGTAAAAAAGTCTATCCGGATTGACGGGGACGGTCAACTCCAAAAAGACCTCCTGATGACCAAACTTCTGATATGCCTTGCTCCGAACGTCAAGTGATGATTTTTCACAACCAAACATTCAACAAAAGATGGTTTAACATTTGGCTAAAATGTTAAAATTGACTAATTGTTCTACAGAAATGACAATTCTGTAAAAACTCTGTATACAAGTTTAACAAATGTACAATGAGAAGCATATGTTGTATTGCATATCACACCTCTCCGGTGCAATATCGGCGTAACTGCAATTTTTTCTGAAATTGAGTTAAGAACGCCATAATTACCTAAATGTCAAGTTTTATAAGTGGTGAAATCGACATGATTGTATCTTTGCTATTGCCCAAAAGAGGCAACACTTTTTTGTTTGACACAAGAACTGAAACGTATGGTATTTTGATAAACAAGAAAACTTTAAACGTGATTCCTCAACATTTAGGAAAATAACAATTACGTCGTTATTGCACCGGATATGCGAAAGGTATGTAGATATCTTCATGCACCTGCGCAGCGAATAACTTGGAACGGTATCAACGAACTTTGAAGAGACTGGAAGCATTCTAGTGACAGTTTTTCAACCAATATCCCAGAACCGTTTTAGTTAGTAAGCTATATAGAGTTTCGAAGGAATATACGGTTTTTTGGCGGTTGTGTGTCAGGTTCACTTACCTTTAGTTCAAAGAACCATTTCTTCTCTAAATCTAGAGACTGTTAAAACACTATGAATTCATTTTTACGAAAAAGAAAACTGTACCTACGTTCTTACAAAGCAAAATTTTATGTCGAAAAAGACTGAACTATACCTGCGCCCTTACAAAGCTACATTTTATGTCGAAAAACACTGAAGACATTATGGCCGGACAACGCCATAAGGAAGCTATATAGAGATTTTTGTTGAGGGGTTAAACCATTTAATTTAGTTTTTGAAAAAGCCAACTCAAATACTTGACGTTGCAGGTCATTACGCAAATAAGCTTGATCTGTTCGTCACATCTGATCCTAATAAAGACACTTTAAGTGTAAGCACATTTAGACACGTCGGAATTTTTTCAGAAATGGAATGAAAACTTTTATCCCTAAAAGGACCAAAGCAGTTAGTTCCCAAGAGAAATCTTAGTACAATTATAGCTGTAAAGAGTTTATCAGATGAGAGATAGATATAAACGTCTGATACTACAAGAAAAACCCATCTGAGGAAAACAGAAAAAAGTATAGGCAAGCTAGAAATACCTGCAATGCTTAAAGAATAAAGTTCTTATATGATCAACATCTACGCCAAAAGATACTGCAATGTTCCTTCCAAAGGTAGTAAAAACATTGGACTTTTGTAAAAAAATAATAAAAACTCTTCCAAGTTCGCAAGAAAAAACAAGCTAAGCTTGCAACGCAGTTTTCTGCAGATTCGACTTTGTCACACATTGCTATGACTTATTATTATTATTATTATTAATTCTTTATTTAACAACTTAAATTTAATTACAATAAAAGTTTAACAAAAAGAAAAAAAGCATGGCTTGTTTTTGCCGTCTGCCGATTGATTGACAATAAAAGAGATACAAAAAAATAAAAAATAAATAACTGATATCAATAAATAACTGATCAAAATAAATAATAACAAAAAGAGTGAAGAAATGGAGAATGCATTAAACAAATTATATAAAAATTATAACATCTATGTTAATTCCAGAAAACTATTGCGATACTTATAGGCATGAATACTATACTGCGATAATATCTTCCATCCGTGAATACCATTTAAAAAATCCGTAGTCTCTTGAAGAGTGAGAAAGCTTTTCGAAAAATATAGTCTTCTTATTTCAAGTAAGATTGGACATTCTGCAAGGATGTGGAAAATGCCTTCCGGTGCATTCAGATTACAAAGGCGGCAATTCACTGTTAGATCCTGTCTATGTGGCATATAATTTAAGTAAAGAGTCTCAGTTCGCAATTTAAATATAGTGCTGATTTCATAGCTAGTCATGCTGTTGTTGAAGTAACTATTAGAGCCTAGAGAGTGATTCAACGTTCTGTACAGACTTCTAGATTCAGACAATCGCGCTCTGCTTAGACAGCTTTCATAAAAACGTTGATCTATCTGTGCGATACAATCATAAAACTTGTTTTGCCAATCATTTAAGTTTTCAAGGGTTAAATTGAGTACCACATAATGTTCCGTAGCCAGATCGAGCCAGTCCTTGAAAGGCGAAAGATTGCACCTGAAAGCATACGTAAGTAGCTGCTTTTGAAGATTAGTGCTTGGGCGCTTCATTATTTTAATAATGAAGTCCGCACTTGCTTTGAGGTTCTTGTAGTATAATTGAGGAATACCGGCTTCCACGTGAATAGCGTAGGAAGGGATTGAGGTAGGTAGTTTGAAGATACGTTTAAAGAAAAAGTATTGCAAGCGCTCAAATTCTTCCACCTTTTTATAACCAAAAATTTGATTTGCGTAACAAAGGCAGGAGTTGATGGTTGCATTAAAGACCTTAAATTTAGATGCGGTGTCCACATTTGTATTACAATAGAACTTAGGCCACATAAGATTAATTGCAGTTTTTGCCTTGCTGACTTTTTCTTCTATATATGTGGCCGCAAATTTAGATTATAACTTAACAAGAAACCTAGATACTTGAATTCTTGCACCACTTCTATAGGTTGGCCTGCCAGCTGCCAGTTTTCTATCGGAGGTCTTCTAGTTGCTGTGTTCTGAAAAACCATGATTTTTGATTTTGACGTGTTAATCTTGAGATCCCAAGTGTCACAATAATTCTTAAGCTTATTAATTTGGAGCTGTAATGTTAGGGGGTTATCTGTTAAGATTACTAAGTCATCTGCATATAAGAGTGTTTTTATGTGTACACCTCCTACTACAACACCACCAGGCAGATTATCCGATACATCGTTAATGAAAAGGGAGAACAGAATTGGACTGAGAACGCAACCTTGAGGAACTCCAGTCTCTGTGGCAAAGGAATTGGACATATCGCTACCGTTCGAAACTGACGCTGAAGTACTAGTTACTAGTTTTTTGTAGATGTTGAGGAATTTTGTAGAAACACCTAACAAACTTAACTTGTATATAAGTGAGTTTCGATTGACAGTGTCAAATGCAGCCCTAAAATCAACAAAAAAAGCGTAGATTTTTTTTTTTTTGTTATAAATTTTCTAACTATTGTTTCCAGCGCAAAAATTTGGTCGACAGTTGACAGTCCAATACGAAAACCACCTTGAAAGATACTAAGTCGATTATTATGTTCTACCCAGTTCAATAAGCGCCACACTGGGGCAAAACACCACTAAACGTGGCATTAAATCAAATTTTAAAGTTCAGCTTTGGCGTAAAGTGCTTTTTTTTTCTCATTGTAAATATAATAGGGAATTAGAAAAGTGAATGCAACAGTTAATTGGGATCACGTGATCTTTGCAAAACCGTCCGGAATGAAGAATATTATAATTTTTGTCATTGAAGTAAGAGGTGTTTTTTTAGTTTTGAATGGTAACAAATAATCAAGTGTAACTTCTTTCAAGTTTTTATTTAAAAAAAAAAAATTATAACTATGGAATCAGTAAGCTCAGGTGCGTTGATTTTATTAATTATATAATAAATTTTTCATTTAGTTCTCATAATATGTGGTTAAAGGTATAAAAAAAATGTATAAAAAAATGTGTTAATTTTTGCATTTTGTCAAATATCTAAGCGTTTTAAATGTGTTGACCGTGAGATGCCGTTAAGTGTTGTATCTATTTGTAACAAGTGATTTATCTAGTTTTAGAATATGTAAAGTTTTTTTGCTACTTTTTGCTACTTTTCGTACAGTTAACTTTCTTGTTGGTGACGTCATTCTCGAAAAATATCGACTTTTTTTCTATTTATTTAATTTTAATTACTCCTTAGACCGAACAATTTCCAAAACCTTGTCGATTTCAAGGGAAGAGCTGTTTAATATTATGAAAAGCTCAAATCTGAAGGGATTAGACAGCCAAATTGCATTTTTAAGGAAAGAAGTACAAAAAAGAGCCCGATGCAGCCATGCTCTCAAAAATGATTTCAATGAAAAAATAGCTGCGTTTAAATCAAAATTTAAATCACGTTGGGAAAAAGCTTGTCGAATAGAAGCCAAATTCTTAAAAGCAAACAATGCATGGCTGAAAACACCCATACTTTTCAATTATTCGATAGACTCTAAACGTGGTCGTCCAATGGTTGGATTTGAGGAATCTTCAGAAAGATCAAAACGACAAAAAACCGAACAATTGAGGAAGTCCACGTCCACAGTTGAGTTGACTTACGCAGCAGAAATGGGTCTGAGAGCTTCTGGACAGCTAGATGCTGCAAAGTTAGTGCATGATGCAATAACAATACCAAATCATGCTAAGAAATGCAGAAAAGCTTTGAAGGACTCAATTGAACTTACTTCAATGACTGGGGAAGAAGCCTTATCAATGATAATTGAAGCTAACTTATCACGATTTAAGTATGAAATCATACGATCTAAGGCCCCCAAAGTATTTCCTTCATACAAAGTAGTTCAAGAGTGCAAAAAGAGTTGCTATCCAGAGCCTCAAAACATGAATACATCGGAAATGTCTGTACATACTACTTTGCAAAGCTTGCTAGACCTTACAGTTAATCGTTTGCTAACTGTTCAAAAAGATGTAATGGTTACTCTAAGGCCTGAAGAACTAAAGGCTATAAGCTTATACTCCAAGTGGGGATTTGATGGTAGTTCGGGCCACAGTTCGTATAAGCAAGCGTTTCATGGACTTGATGCTGATGACTCATCAGTATTTATAACATGCGTTGTTCCACTCCGTATGATATCTGGGGAAAAAATTATCTGGCAGAATCCTCGGCCAAGTTCAACTAGGTACTGTAGGCCTCTTAAAATTGAGTTTGCAAAGGAATCTGCATCCAAATCCGTGGCAGAAAAACAAAGAGTCGACAGTGAAATAAAAGAGCTCCAGCCTAGCCTTGCTATGGTTGGTGAAAATACCATCAACATTAAGCACAACTTACTGTTCACAATGATAGATGGTAAGGTCTGTAACGCCATCACTGAAAACTCCTCAACACAGAAGTGTTTTATTTGCAATGCCACATCAAAAGATTTCAACTCAATTGATGAAATGATAAAAAGGCCAATAAAAACTGATAATCTTCAGTTTGGTTTATCTGTGTTGCATGGGTGGATCCGGTTTTTTGAGTGCCTTGTGGTATATGATTTAAAAGACGTTAGAGATTTGAAAAGAAAATGTTAATTGAGCTACAGATTAGGTTAGAATTTTAACTTCGATGAGGTTTGAGTCTTCGATGAGGCGAAAGATAACTTACTACAATCAGAATTATTATAGGAAGAGTAATAGACGTTACTATTTGAAAGTAGGAAAATTAAAAAAGGAATAACATTAATATTGAGATAGACCTAAGGTACAGGGTGAACTAGAGTAAAGCACCATATAAATGAAAAGGCGATATATTATATATAGATACAAAAAAAAGAAAACAAAAATAATAATAAGAAAAAAATATAAAAAAACGGTAAAATTAAAACAACTATAAAATAAATAAAAAAAAAAAAAAAAAAATGGTAAATTGACGGAGGATTCGAACCGGAGGATCGGAGTTTCGGGACCGAGCGACCGGACCACTCGGCCAGGGAAGGTTTGGAAGATCATCGAGTGGAAGGAAGACAAAAGATAGAGGATGTAGAAAGAACGAAGATCTGATTTCGAAAACATATGACGAGTATTGAAAAAGAGGGGAATTCGTTTTTTTTCGGTAACTACTACCAAAAGATGATTTGGTGGTGGTGATAATCCATGTCGGAAGTAGGGATTTCGGGAAGGATTTTGACTGGAATATAAAAATAAGTATACACCTATATGGAAAAAAATCGGGTTTAAAATTATAATTTAAAATTAGATTTTTCTAGTCAAACTCCTACCCAAAATTCCAGAAAAACTGTGACCGGAAACACTTCCATCATAATTTAATTCAACGAAAAAACGATGTTTTCGAAAAAAGGGGAAATGAAAGATCCAGAAGGCCAGAAAGAGTTCAGTTGGTTTTTGATGGGCGAAAAGTAAAGGTCATAAAGAAAAAACAGGTGCTTACCCGTATAAAAATAAAAAAAAAAAAAGAAAAAAAAAAAGAAAAGAAATATATGTACATCAATACCTACTTATAAACTTAAATAATCGCTATGTAAACGGACAAAATAAATTTTACAAGTGCTAAGAAAAAAAAAAAAAATAAAAAGAACAAAAAAAAATTACTTGTATTGCGGGAAAATTATCCTTCCCGAAAAAAGGGGATCACGTGGGAGCTTGGATTCAGACTCTCTGTAGACTCTCGATACACGCCAACAAACAAAATTCATCGGAGCATCAACTACACCAAAACCAAAGAAGAAGGTTTCTGGAGTTAGCAACATCAACCTTGCGTCACCAAGAGGTTCAACTGCATATTTGGTTTTCGTTATAAGGCCAAAAACAGCAGCAACATCCAACCACAAAATCGTAGAGAAAAACTTTAGACCGCGTTCTACCAATCACCATCGTCAGAAGTACCTAAAAATTAAAATCTTTCGCAAGGAACATCATCGCCAACACTCCATCATAATTACCAGCCGATGAGCACGACAGGTACGATACAACTTACTTGCCTAACCAACAACGGCATAACCACATCAACCAACTTAACAACGGCGACAGCAACAATATCCACAGCCAAAATTGCTATTAACCGTCAAGAATTCAAGACCAACACATCATTATACTTACCAGCCAGAACATGCGACGACTCGACACTTGATCAACCACAAGGATTTACCTTCATCAGCGAGACAACTCAACCTCTACGTATCTGCCAAACTCCATAGTCAAAAAGCTAAGTAACCACTTTCCTTGCATAAATTTTTTTTTTATACTATATATTTTTTTATCTATAAATAAAATACACACAAATGAAAGTAAAACACTAACAAGCCATAGTAAGAAAATAATCTATTTAAATTAAAGAAAACTATCGAACTAGTATAAAATAATGGAATAACAAAAAACATAAGAAAAAAAAAAAAAAGTTATAAGTTTAAGTAAAATTCAATAGGGTCAAAGTGTTATTTATAATGTAAAGCGAAATTCATCTAATTACTTTCAAATTTGATTTCAATTTAACAGGAATTTATCTACAATAAGACAAAAAGTCAATCCAAATCAACAACATTTGTAATCTACATCATCATACGTCAGACAAACCAATCGAAGCGGTGCACCACATCATTGGACGTCGACGACAGCAACAACTTTAAAGAAACCTATGTAAGATACCTACAAAACAAGCAAAAAAAAAGAAACCTAATTGAACTTGGGTAAGTCATATTAAGATTTCTGTGCATTTTTTTTTCATATTTGAAAGCTTACGATGAATTCGCTAAATATTAATAGTGTAGTTGCAAACCTACAAAAAATTATACTATAGTTTTTGGGTAGACAAAAAAATATAACATATTTTGAGGATCATAAATTGCGATATCAGTAAATACAATAAATTAAAGCATACTTTTAGGGGCATAAATTCTCAATATTATTTGTATTGCATTGAGTTTCAAACGAAAGAAAAATATTATAAAATTTTAATTGTTAAAATTATTAAAAAAAACCTTGGGACATACATACATACATATATAGAACATGCAAGGAAAGGAAAGTAATTGAAATTAGATCATAGTAAAACTCGAATTTAAAATAAACAACATAGGTACTTGATTATCAATTTTAAAACTAAAGTTTGTTGAATTAGAGAAAGTTTTTTTTTTGTAATACAAATCACATTCATGTATACATCAGCATAATTAAAGAGAGAAGGAGTTGGCAATAAGAGATAATACGTGTGAATTAATTTGAATCCGCATGTACAAACAGAAGTACTTAAAATTGTTAATACATAAACATACATACCTTTATAAACTTACATACTTACCCATTTATAATTTACCTATTGGAATTTTTTTTCTTTGAAGATTTTCATTGTGTTAGGATAGGGTTAGCATATAAGTTCTTTTGGGTTTTATATTTTATATTTTTTATCAATAAAAAAACAATTGATAGATATGGTTAAAAGATGAAAAAGCAGCTGTTATAATTTCTCTTGTCGATTCATTTAGATGGGAAGTTGTTTCGGATTTTGGAATTTAGGTTTAGGTTGGAGAACAACTAAAATGACCAATTAAGCATTTAATTGAAGGGTGGACGTGGCAAAGCGAGAGATCGTGATCGGCAAGGTAAGAAAAGAAAGATGGTGAGCTTTTAGGGAACTGACCATCTGCAAGTTAGGGAGCTACCGCAACTTAGCATCGTGGACGCAGTAGCTTATGGACGTGTCACGGGGTGATGCGAGGGAGGGTTTACCACAGACGGACAATAACACCTGTCCAACTCGCTCTAGGGTTACCATCTCAGTTTTCTTTCATCTCTCTTTATAATTTGGTCATTGCGAAAAAAAAAAAAAATAATAATACTAATTATTATTTAGATTTTTTTCTGTTTTTGAAGTGAATGGATGGATTTTGGGGTTCCGATTTTCTTTTTTGAACCGAGTAGCAATTAAAATGAATAAAAATTTCTTTCGGCATGATATAGAACGTGACGACCGTTCACATCTATGATGGCAAGAACCCATCCCATCGACGAGCAGAGCCAAGGCAATGAGCAAGCATGCCGAGCCATCATAGTTTGAACACCCTTCACTCCTGCTATCAGAGTAGGCCTACCGTATCCTGTAGACGGGAGGGTGGTGCTGATAGTATAAGGGGGCGAAGGTTTTTTTTTTAAGGAACTCAAAGGAAGACTTTTGGGAATACAAATAACTTTGTTGAGAGTAATGGCATCACCCCTTTGGGAAAATACGAAGTCTTGTGGAGAGTCCTTGATATACCACCAAGGTTCCGTTACAGGTGGCGCCCAACGTGGGGCCCGAATTCGTCCTTTCGAAAATAGAAAAAAAATATAGGCCAAAGAGAATTTATTACATATAGTTAATTTTTGATTATTTTGTCTTTCATACGCGAGTGGTTGGGAGTTATAGTTTTCGCATATGATGAATACGTAGAAGTGCCGAGCTGACGTCCAGTGAATGGGAGGAATGGTAACTCTGTTCAGTCTGTTGCGTTCAATAAGGCTTTTACGGCAATTTCATTTAAGAACAGTATAAATTTTTTTCATGAGAGTGAATCCAATTTTTTTTCGAATGGAATTCGATACAATGTAGTTTACTCAATGTTAATAATTAAATTAAGTGGGTGATAACTTACTCGACCCAAAAGCTTAGTTAAAGAAACGGGTTTTCGGAAGCGAGGGCGTGATTCAACCCTTAAAACCAATTCGGAGAGTTAACAAACCATCTAGTGTATAGGAAGAGCATAATCAAGAAGAAAAATTTTTTTCTGCGGCAAAATTTTAAGGATGATGAAGAATGAGAGAGAGAGAGAAATAGAGAATGAAAAATGAGGAAGGTTCAGGAAAAGTTATATAGAGCGGAGTAATTATCTTGTCGTTTAGAGGGTTTCGGTTTGCTGTGTCACATCCACCCTTAAATTTTTATGAATAGTACAACCTTTAACTTTTGTTGGTTTTTTTCAAATTTAGCATTTCGTTTTTTTTTTTTTTTCTTCGAGTTGGTACATCAACTCTTTTGTTTGATTATTTTTAATTGGGATTTAGGGCATATTGATTCATTAGTTATAGTAAGTTTTTTTTTAGGATTGAATTTATGAATTCAACGAATACTATACATAAATAAAATTTTTTTCTCTTTTACCAAGATTTAATTCGTAAAAGATAATAAATCAGTGTGGCACTTTACAATCCATTAGGGGTTACAAAAACTTCTTTGATTTTGTAATTGTTATTGATGATTCTGAGGATTTAGGAACTTGAAAGATTTTTTGATTTTTTTTTGAATTTTTTATTGATTCGGATTAGGATTCAACCGATTCTAAACAATTGGAGTAGAATTTATATAATAAATATAATATAATAATACAGTGCATTACTTTACCTGTAGTTTTAGTTATTTTTTTTATTTTTTTTTTGAATTGCTACATAGGTTGACATACAAGTAGGCTTTACGGGGTTAGTTTCAAAAATTCGTTTTATGCTTTTGAGTGAAGAGTTTTAGGTCTCTCATTTTTTTTCTTCGTTAGCTACTGATTTTTTTTACAAAATGCCGCCAAAATTGTCAATGGCTGAGTTTAAAAAACGCAAAGTATTAAGGAGTAATCCAAATGCGTTGACAGAAAGTGTTACTCAAGCTGCAAGTCAAACTTGGGAATTAGGAGCTGCTTCTTTGCTAGCTCAAAATACGGCTCAAAGTAGTACAAGGATTAATATGGGCGATAATCAGGAGTATTCTCAAGAGGATTCAGGACAAATAGAGCATGAGGTAGTGATGGACCATCTGGAGGGTGAAGTTGAAGATGAAGTTCTAGCGGAATACATCGAGGAAGTGGTAACGGCAGCGATAGGGCTCAACCGTGCAAAGGACATGGAGTTTCTCAGGGCGGAAGCAGAGAGGAGCAGGGCATATCTACACAATGAAGTAGCTAACATAGTGCGGCAAACGTTGGTAGCAGTTTCACCAACCATCACACCAAACTTAAGGTCTGCAAGATATAGTGAGGTCCAAACACCAGGAAATCAGAACGACAGAATAGTAACCCAGAACAACAGGACGGTATTCCAGAACAACAGGACGGTATTCCAGAACAACAGGACAGAAACTCAAGATAACCAGACAGAACCTCAACTCAACAGGACCGAAACTCAGGGAAACAGGACAACTATACCTTATAACAGGACAACAACGAATAATATCAGAGCAGACACAGCAACCCAAAATCCAGCGCAAACCAGAAACAGCCAACCTCAAGGTCAACCTTCAATGCAACGTCAGGATGAGGGCAACACATCAAACGCAGACGAATTTCTAAGGCAACTACGCAACTTAAACTTCGACAACTCATACAACAGTCCACTACCTTCAGCCTTAACATCGAACAGAAATAGATTCCATCACTTTCATAAGTGGGGATTAAAATTTGATAACCGTCAAATGACAGTTGACGATTTTCTGTTCCGATTGGAAAGGTTGAGGATAAGTTATGGAGCAAGTTGGGAGGAAGTTGTCCTAAACTTCCACCATTTTGTCGCCGGAACAGTAGAGAGTTGGTACTGGGTGTACATAAAATCCAACCCGACCGAAAATTGGATGGCTCTTTGGATGGCTCTTCGTACGGCGCTGATCGATCAATACCGGAGTTTGGAGACTGACTCGGAGTTGTCAAGGAAGATGTTCGACAGGCACCAACTTCCGTCGGAGACTTTTGACGACTTTTACTCCGCTATACAGCAGCTGAATAGTAGGTTGAGGGTCCCAAAACCGCCCCAGGAGTTAGTTGAGCTCTTAAAACTAAATGTGAAACGGAGAATCGGAGAGCTCTTGATTACCTTTCGGACTGAAAGTTTGCCAGAACTGGTGTATGTCTGCAAAAGCATTGAAAAATATTTGAACGACAGAGAAGGTTACCAGAAGCAACAAAGGTTTATGCCAACTCTTGGCAAGAAGGTGGCAGAGATAGAAGTCAATCAGATGGATGAACATAGTTGTGAGGTTGTAAACCAACACATCGAAGCGTTCCAGCCAAAGAGAGAAACCCGAATGTTGTGCTGCTGGAATTGTAAAGGGAAGGGACATTCATTTTTTGAATGTCCTGACCCCCAGCGGAACCTATTCTGTTTCAAGTGTGGGATGGAAAATGTTACCTCTCCGCAGTGCCCCAAATGTTCGGGAAACTCCCCTCGGAGCAGCTCAGACCACCGGAGAAGCTGCTCGCCAAAACGGAATCCGGAATCGAATTAGACAAAACATCTTATTACCAAACTACACCTTCAACATCACAAACCAGCATTGACAATGGCAAAATACAAATGAAAACACCAGTTCTAACCATACTACAACCAAATCGACAAACGACTCAGGAAGCAGCAAACCGCACACCAATTTCGACAAAACAACCACCTAAGACTCTGCATGAACGGATCCAAAATTATTATGAGGTGAGACAGAGAATTTTCGGATCTACCTATAGCCCAACAGTCTCAGAGAAGATAAAGAAACTTCGAGAAAAATTTAAAGATAAACGAAAGATTCACCAGGCCATCGAAGCAACAACCCTTTGCTGCTCAGATGATCCGCGACCATATGCAACGGTGCACTTACTTGGGGAACCTGTACTCGGTTTACTGGATAGTGGGGCGAGTATAAGTTGCTTGGGCGTGGGTGGTTTGGAGTTCTTGACAAGGAAAAACATCCAGTTTAATAAGTTTACTTCGGGTATCAAAACGGCAGACGGTAAGAACCAAACGATAGTCGGCAAAATAACGGTGAAGATTACTTACAAGGGAATTACTAAGGACATTAATTTATTTGTGGTACCTTCTTTACAACAGCCCTTATATTTAGGTGTGGATTTTTGGAAAGAGTTTAATATCGCACCAAGTCTCATTTCCGAACTGACGCTCGACGTGAACCAAAAGGAACTCGATCCCAACGCTCATGTGTTGACAAGCGAGCAGTCGAAGACTCTGGGAAAAGCCATAGATTTGTTTCCTTCCTCTGCTGTATTAGGCTTAGGGAAAACAGCTCTATTGGAACATTACATAGATACAGGTGACGCGGAGCCGATAAAGCAACGCCATTATCCGGTCTCTCCAGCGGTACAGAAACTTCTATATGAGGAATTGGATCGCATGATAGGGCTTGGCGTTATTGAAGAAAGCTCCAGTGCGTGGAGTTCGCCGGTAGTATTGGTACGGAAACCCGGAAAGAACCGTCTATGCCTGGACTATCGGAAAGTTAACGCCAAGACCAAAGGTAATGCGTATCCAATGGCTCATATAGAGGGTCTGTTGGCACGTCTTCAAGGAACACACTATATTTCTAGTGTGGATCTGAAGGATGCGTTCTGGCAGATACCGTTGGAGAAAACCTCTAGAGAGAAGACAGCATTTTCTGTTCCCGGCCGCCCATTAATGCAATTTACGGTAATGCCATTTGGTCTTAAGAACGCTGTTCCGACAATGTGTAAATTGATAGACAAAGTGGTACCTACGAATTTGCGAGAAAAAATTTTTCCTTATGTCGACGATTTGCTGGTGGTATCGAATACCTTTGAAGAGCACGTAGAGTTGTTAAAGGTGTTGGCTAGGAATCTCAAGGAAGCAGGACTGACGATCAACGTCCAAAAATCGAAGTTTTGCTTCAAAGAATTGAAATTCTTAGGTTTTGTTGTAGGAGACGGTGGTCTGAAAATGGATCAGGGCAAGATATCTGGGATAGTTTACTTCCCCATTCCCAAAACAGTGAAGCAAGTGAGAAGCTTTTTAGGTCTAGCAGGGTGGTATAGGCGTTTCGTCAAAGACTTCTCAACTCTAGCTAGTCCTTTAACTGACACGTTAAAGAAAGGGAAGAAGTTTGTATTCGGTGAAGAGGCAATTGAGGCGTTAAACAAAATAAAGGAGGTTTTAACAACAGATCCCATCTTGGTCCACCCAAACTTCAACAAAGAATTTATCATCCTATGCGACGCTTCAAATTCCGGCATTGGTTGCGTACTATGTCAGTTGGACGAGGAAGGGAACGAGCGGCCAATTTATTATCATTCCCAAAAGCTGAACAAGGCCCAGCGCAACTATAGCGTAACCGAGCGTGAATGCCTGGCTGCAGTAGTAGGGGTAAAAAAATTTCGCCCATATGTCGAAGCTCAAGCATTTAAAATAGTTACAGACCATGCGAGCTTAAAGTGGCTGATGAGCCAGAGAGATTTGAGCGGACGATTGGCCAGATGGAGCCTAAAGCTTCAAGGGTTCGAGTTCACCATCGAACATCGAAAAGGATCCCTAAATGTTGTCCCAGATGCTCTATCTCGGGTGTATGAGGCAGAAGCTCTGAACTTCGATGGGTCGATGGGAACTGGAACTTCCGACGTGTTACATATCGATCTTGCAGACCCCAGTTTTCAATCTGAGGAATACTGCAAGCTCTTGGAAAACGTCGAAAAACAAAAAGAACAGCTACCTGACCTTCAAGTTTCAAACAATTTTGTATACAAGAAGGTAAGACATTGCACAGGGAATCCTTTACAGGACGACCTAGTTTGGAAGCTTTGGGTACCCAAACAGTTGACTGAAAACTTGATATCCTTGGCTCATCGACCACCACGAGCTTCGCATGGTGGCATAGCTAAAACACTTTATCGACTTCGAAACCAATTCTTTTGGCCCGGAATGGCAGCTCAGGTTAAGGAGTTCATTGGAAAGTGTGATGTTTGTAAAATGTGTAAGGCGACTAACCAGACCCTAAGACCACCAATGGGCAAATCTTTTGAAGTAGAAAGGCCATTCCAGATGTTATATATGGATTTTCTTGGGCCTTACCCCCGTTCTAAGTGTGGTAACACACATATATATATAATTTTGGACCAACTCACGAAATTTGTGGTGATTAAGCCAGTGCGACGAGCTACAAGCGACGTGGTCATGAAAATCCTGCAGGAGGAGATCTTCAATGTATATGGGGTGCCAGAGACGATACTTTCGGATAACGGCAAACAGTTCACGAGCAAGGAGTTTGGAAAGCTGATGACCTCGTACGGTGTTAACCATGTGAGGACAGCCTTATACTCACCACAAGCGAATGCTAGTGAGAGGGTGAACAGGTCAATTCTTGCAGCGGTACGATCGTACATAGACCCTGACCAAAAGAATTGGGACGCTCATCTCTCTGGCATAGCTTGCGCGCTGCGAACAGCTGTTCATTCGGCTACTGGTATGGCACCGTACGAGGCTCTGTTTGGCCAACCCATGGTGGAACACGGAAATGACTACCGATTGCTTCGTGAACTGGACTGCCTAAATAATGCTGAGATGAAAGTATTGTCGAAAGCATCACAGATGAACATATTGCACACACACATCAAAGAGGCCCTGTCAAATGCACACACGAGATATGAGAATCGTTATAACACCAGAAGTAAAAATGTTAAGTATAGTACAGGCGACATAGTGTACAGACGCAACTTTATTTTGAGTGACAAGTCAAAGCACTTAAATGCAAAACTATGCCCAAAATTTTTGAAGATGCGAATTCGAAAACCGATCGGAAATAATTTGTATGAAATCGAGGATCTTAATGGCAAACGCGTTGGAGTATATCACTGCAAAGATCTAAAAAAGTAATTGGCAATTCGATGACCCGGCTGTCAGTCTGTGCATGAGAGCTCTTGTTTTAGTTTCCTGTTCCTTTTTCCTCATGAGCATTTGAAAAAAGTATCAGGTTTGTGGTATATGATTTAAAAGACGTTAGAGATTTGAAAAGAAAATGTTAATTGAGCTACAGATTAGGTTAGAATTTTAACTTCGATGAGGTTTGAGTCTTCGATGAGGCGAAAGATAACTTACTACAATCAGAATTATTATAGGAAGAGTAATAGACGTTACTATTTGAAAGTAGGAAAATTAAAAAAGGAATAACATTAATATTGAGATAGACCTAAGGTACAGGGTGAACTAGAGTAAAGCACCATATAAATGAAAAGGCGATATATTATATATAGATACAAAAAAAAGAAAACAAAAATAATAATAAGAAAAAAATATAAAAAAACGGTAAAATTAAAACAACTATAAAATAAATAAAAAAAAAAAAAAAAAAAAATGGTAAATTGACGGAGGATTCGAACCGGAGGATCGGAGTTTCGGGACCGAGCGACCGGACCACTCGGCCAGGGAAGGTTTGGAAGATCATCGAGTGGAAGGAAGACAAAAGATAGAGGATGTAGAAAGAACGAAGATCTGATTTCGAAAACATATGACGAGTATTGAAAAAGAGGGGAATTCGTTTTTTTTCGGTAACTACTACCAAAAGATGATTTGGTGGTGGTGATAATCCATGTCGGAAGTAGGGATTTCGGGAAGGATTTTGACTGGAATATAAAAATAAGTATACACCTATATGGAAAAAAATCGGGTTTAAAATTATAATTTAAAATTAGATTTTTCTAGTCAAACTCCTACCCAAAATTCCAGAAAAACTGTGACCGGAAACACTTCCATCATAATTTAATTCAACGAAAAAACGATGTTTTCGAAAAAAGGGGAAATGAAAGATCCAGAAGGCCAGAAAGAGTTCAGTTGGTTTTTGATGGGCGAAAAGTAAAGGTCATAAAGAAAAAACAGGTGCTTACCCGTATAAAAATAAAAAAAAAAAAAAGAAAAAAAAAAGAAAAGAAATATATGTACATCAATACCTACTTATAAACTTAAATAATCGCTATGTAAACGGACAAAATAAATTTTACAAGTGCTAAGAAAAAAAAAAAAAAATAAAAAGAACAAAAAAAAATTACTTGTATTGCGGGAAAATTATCCTTCCCGAAAAAAGGGGATCACGTGGGAGCTTGGATTCAGACTCTCTGTAGACTCTCGATACACGCCAACAAACAAAATTCATCGGAGCATCAACTACACCAAAACCAAAGAAGAAGGTTTCTGGAGTTAGCAACATCAACCTTGCGTCACCAAGAGGTTCAACTGCATATTTGGTTTTCGTTATAAGGCCAAAAACAGCAGCAACATCCAACCACAAAATCGTAGAGAAAAACTTTAGACCGCGTTCTACCAATCACCATCGTCAGAAGTACCTAAAAATTAAAATCTTTCGCAAGGAACATCATCGCCAACACTCCATCATAATTACCAGCCGATGAGCACGACAGGTACGATACAACTTACTTGCCTAACCAACAACGGCATAACCACATCAACCAACTTAACAACGGCGACAGCAACAATATCCACAGCCAAAATTGCTATTAACCGTCAAGAATTCAAGACCAACACATCATTATACTTACCAGCCAGAACATGCGACGACTCGACACTTGATCAACCACAAGGATTTACCTTCATCAGCGAGACAACTCAACCTCTACGTATCTGCCAAACTCCATAGTCAAAAAGCTAAGTAACCACTTTCCTTGCATAAATTTTTTTTTTATACTATATATTTTTTTATCTATAAATAAAATACACACAAATGAAAGTAAAACACTAACAAGCCATAGTAAGAAAATAATCTATTTAAATTAAAGAAAACTATCGAACTAGTATAAAATAATGGAATAACAAAAAACATAAGAAAAAAAAAAAAAAGTTATAAGTTTAAGTAAAATTCAATAGGGTCAAAGTGTTATTTATAATGTAAAGCGAAATTCATCTAATTACTTTCAAATTTGATTTCAATTTAACAGGAATTTATCTACAATAAGACAAAAAGTCAATCCAAATCAACAACATTTGTAATCTACATCATCATACGTCAGACAAACCAATCGAAGCGGTGCACCACATCATTGGACGTCGACGACAGCAACAACTTTAAAGAAACCTATGTAAGATACCTACAAAACAAGCAAAAAAAAAGAAACCTAATTGAACTTGGGTAAGTCATATTAAGATTTCTGTGCATTTTTTTTTTATATTTGAAAGCTTACGATGAATTCGCTAAATATTAATAGTGTAGTTGCAAACCTACAAAAAATTATACTATAGTTTTTGGGTAGACAAAAAAATATAACATATTTTGAGGATCATAAATTGCGATATCAGTAAATACAATAAATTAAAGCATACTTTTAGGGGCATAAATTCTCAATATTATTTGTATTGCATTGAGTTTCAAACGAAAGAAAAATATTATAAAATTTTAATTGTTAAAATTATTAAAAAAAACCTTGGGACATACATACATACATATATAGAACATGCAAGGAAAGGAAAGTAATTGAAATTAGATCATAGTAAAACTCGAATTTAAAATAAACAACATAGGTACTTGATTATCAATTTTAAAACTAAAGTTTGTTGAATTAGAGAAAGTTTTTTTTTTGTAATACAAATCACATTCATGTATACATCAGCATAATTAAAGAGAGAAGGAGTTGGCAATAAGAGATAATACGTGTGAATTAATTTGAATCCGCATGTACAAACAGAAGTACTTAAAATTGTTAATACATAAACATACATACCTTTATAAACTTACATACTTACCCATTTATAATTTACCTATTGGAATTTTTTTTCTTTGAAGATTTTCATTGTGTTAGGATAGGGTTAGCATATAAGTTCTTTTGGGTTTTATATTTTATATTTTTTATCAATAAAAAAACAATTGATAGATATGGTTAAAAGATGAAAAAGCAGCTGTTATAATTTCTCTTGTCGATTCATTTAGATGGGAAGTTGTTTCGGATTTTGGAATTTAGGTTTAGGTTGGAGAACAACTAAAATGACCAATTAAGCATTTAATTGAAGGGTGGACGTGGCAAAGCGAGAGATCGTGATCGGCAAGGTAAGAAAAGAAAGATGGTGAGCTTTTAGGGAACTGACCATCTGCAAGTTAGGGAGCTACCGCAACTTAGCATCGTGGACGCAGTAGCTTATGGACGTGTCACGGGGTGATGCGAGGGAGGGTTTACCACAGACGGACAATAACACCTGTCCAACTCGCTCTAGGGTTACCATCTCAGTTTTCTTTCATCTCTCTTTATAATTTGGTCATTGCGAAAAAAAAAAAAAATAATAATACTAATTATTATTTAGATTTTTTTCTGTTTTTGAAGTGAATGGATGGATTTTGGGGTTCCGATTTTCTTTTTTGAACCGAGTAGCAATTAAAATGAATAAAAATTTTTTTCGGCATGATATAGAACGTGACGACCGTTCACATCTATGATGGCAAGAACCCATCCCATCGACGAGCAGAGCCAAGGCAATGAGCAAGCATGCCGAGCCATCATAGTTTGAACACCCTTCACTCCTGCTATCAGAGTAGGCCTACCGTATCCTGTAGACGGGAGGGTGGTGCTGATAGTATAAGGGGGCGAAGGTTTTTTTTTTAAGGAACTCAAAGGAAGACTTTTGGGAATACAAATAACTTTGTTGAGAGTAATGGCATCACCCCTTTGGGAAAATACGAAGTCTTGTGGAGAGTCCTTGATATACCACCAAGGTTCCGTTACAGCCTCCTTCACCTATCATACAAGTTAAAAATTAAACAATGGCAAGCTAGAAAAGAGGAGCATAAAAAAGTTGTAGCCGAAACCAAAAAAGAAATTCAAAAACGATTTCGGGAGCGTTTGGGCTTAATTGTTGACAAGCCAAAACCAGGCTTCGGAAATTCGAATGACGGGAATACAGCCAGGAGATTTTTTGAAAATGCAGAAATTTCGGCTGATATTACTAATTTAGATGTCGAATTGATTAAAAAAATGCATATTATCATGGTAGTGGTTGCCTGTGGTCATGAGATTGATTCCGAAAAATTTCGAGGATTTGCTCATCAAACTGCAAAATATTTCGTTGCTAAGTATCCTTGGTACTATATGCCTCCTACAGTACGCAAGTATCTCATTCACGGAGATGAAATAATATCAAATGCTTTATTGCCTATAGGGCAGCTAAGTGAAGAAGCCCAAGAAGCACGGAATAAAGACTTCAAAAAATATAGAGAACACCACTCCCGAAAAATAGCCGAAAAAATACAAATGCAGACATTTTTAATTTCTTTCTATTATCATCTGACCCCGTTTTGACAAGTCTTCAAAAAGTTCCAAGAAAAAAAATCCAACATCTGCCCCAAGAAGCAATTAGTTTGCTAAAATCTCCAAACATACCAGTACCAAACCAAAGTGACATAAATGCGAGTGATGATGAAGAAGAAGAATAAATTTCTATTTTTGATTATTTATTTATTTATTTTTAAATGTTTATTAATATTACAAAATACAAAATATATGTTCCTGATTGTTTATATATTTAAATTTTTATGAGTAATAAATATTTATTTCACATCTATTTTTCAAACTTAGAATCATTTTATAGCGTTTTCACATTTTTTTTTCAATTTTTGTAAAAGGGGCGTTTTTTTTGTGGGCGTGTCGTCAATTTTTGTTTTTAAACATGTCAACTATCATTCTAGAAGCAATCGTAAACAATTTCAAGTCCGTAGATTTGATAGTTTATTTAATGCCACGTTTAGTGGTGTTTTGCCCCAGTGTGAAGCGGTTGTATAATATTTGAGCAAAGATTTTTCTTAAGCTGCAGAGAATTGATATACCTCTATAGTTTTCAACCAAAGATATATCTCCTTTTTTAAAAATCGGAAAAATGACGGATTTTAGGAATAAACTTGGAACATCCTCGTTTCGAAGCACATGATTGAAAAAAAATAAAAGAAACTCGTGAAAGTTAGCAGTGCTATTTTTAAAAAACTCAACAGGAATCCCATCAAGTCCACACGCCTTGTTGTTTTTCATATTGCTTAGGGCATTAACCAGCTCATTTAAACCAATAGGTGCATCAAGTTCGTCATCTACAACATTCGGGAGTGCGTATTGAAAGAGAAGTGGAGATGTTCCTCTGGTTAAAAGTCCGCCGAAATAAGAAGCAAACGATTCTACTTCAACTGCTAAAGCTGTTGTTGATTTGCAATGGCCTAGCCTACGAACTCTCTGCCAGAAAAGCTTCGAATCTTTGCAGTTAAATAACTCTGTAGCTATTCTTTGGTAGTATTGGTTTCTCTTATTCTCACAAATGGTTTTATAATCTTTATTACTTGATATGTAAAGCTTCCTAAAAAAAGTACTATTTGTTTTGCGGAAAAGATTCAGTAGAGAGAAGGATTTTTGTCTATATCTAACGCATTGCCAGTCGTACCATTCTTCCTTAAACTCCTTAGTAATGCCTTTGTTCTTTGGAGAGGATTTTTTGATTATATTATGCAAAATATTCATTATTTGTTCGCTTGAAAGATTTTGAAGAGTGGGACAGAGATTGGTTTCATCGAAAAGCTTACGTTTATATACATCAAGATAGTTATCATTCCATTTAAGTTTTTGAATTTTTAAACCTGTAGATTGCGGAGCTAACTCAGAAAACTGTAAAACTGTTTTAACAGGCATATGAGAAGAGAATGTCTCTGTAAGCACCTGAAAGTCCGCAAGAACGTCAAACCAAGAACCTTTTAGCACGCAGTAATCAATGACAGAACAACCGCGTTCTGTAACGAAGGTAAATTCACCGTTAATGTCCCCTTTACTTACACCATTCATAACAACAAATCCGTAATCTTCAAATATACCTAAAAGACGCCTTCCACAACTATTTACGGTTTTATCCAGAGACCCTCTCACCGTTCGAAAAACTTCAGGATGACTTGCAACTAAATCGTTTGGATTTTGGTATATTCCTATTCTTGCATTAAGGTCACCAAGTAGCATTATATTAGATGAGTTAATTAAATTTAAGAAATTTTGCAGTTCTGAGAAATCGTGATTCCAGTTATTACAATTTAAATATAAAGGTATTATATAGTAGTGATCATGCCTGTTAAGTATATCAATGACTAATTTTCCACTCAAAGTTTTAAAATTGACAACATTTTTAAGATTACATTTTACTGCACACAATATTCCTCCACTCGCTCTACCAAAAGTACTATTTCTGACTGCAGGAATACATTTAATGAAATAATTTTTAAAATAGTTTAACAACTGGGATTCTTGATCTTCTTCTACAAAAGTTTCTATTAAAATAATAATATCATAATTGAGAATAAATTTAAAAAAATCTGGAACAACCAGTTTGTTTTTCAGACCAGAACAATTATAAGACAAAACATTTATATTTAATAGATTATTCTTAGTTTGACAGACGGCAACACTTCCCTACATCTGATGACTTCTACTTCGTTGACTACCACTCGGTTGTTGACGTTGAGATGGCGTTGCTATCGGATGAGAGTTGTCAAAGTATTGTAAGCCGGCATCTCCAAACACATTTTTGATAAGTGACAATTGTTCGTTTGTTTTGATTAGCAAGCCTTTTATAAAATTAAAATCAAACATTTTTCCATTTATTTCGAGTTTTACGCCTTTGATTGTAATTTTTGCGGTTGGTGAGAGTTGAAGAAGTTTCATTTTGATTTCGTAGAGTGTTTTTCTTTTTTGGCGGTTTACGAGTGACTGTTCACGATGAACTACGATTCCAGAGCCTTTAAGTTGTGCAGTGGCGTCAAGTATTTTGCTCGCAGTGTCACCGGGATGAAAGTTTAGAACAACAGTCGACTTGTTTGTGTGGTGGTTTGTGTATTCTTGTGCAGTCTTAATTGGCAAAACTGCGTCTTCTTGTAGCTGGATAAGACCCATGCATGTTTGTTTGGCAAATTCAACATTATTGGTTTTATCAGCAGCCGGAAAACGCACAACAACAGTGTTTTCATTTGAATTGCGTACGAGTATGTCGAGTTGCCGTTCAAGAACCTGGCAATAGTTTTCCATTTCAGACAAACGGTTAACGAGATGAGAATTTTGAGAGCGAAGAAGTTGAATTTCAGTTGAGACAGTTAGGACATCTTGTTTCGTGGCAATGTCTTTTAGTTTTGATGAAATGCAATTATCTAAAAGCAATTTCAACTCCTCAATATTCATATTTCCAACTGCCATGTTAAAAGATGTTTCAGTGGTTGTGTAACGTTTATTAAGTTTAACAGTCTCCGGTGAGGTTTCTGATATTTTGCGCTTAGAGCTCATATAAAGCGGTTTCTCTTTTGCAAGGGGTGGTTGATCGTTTTAGTAAATATAAACCATACCTCTTTCCAAAAAGCAAGCAAATTTTATTTTGCAGAGTTGAATAGATATAAGCGATTAAAATGACCGCACTTTAATTTATTTTTTAATAATTATATATCAAAAAAAATCAATTTTAAGAGGAGCAACACAGAGACACAACTTAACTTTTTTGACAGCTGTCAATCAATGATTGTTAGCAATTCTTTGGAACAAATCTTCTTTCGTACTAGTACAGTGCGAAGAGTCATCAAAGATCATGAAATACATAAGTTTGCTGGTCCAGATTGTATATCCAGTTTAGTTCTGAAGTGGTATTCTTCTACGCTGACAAAACAATTGGGTAAGCTTTTCCATCTGTCATTTTATTTGGGTATCTTTCCGAGTAGATGGAAAACGGCATTTGTCCAACCGGTCCCTAAAAATTATGAATCATCCTTCAAAATTTCCAAGGCCATGGAAACGCTGATCAACAATCAGCTTAAGAAATATGTCGAAGAACAAAAGCTCTTAAATGACCGGTAGTACGGTTTTCGTAGCAATAGATCCACTACCCACTAGAAATTTGACGGCATATCTCACCGAAAAGTGGAACCAATCATCATTATGGAGAAACAAAGGCAATTGGACTTGATACATCTGAAGCATATGAAAGAGTTTGGCATAAATCCTTTTTTGTATATAAAATGGCGAGCATTTGGTATCGATGGGTTTTTTCTTCGTTGGATTAGAAATCAAAGGGCACAGCAGTGCCCAGCCAAGTTCTGGCACTACACCCTTTTTACAGGAACAAACTCAGGCGATTTTTGACCCCTCCCTATCTTCAGTACAAATGAAGTCAGAAACTTAAAATTCCGAAAATTTGCTAAGCTAGTCAGGCACAGGCGCCTCACTAAATTTCAATTTTCTAGTATAAGCGGTTCCTGAGATATAAGGCCTCAAAAATCACAAAAACCGTAACTGACTAACTCACTGACAGATCATCAAAATTATGGAGCACTTCCCGACATCGTAGAATCTTGTAATTTTGCAAAACGGTAGTCTTGTCATGCAAGCAGAAAAAAAATACGAAAATTTGAGGTTTTCCATTCAGGGGGCGTGGTATCCGCCCACCTTTTCCGAATTGGTGTTGGTTAAATGGAGTTTTTCCGACTGCTGTAAAACGATGAAATTTGGTGAACCGGTGAACCCATTTTCTCCGAATCGGTGTTGGTTTAAGGGTAGGTGTCCATTGAAAAAATAGGTTAGACTTTTGCGCTAAGCTGTATAACTTTCACAATTTTACGAATATTTCAATGAAATAAACGGTCATCGATTAGAAAAATGTTATTCAAAATACTTTTGCAGTTTTGAAAAAAATATAAAAAAAATGTGTGCCCAGAAACTGCCACACAAGTGGAAAAATCATACATTTTAGTAAGGTCCTTATTCAAATGATAGGGAAATTCCGAAAATATTACTTTTTTATTTTTTTTATATTTTTTTTATAGAAACAACATATTCCCAAATCACGTATCGTTCTTCTTTTTTTATTCTGTTTTATTATTTATTCAAAAAAAAATATATAAAACTATGAAAAACGAAGGAAATTCGCATAGTGGTATGAATGCTCTACTGGATAAAACTTCATAAGTATAAAAGATAACGAAGTAAAATTCACTCTTGTACAAAGCCAATAAGTATGTGCAATTACGTTAATTTTTTTTTTATTTGTTTTTTTATTTTTACAGTAACTTTTTACTAACAAAAGTCAAAAAATATACATTTTTTTACAAATATTTTGTTCTCTACCCTGGGAAATTGAGAGTTATATTTTTTAATTTTTGGAAATAATTTTTTAATCAAAGATTTATATTCCCTGAACAGCATATCGTTCTTTAAAATTTAATAAAACTCATCTAAAGTTCAAAAAAATGCAATTCAATATGACAGTATTTGTAATGCATTTGCAAGAAAAGTATTAATAATACAGTTCTCACATATTTTTTTTATTTTTGTTTGATATTTTATTTACTAAATTCAAAAATACAAAATACTTTTTTCACTCAATATTTATTTAATTTTATTTTTATAAAAGAGGTCTGTTTTGCATTTTTTAACAAAAAGTTCCTTTGCACACGCACACAAGTAAGTTTTCAGTTCACAAGAATGCCACTGCAATATCAGCGCTTTGAAAGAGAAGGTTTCGTATTCTCTGTGCAAAAGAATTTTGTCCGCCCATCCGCTCTCTTGATTCTTTTTTTTTTTTTGTCTGGGCTTATTTAGTTTTTTATTCTTGTTTATGACTTGTCATCTTGCATCTCGTATTACAAGAACAGAAAAAATAAAAAAAAACGTGTTAGAAATGATTGTTTTTAGTAGGTAAATGATGCAATGACCATTCCACATTGTCGGAGGTAGAGTGGAAAAATGTTCTTTGTGTATGTATAAAAAAGTATATTAGTAGGTATATCACAAATTCGCTGTCATAAAGTTTGTTTTTTTGTATTTTTTTATTTGCGATCTATCATCACTTCTACTGTTTTTTTTTGTTTCTTCTATGGAAAGCCATTTTAGGTACACACATAGTAATACATTGCGATGCATAGTGATCTTCATTTTTTTTTGTCAAAGGGTGTGTAGATGATGGAAGAAATGAAATTTGCGATGTTGTGTATAGAATAAGATACATACATATGCATATAAATATATACAATAGATTTTGTGTTGTTTTTTTCCGATAGGTAGGTTCATAGGTAATGTAGAGGTGCAACGCCGTGATTTGATTTGGTATCGTAAGGATTGTTTTGATTTAATTTTGCGTAGGTAGGTAATGGATGTATCAAAAACATATTAGATGATGAAATTGCATTTCACTGTAAGCGAATACGCAACAACCAAGGGATATGGCAAGTGGATGGCGCCAAAATATTATATATGCAGGTATCTATTAATCTAAATACCTATGTGCATATTTATATAAATAAGTTCAGAAGGAAAATTCGATCACATTTTGTTTTCGGTGGTGACGTATTCCACTGGTAGAAGAATGGTGAAATTTGGGAGGTATGTCAAAGTATGTAGAAAGAATATGGGAAGTGCGCTTCTTTTATGTATTTTTGTTGGTTTTACATAGGAAGAGTTGTCTCCTTTATTTCAATATGTCATGGTGATAGATAATACTCTCGTTACTGTTATTTTCTGTTGTGTTTTTATTGTGCAAATCTATTTTGTACATTCCTATAAATATTTTTTTGCAACAACCTAGCTGCAAAGGTATAATGCCTCCAAAAACAAACAAAGGAAACAAAAAACCCAAGCAAAAAAAATTGATAAAAAGTAAGCAAATAGAAAATACATACATATATGTAATACCTACTTCGTTTTCATTAGGCCACATGATGTAATTTCGTTAAAAATTTCGAAATGAGATAATTTTTAACAAAGGACAATAGGCAAGTCTGGCCCAGTTCTAATAAGAACGACCTTTATATAATATACATAACATATATTATGTATGTTCATAATATATTCATTATCACTTAGTTTTTAATTTGTCAAAAAAACAAGTATTAGTTTTCCAATAATGTTGTTGGTGTCAAAATTAAAAAGACAAATTGTGAATAATTTCGAAATTACTTAATGAAATTGGTTTTTTGTTTTTTGAATGAGATCAGTTTTTATATAAAATGCATTTTTAGTTTTTGCTTAATAAAATAGAAGCTTAAAATAAGTATAGTAGTATACAAAGTAAAATTAAAATACAATGATGTTATTGGAAATAAAATTGACAAACTTTTTCTTCAAAATTTGTTTCAGCTAATGGGAACCAGTGGCACCATTTTACTTCAATTATGGTAGATCTACTTTTTTTTTCCAAATATTTAAAATCTACTTCTTACTTCGCACCATTAGCAAAATACTGAAATCCACCTCATTTTAAAAATCTCTGTTTTAACCTACTTCAATTTCACAAAAAAAAGTCCAAATCTGATTCTTTTTCTCTATTTCACTCTAGGTAGTATTTTTTTTATATCTAACGCGCACTAAAGGGTTATGAATACCATTAAAATGTTAAACACAGTGCAAGAAATTAGGAAAGTAGGATAGGATGAGAAAGGAAATACCGATACACATTGGTTTTTAATGTCTGCACATTACAATGAGTGAGAAATATTGAGCCTGGTAAAGCATTCCAGATTCGTGTAGTGCGGCTAAAAAAGGAATCACTGTACTTGACAGCAGTGGTGGCTGTACTTTAAGTGCGCTCGTGCGCTGAACCACCAATTCAAAAGATTTAAAAATTACAAAATATTACTGCATCTTTATTTTTAGATTCCCATATTAATATTTTTTTTTTCAACATACAAGAACACAAACAAGTAAAATTTCCAATTATGACGAAACAATGTAAGCGCTTTGCTTTACTATTAAGACTTACTTTCCCTGCAAGTAAAAATTCTCGTGCGCTTCGGCGAGCGCACGAGGACTGCTAATATAACTTGTATGAGTTACAAGCAAGTAGGGTAAGTTCGGGCATTATGGCGCACCTAACATCAATCTAAAATAACTTTAGTACGAACAATATTTTATAATTCAACAGTTTTTTTTTATTAAATTACAGAAAAAAGTAACATAAATAAATTAAATAAAAATAATAATTCAAGGGCTTTAATAAAAAATAAATTAATTTAAAAAGAGTTTGAAAAAAACCATATTGCCCTACCTGCGGGCAATATGGCGCAACCCTGAGGGCAATATGGCGGGGAACTTTTATTTTTGATGTAGACGGCCACATCCATCGTAGGTGCTCTTAAACGCAGTGCAAGAATCGTGGGACCACTGTCCACAAAGGACACACTGCATCCACTCGTCCTGTTTGGTTGTAGTGGTGTAATCTTCACCACATCCAGCACAAATATTCTCCCCGAAATCTTCGGGCCCATCAGACTCGTTGGCTAGTTGGATCTCAAAATTTTCTTCATCGGATGATGTGGATGAGTGTAATACATAATATAATAATGTAATACACAAGGTAAAAAACGGGAAGAGACTAAGAAAAAATAAGTGAGGTATAAAATTATAATTTACATGAAAACTTCGTAAGGGCATTATGGCCCACCCGCGCCATAATGCCCTCACAGTGTCTGCGCCATATTACAGAAAGAACACTTTTTCACAACACATTAAAAAAAATTAAGTTCTCTTTTCGTTTCACATATTTACCGTTACACAACAACAATGAAACTGTATTCTATATTTTACTCTTCACACCGAACAACTGCGATGTATACTTACCGAGAAACACGAATCTTAACAGAGAGCAAAATTATAAAAAAAAAACACAAGTAACCTATAATTTTTTTTATGTACGTTTTTTGTTCAGCGAAACGGGTCGTATTGAATACCGATCTTTACTGGACACGTGTGCGGCAGAGACTGAAGTTTTTGCATTGTTCTTATTTTAATTAGAGTTTTCGAAGTATGACATTTTCGAGGTGCGCCATAATGCCCGCTGCGCCATAATGCCCGAACTTACCCTATCCCTGACGCGTGAGACAAAAGATATTTCATTGAAATGTATCGAGAAATTAGCCTGCTCTCGTGCAGCGCACGAGAACCGAAGATTAACTAGAGCAACCGATGTTTGACTAGAATGCGCTGCGCCTGCGAATATGTAATGTTGTTTCGCTCTATCCGTGACTGGTTAAATAGTGTAGGTTTGTAGGAGTTAGGTTAGTAATTGTTTTTTTATTTTGGTTTTGGTTCGATTCTGTACTGTGTACAGTGTGTAGTGTGGGATAAAATTAACAGTGATTAGGTATATTAAAGACATTAATTAATCTTTTTAAAATAAAGTTACCTGAATCCACGATTTGACGCATTTAAGTGAAAAAATAAAAAAACATGATTCCTTGCTAAATGTAATAAGTGTGTCAGTTTTATACATGGTTGAAATTCTTCGAGCAATTTTACAAAATAATAAAAAATCGACATATACATGTAAATTGTTGTTTTTCTTAATACCTATTTAGTGAGCAAGTAAAGTGCACCACCTGTTCCACAACCCACCAGCCGCCACTGCTTGACAGTACGTCCGAAATTGGGCCCAAGGGTAAAATGATGAGCAGTCCTAGAAGTACGATATTACGGTTGAATTGTTTGAGGGGGAGAACGCAACTGGCTACTTCACTAGAGCACTGTTTATGAAAATTACGGCGGTGCTCGAGAGATTCAAATGTTTCAGTTAGACAACGGTCGCCTTTCATTTTTAGAGCTCTCTTTTGAATTCTGTGCAAGAGACTTAAGAGGGTTTTTAGAGCACCTACCTAGAGGGAATTACACTCGAGCTTTGGACGAATATAGGCCTTATAGATTACAGCCAGATTAGTAGGGGTAAAAAACTTCTTGCATCGGCGGAGAAAATCTAAACACTTAGCAACGTTTTTGGTTACGTCAAACATGTTAACACTTCACAAATGATGGTCTCTGATGAACATACCTAGAAGCTGTTCAGTCTCCTCGATGCAAGTGCCAAACAGCATTGAGTTTTCGAAGATCATAATATAGTGAGCTTATCATACGCAACAGTTATAGACGGAAACTGTCGGAGACAAAACGGACCTCTGGGGCACACCAGCATTTATTTTGTGGATATCAGATTTGAAACCGTCCAAAACTACTTTTAGTTAGAACGGTCCGAAAGGTAATTTCTAATCCAACGAAGAAGAGATTCATCGAATTACAAAAAAAAAAAAGAATGTCAATACAATAAAAATACACAAATAAATAAGTTTAAAAGCATAGGAACTCAACACACTGATGTGTACACGAATCCTATGAAAATTTCGCTTGCATATGTGTTTTTAATTTTAAATTAAACTATATTTAAATATAGTAATTTTAATGTTATTTTTTATAAAAGAATGTTTTATTAATTAAATTAAATTAAATATTTATACACAATTTTCTTTAAAATTAAAAGAAATGTATTGATAATTTTAAGTATTTAAAAGTATACATTTAAAGAAAACATTTGTCGTATACAATATTATTTCAAAATCAAAGAATCTGCGATGTAAAAATTTTGATCGAAATCGGAAGAGTCGCAAATGAAAAAGTAGAAAATAAAAAGAAGGTTCTATGACAGGTACCGATAATAACATTTATTTTTTACCAAATTGTGGACTGCATTGTTGGTACAGTTATCTATACATAATTTAAAAAAAAAAGCATTAGAGCTGTTTTCAAAATAATTATAATATTTCATAATGGCTGTATGGAAGGAACCGAGCTAAAGTGGCTGCAGATTGAGGTACAGAGTTGCAGATAGACGGAATCATTATTCTCTTGTGTTGTAATGTCAACTTATGAAAATTCCCAGTTCAAATTTTTCTAAAAGTAAATTAAAAGTCATTTTAAAACCTACTTCGATTTTTCCCAAGTTACATCACTTTTTTCTTCAAATCTCCTTCGATTTTTTTCCGGAAATGGTAACGCTGATAGGGACTTCAAGTCTAAGATATGTAACAAATGCAAAACTATGAAAATTGTTGTCATTGTTTTATTTTGATGATTAGGTACATAATATTCAGGAACAATAGATAATAAACGAACGGTTTGATCAACCAATTTCAAAATTGATAATCTGTTTGTTTAAAAACACTTTTCCACTTTTATTAAATGAACGGTCAATTGTAAAAAATCAATTATGTATCTCCATAAATTGTTTCAAAGAATCCATTATCTATACAAAATTTATTCATGTTTTCAAAACTGCCAAAGTTACCTTTTATGTTGTCAATTTTTACATGTAAATTAGTGGTCAAAGACGGAACCACTTTTTAATCTGAGGCTATATTTTTTTGCACTTATTAATTTTATTGAATCATAAATAACCTCCAGACAATGAAGCCCTTTAAAAAAAAACTAAAATAGTTGACTATGGATATTTCTGATTTTTAGAAACTCTGAAACAAGAAAAAGAAATATTTAAAACGCTTTTAGTTTCATCCCAATACGATCACTTTTCGCAGAGTTACAGCCCTTTGAAGAAGACTCAAAAGAACATTTTTATAGGTATAGGTACATAGTTACCATTATTATTTTTGAAAGTCTATTAATTTACTTGGGTTAGGAAATTTAATAATTTTTTTGGTTGAGCATTTTTTGAATTGTGAACTGTTTCCTAAAATTAATTGTGTACATTAAAAATAAATTATAAATATCAGAGCAACTTTCCCGGGTTCCTAATGTCTAAATCTGTGCTCCTTTTTCTTTATTTTTTAAGATATCCTTAAAAGTAAAAGTCCTAGAACCAACAGATTAACCTTGTATAAATACGCAAAGAATAAAAACGCTATCTACCTAAATGCGAAAAGTTTCAATTCACCTGCAACCAAAAATAAAACAGAAAACAAACCGTCTATTATTGTGTCTAATTCTGCGCAAAATTGAATGCAAAAAACTCAATTTCCCTTTCCTAAACCTCAAACAATTACGATTCACGAAAAATAATTTTTTCTACCCAAATACAAAAGGGAAAAAAAACTTTCATTTATCTTTTGCGCAATCCGAGTCAATTCAAAATCAAATGCTTGTGCGCTGCCTGTGCGGCTTGCCAGCTTGCCACTCGTGCCTTGTTCCCGTTTTCTGTTATTTTTTTTTTTGATATTCTATTCTATTCTATCTTTCTCTATCTCTATGCGTGATGCGAAAAAAGAGGTATCCTGAAGAGACGAGACGAGGTAAATTTATTTTCTTAACACAAAAATTCTTAACTAAGAGAGCCATATTTGTACACCAATACATGTACACGTTTTTACATGAGATTTGAGTTTGCTTCTGGGGTAGACCTACCCTTAATGGAACTTTTCCGACTGCTTTAAAACGATGGAATTTAGCAAAGTGGCAGGGCTTAAATTACACACTAATAAGAAAATATAAAATTTGCGGTTTTCGATTCAGGGGCGTGGTATCCGCCCACTTCTTCAGAACTGATGTAAATTATACATATATGGCGCACTTCCGATTGTAGTAGAACAATGAAATTTGATAGAACGGTAGGTCTCAAGTTGCATATATGCATATATATAAAGGACCAAAAATAAAAATTAAGGTTTTCCATTCAGGGGGCGTGGTATCCGCCCACTTTCTGAGAAAATGTTTGATTTATGTGGAGCACCTCCGATTGCCGTAGTATGATGAAATTTGGTAGAGTGGTAAAGCTTAATGTACATTCAAAGCAAAAAATAGAAAATCTAAGATTTTTCATTCGAAGTGTCTTTTTATTGTCATTTTGAAACTATACTTGTATTTTGAAAATTCATGACTTTTCTTAGAACTAGAGTGCTCGATTTGGTACTCTATGTTATTTTAACATGAATGAAAAGAGAAAACATTTGCATACCTGAAAAAATTTTGAGCTTACATAAAATCTTAACTGTGATGTGAACTATAATCAAAAAAAAGGAGTTAAAATTGCAACAAAAACATCATCACATCCTCAACAATTATTGGTTTTTTAGGACTTTGAGCGGATGTAGGTACTAGTATTTATAATTACGGTAGGTATGTTAGTTTTAGATCTTAGTACTTTTCGCGGTTGACTTGTTACACAAACGTTTTCTTATAATTACCTTTACCTAACCATTCAATTCGAGTTGTTTTAAGCGGTTTTAAGCCTGATAGTCAAAAAGTAAATGCTGATGTGCCACAAGGCTCTGGTTTGTCACCGACACTCTCCTTATTTTTATCAATGATCTTTTGTCTGAAACTTCTAATCCAATTCGGTTGTGGAACTCTTAAGCCGCAGCTTATGCTAAGCTCATTAGATTCTGATCTCGACAGAAATGTAAAATGGGCAATTAAAAACCGTCTGAAATTTAATGTTTTTAATTAAAAAATCTGTCCACCCTTGCCGTTAACTATGAATGGCAATTGTATTAAAGAAACCATGTTAGGGACCATCTCTCTCTTCTCAAATAATTCCGTCGTAATTATTGTCTCGCTGCGAATTCTCATCAGTTGATCATAACTTCAGAGGTACTGCCAAATGTAGAAGTTCTTTCTTTAGCCGTACTACGAAAATGTTGAACACCTTTCCACTCTCGATTTTTCTTCTCTCTATGTGATGTACAGGCTTCCCAAGGCTGACGTGCATTGACATCTCCTTTTAAATCCTCAACACTTCACCTTAACGCTCTCGCACTGTGTTACAACCTAACATTTTAGGGGAAGTCACGATCCCTTGAGCGTTTGCAATTTGTAATTTAAAAACAATAATAAAAAATTCTTTTAACTGTACATTTTATTCAAAATTTCATTTGAATTTCAAGTTTAAAATAAAATTAAATAAAACTATGAGAAGTTTTTAAGAAATTCCATAAAGGTAAAATAAACATTTTTTCTCTTGAAATCCCAACGAGGTAATCAGGTTATCTAGGGACAGAAAGGGTAATTTGAATTTCAACAAGTTGTAAAAGCAAATAATTATGTACCTTCATATTGAAATCCCAAGTTTTATTCCAGGAATCTCTATTGCAGCTACCGAGAGGGTTCGTTCAAAAACTAAATCACATCCACTTAGTATATACCACTTATTTTTGTTTGCTACTTGACTTTCTATTTTTTTATTTTTCAAATATATTTAGTTATTATAATTCCAATAAAATCCATAGAGACTACGATATTGATCCATTTAAAAATTTAAGTCAACTCAAAATTCCATCCGTGTAGGTATGTACCTATGAGACGAAGAAGGCAAATTTAAATTGTATAAATAAATACAGAAAAGCAATGGCAGTGCTATTCCCAAGAGCCAACTTTATTCAGTCCGTCAACCTCTATTTTGATTACAGATTGAATAAGAAGAAACACACAAACAACCCGACTGCATGTTGTTTAGCTTAGAAAATAGGAATAAGCTTTCCAAAACAACCTGTGTGCTGGGTATGTCTTCTTCGTTCAACTCCAAAAATCCATTTTCCATCAAAACGCACAACATCACACATAACCGGAAGCAGAGAATATATAGATACTCTCTGGCAAAAACATGGACGAAAAATATTTACGGCGCTCTCGTCGACAAATTTTAAGTGGGTCGAATTCTTGGCAAGAACCTTATCTCTTGGGAAACGGGAACTAGTACATTTTATTATCTGTGTTTCTATGTAGGTATACAACAAAACGACGAACACGAGGAGGAAACTTATTCGGCATATACGAGTATACCAACCAACCAACAACAGAAAAGGAAGAACTAAATTAAACTAAAGCGTAGAACAGTGTCACTGCCGACATTTTGAAATTGCCAATTACGTTAAATCCGCCTGGCGCCATTTATGTTGCCTTTAAATTGCGACTCTATGCAAATTCGCCCATTTATGAAAAGATCAACCATGGCACCAGGCCGAAGAGTGACTTTATATTGTGTTCAGTGATGCCTTTTTTTTTTAATTTCCAAAGTGTCAGCACTTTTTTAATATTTTGAGCAACATATCAGTAAAACAAGTAAAATTTGTATTTGTGTTAAGAATCTTCATAACGATTACCTTGCGGCAGATTGCATTTAAGAACCTGTTTACATTGGAAATATTAAGATTTTACTACATCGTGTTTACATTGAAAACCTTGAGGCACCCGTAAAAGATTTCGCCTATGTTGTATGGATTGAAATCTTGATTTAAGTACTCTATCCCCAACATTTCTTCACCTCTCACGCAATATTTCAAAAAGGCAAAAGAAGAAGCAATTGGTGTCAAATTTCATTGATATCCAAAAAATCCGAAAAATGTTGCTTCTTATTTTCTGCCCCAGAATATGCATTTTCAGGGAAATTGGTTGACATTTGCAACGAAATATTGCCGATACGTCAAAATTTCATTTATCCCTTATCTGTCAAACCACATAATACCATATTTCAAATGAAATATTCTATAAACATCAAAATATAGATCGTTTTCCATCTGTCAAGCCATGAACTAGATAACCGCGATGCCAATGGAATACAAATTAAAAAAATTTCGTCTTATATTTACTTTGACAATTTCCATTAAGAGATGAGAATGATGTTAATCGGTTTATAAATTTCTAAGAGATAAAGTACAGAAACGTCAAACAAAAAGTCGGATGATTAGTTCAGTGTAAAAACCGTCTACAGCTGAAAAAAAGCATCAAGACTCTGATTGCACGATTCTTTTTATTAGTTGCTTCCTGTTTCACCTTTCTGAAATATTTAATGTCAGGTGAAGAATTGATGCGGAATGAATCTACGTTTACAACACCTCTAACACAAGCTGCCAAAAAGACGAAAGACGAAACGAACGAAAACAAATATCGTGTAATCAGGTTAAACTGAAGTGTCATATTTTTGTGCATCATTTAGTGCTGTTCGTATTCTCAAATATGTTTGACAAGCACAGCATATTTGGGTTATTTTAATAATGTGAACGCTCCAATCCACTCAGCCGCTTGTCAAGCATGCTGGATGGATTTTAAAATGTTTTGATATTGCACGACAAGCATATTTGAGAATGTGAACGTATACTTGTCAAGCCTGAAGCAAATTTCATTTTCTATGACGTTTCGTGAGCTACGCAAATCTCAAGAAAATGTATCAATAAGCAATAGCGGGAAGTCAGGTGGATCTTATTAGATTAATAAAAGTTTTCCGCGGACTTTGAAACATCAGGTAAATTTGCTCACCTAAAATTTCATCTATGCTCTGAGTTGATCCGCCATGGTCTGAATTCTAATAAGAAGTGATGTTTGACAGCATGTTTGACGAATGTGAACGCTAATGTTTTTCATCCATCAAATATTCATCATGCCGAACTTGTCAAACAAATTTGATAATATGAACGCAACTGTTAATGTTCCCAGCAATTAGTTGTAGTATCACTGCTTTTAAACGATGCGATATCGCTCTGCAATTTTTAAGCAATTTTGCGAGAGACGTAGGGAGTAAATGCAATTGCTGAGGTTGTTTTTTCCTCTTTCTAGTTTTCTTTATTTCTCGAGTATGTTTGATTTTCTATTTGGCGTTCGCTGAGTGAACTTCGGTTAACTGAGTGGAGTAAAGAATGCGAAGAGATTACTCCTTTTCGCTAGAATAAAGTGAACTTTTATTAAAAATCGCTGAATCTAAGTCACTCAAGCCCAAAGGTACTGTTGTCTACGAAAACTGTTGACTTAAGTGGGTGCCTGACGATTGAACTTAAAACTTCTGTGTTTAAAGCGAGATGAGGCCAAATGTAAAAAAAAATAAACACTTGGCCTTTTTTACTTTAAAAAATAGACTAAAATCCTCCATGACCTATCTGTCATAATGCGATGGGGCAAGGGCAGACTAGATTGGTTACTCCTAGCATTTCATCAACTATTTAAAATTACGCACATTCAATCAGGCTTACCATTTCCACATTGATACGAGATGTCAATGTCACTATTTTCCCAGAGTTTTTGTTAAATCGCTTTCGCAGACTACAACTTGGCGAATTTTGCCTCGGGACTTGAGCATACACTCTAGCACGATCTAACTGACCAAGGACCTCAAAGTCCATGACCATAGCCAACGTCGCGTCATTTGTTTGTTGACAGAGCTTCGTAGTATTTGCAAGAGGAACTCCAGTTTTGCCCGAAAAGTCATCTTAAGCGACTAGGAGCATTTTTTGATGAATGCATGAGTTAAGAAGAAAAATTGCCATTATATGAGACGACACCAAAATACACGATGTGCACCTGGTGACAATGCATTCTCAAAAAGACATCGTCGTGTCATTGATGAGGCAGTCATCGTGAATGGCGAGGGCAACAGAATGATGATAACAAATTTCTTATGCCCCAAATTGGACCGTATGAACCTAGAAGATATGCAGTTCCAGCAGGTTGTAGCTACGAGTATGTACGTGCCACACAGTTTGAAATTTTGCATGAACGATTTTCGGGTAAGGTTATCCCTCGTAGAGGTGACGTCAATTAGCCGTTAAGGTCATGCGATTTGACCCCACTTTACCTATAACTGTGAGGTTTCCTTATGTCACATGCTTATGTGAATAAACCGCAATTCGCTGATGCTCTTAAGGAGAGCATAACATAGGCCATCGCTCAAATTCATCAATGATAATTGGACCAGTTGGATCCGTGCTACCGAGCGGAGGCAGGCATTTGAATGATGCCATACAAAATGGCATACATGACACATGGGTCTTTCAAATAAAAAAATGTTAATACCTCATACACAGCTTGTTTTATTCAATTTAAACACCTACCTACCCCCGCCTTTTTTTTTTTTTGAAGAAAACCCCTTTCGTAAATGCTATAAATGCTTATGTTTTTGATTTTCTCAGAAAATGTACAACTGATTTTGATCAACTTATGTATTCGTATGCTAAAGCTTCTAAAATGTCAAAAAAAAATCGAAAGCTTAATATTTCGAAAACCGCACATTCGATTTTTTTGAATCCCTATACATAATTAATAGTTTTTTAATATCTATAAAATATGGAACATCTTTTTTAACTTAATTTGAATAAAATTACCTTAGAAATACGAGTATTAAAAAACAGTTTTCAAAAATCGTATTTTTCAATAAATCGGCACCTAAAATTTTAATAAAATTCGTTTCTTTTGCTTATCTATGATTTGAGAAAAAAAAATTTAAATTAAAATATTTCAAACTTTTTTTTTCGACTTTCTTATTATTTTTTATAGAGAAGCTTCTAAAGAGTTTAAAAAAAAATTTCAAAACGTAAAAAAAATATTATAAAATAAATATTATAAATTCGATATATCAAAAACTGGTCAATATTTTTTTTTTAGAAATTTAATTTTTATTAGTAAGTCATAAACATTTAAAGTTGGCGTACCAAAATATTTCCTTAAAATTTTTTTATATTAAAGCCTATTTTTTTAAGAAATCGCTACAACGACTTATTAGTTTTTTTTCTTGCACAAATTCACATTTTCTTAAAACCCATTAACAGCTGTTGTACCCAAGTGGGTACAAAAAAAATAGTCATTTTCAAATAGCCGTTATGCCGAATAGAGAAGAGTTTTTTGCGCTTTAAAGATTCGCGTAAACAAAGTGGCTGCAGCGAAAACCGTTTTTTTCTAGTTTTCGGTGTTCGCTTCATGTTAGGCATTTTTTTCGCGTTTTCAAGTCATCATTTGTCAGTGTCAAGGAAATTTGCAATTGAAAGCATTATAACTGAATTTGGAACGTAAACGGCTTGTGTTTTCATGTTGTAAGTAAGTTTTATAAAAAAAACAACTTTTGTTAGCATTCGGATAGTAACAAAAGTACTGTACTCGCATGGCTAATAAGTTAAACATTTTTTCTCTATAAATATTCACATTGATATGGATTTCAAAGCATCGAACCATCAATTTTTTACAGCAGAAACTTTGAAAACATAGGACGCGCCTTAGACTTCGTTGAAATGTCTTCAACCAAAGCACTTTCGACATTATATTGCTTCCACCAGATCCAGATTATAATACGGATGTGGAGGAGAGTGATGCTGAAGACCTTGGTGCTTGCACGATGCCGCAAGATGTTTTAGGTGAAGTAGAGGTGTTTTGTAGCAGATGATTTACCGCTTCAAGAGCTGCGGCGCAGAATTCACCCTACAAAACCTTTTGAACATTTTCCAAAATGGTCCAAAAAACCATGTGCAATTGACATACCAAAAAGCAGTGTTTCTTAGAACAAAAGGTAAACATGGTAACTACACTGGATGGGAAGTCGGAACTTGAAATTTTCGAAACTTTATTTGATGAAGAAGTAGTAAATTTGATCGTTGAGCAGTCCCGCACAGGCTAATGCGCATAATTTCTCATTCACCGAAGACGATTTGAAAGTCTTTTTGGGTATTTTGCTTTACAGCGCAGCGGCTATCACTATATGCCAAGAGAGAACATGTACTGGCGTGTACCAATTGTTGCTAACAATATGTCCCGAACCAGATTAAAGGAAATCAAAAAATATCTTTACCTTGCTGACAACAATAATTTGGTTCTTACCGACAAAATGGTAAAAGTAACCCTCTAGCAACCCTTCTAAGCGAAAAATTCTGCCAGTTTGGTTGGATGAGTCGATGGAAAAATACTACGGAAGGCACTCTTCCAAGCATTTCATTAGAAGCAAGCCTGTAAGATTTGGCTTTGAAAATTGGATGCTGACGAGCAGTTGTGGTTATTTGTACCAACTAGAAAAATATTGTGGAACTAAAAACGTCACTATGGCAAAACAGCAAATACCTCCTGGATCCAAAGTTGTTGTTGAATTTTTGAACAAAGTTTTCCATCCTTCAGATCACATTGTATTTTTTGATAATTTTTTTACGTCACATGATCTGCTTGTTTCGCTGAAATAAAAGGGTTTTCGAGCTATCGGGACTGTACTCGAGTCTAGAACAAACAAGAAAAAAAGAGACTTTTATGATCACAGATACGATACTACCAATAAACTATTTTTCGTGAAATGGAATGACAACAGCGCTGTCAGTGTTAGTTCAAACTTTGAAGGTATCGAGCCGATGCATTCCGTCAACCAATTGTGAAAAAGCAAAAATAAGTGTAAAACAGGCGAAAATGATCGCAGAGTACAATTCAGGGATGCGGAGGCGTTGACCTTCATTATCAAGTCATTAACAATTACCGAATAAAATTTCGCGGCAAAAAGTGGTGGTGGCCACTTTTTACTGTAATTATAAGTTCTGTGATGGTCAATGCATGAAAGTTGCATAAAATAGTCTACAACAGCAACATAAACCTAATGCAGTTTCATCGTTCTATTGTTCGTCATTACCTTCAAAATTATACACAGTCTTCAACGTCAACATCCAAGCGATCAGTATAGTTCCTTCTGCAGCAACTACTGCTGGAATCCATTTTCCAAAGCGAATAACTAAACAACTACGCTGTCGACAATGCCATAGCCGAGTAAGATGGACCAGCGAGCAATGCGACGCGATGTAACGCTTTGCGTAGCAAAGGAGTGTTTCAAAATTTTTCATTCATCACAAAAATGACTGCATTGTGCCATTGTACCCGCTTGCGTACAGGCCCGATAAACCTTCTTTTTTTTTATTTTTTTTCCAGTTTTGTATATTTATAGGTACATCTTGTGTTTTTCAGTAAAACACAAAAAATAAACCTAAATATTTTTGGTTTTACAGACATTCGTCTCTTAATGGGTAAAGACATCACATGGCATTCTCTTCTTATTTAATTTTTACTAAAAGAGGTTAAGAAATCAATTTTATTCTTATGTTTTTCTAATTACACTTTTATCTAATAACATTCATTTTTACAAATTCTTAGTCTATTCTGGAAGAACAGGTTCGTAGAACCTTTGCATTGAACTGTCAGTCCGAAGGTCTTCTTAGCTTACCCCCAGCATCGAAACACATTTATTTCCTATTGTTTCGACCTAATGGAAAAAGTAAAATTTAAACATACTCGTAGAAGCACTTTCGACAGCACTGTCTACATAATTAAACAACTGAATCTAGCAAAATCTAAAAATAATTACTTTAAAGCAAACATACAGCCCAATAGGTCATTGGTATATCTGCTGAAAACAAATCGCCTACGAAAAGTTACATTTGGCCTGTGGTTTTGCCTGCTTTTTGATTTCATTCAGTGGGCTTTTGGAATGGAGATTTTCAATAAATGAATGTCTTAATTGACCCCAGAGATATTTAATATACAATACTTAGGCTGAGCTGAAGTAATGCTTGAAATATGAGATTCGAACTGAAAAGTTGTAGGATTATAAATAGTATGTGCAGAACAAGGATGGGTGTCTCGATCTGTATACCTGCTAAAAATGAGTCCTAAAGTCCAAGGATAATAATTTTTCGTTTTGTTTTTGCCAAACTGAACAAAGGGTTTTGAGGTACGTAATAGTGTAGGCAGCTTGGGAAATAATTTCGGTTGCTCTGAGGATATTTGAATTAATACCTATGTGAACTTTGTTTTTGTTGCTTTTCCAAATTGTTGAGTTTTATCAATCGAAGGACCGTCCATTGGGTTTTGCATTGAGTTATTCTGTCTACTGATATACATATGTACCTGCCAATAAACATCCTTTACAAACTCAAAACTTTTGTTCAAAAAGCTAAAGCCTCTTTATTTGATGGATGTGCCTTTCTTCCTCAACAAAATAGAAATTAGCTGGGTCTCACCTTGGTTTTAAAATAAGTTCTTTGAAGATTTAAAAATAATTCTGCATCCACACGTTGATGGTTAATTTTATTTTAAATGTCACGTTTCGAAAGTGGTGTAGGTAGATCCTATCTTCCCGGAAACGACTAAGCCGCTTACAAAAGTCCAGCGGCGGGCGCAATACCACCCGAACCTACTGAAAACAAACATTCTCATAATTCGCTTACATCGGTATTCGGCAAGGATATACTAGCTAAACCTATAGATATACCGGGTATGCCTTTTCACAATATGAACATACGACCACATGTTTATTTTTTGCATGGCCTCTCATGCACACAGTTTCTGCTGCCGTATATTTTTAAAGCTTTGCTCGACTCATGAAAAACATGGCGACACAAAAAATACACCTCCTGCATCCACTTGCCTGACACAGGCACTCCATGTTGGACCATGGATAAGAGGAAACGAAAACATCAAGTGATAAATGGTCAGTTTGTATACGACGACCACTTTCCTTGGAACAAGCTCCAACGTTGACCATGGCAAGAAACGGCTTGAAAAATAGGTATTCCTGTTTGTTCTTTTTTTGTTGTTTGCCGTCCATGTTATTTGCAGTCCGTTCAACGTGCGGGAGCAGTCTTGTGTAAACTGAAACCAGCGAAACAACATCCGGATTCCGGAGGTGAAAATTCTTTCGTCAAAGGATATGGGTTAACAGAAAAATCAGGCCATGCAAGGATGCACTTTTGGTAAAGGGGGCTTTAGTCTTGATCACACCATCATACAGCGACGATGCACGACACACATGACTAATGATGCATAATTCAGCAGATTCCACAGCAAGTCGAGACAGGATGTGTACAGAGCGTACGGATTCCGGTAGCATTTGCGGCTAATACGAGTATCCTTGCGAATTTTACTCCCCACCTCTAGCCTTCCTATCTGCTACGTACCTTCTTTGAATGGAATGGACAATTTACGTGAGTCATTAGGGTATTACTATAACCATTTGCCAGGCTAAATATTTTTTACATTAATTTTTGTGCCATTAAATCCTTTCAGGTGGTGGTCCCGTCTGGCATAGAAAAGCAACAACAAACAAAATTCCGAACCCATAAATATGTTGTTTTTAACGCTCGAGCTGACTGGCTCTACAAATTGCTGGTCCATTAGGTCGGAAGCGAGAGTTCCTATGCGGTTCGAAAAAAGCAAGCAAACAGCTACAAAAAAAAAAAAAACAAGAAGCCGAACGGAAAACTTTAAAATCTCTCACAGCTTTTTTGTGCAGGTCGCATTATAAGTTGAGGCAGGATGAGCCGATGATGCAACGAAAGGCTTGCGGCCAAGTACCATAATTTATAACATTTCTAGACAACCGAAGATAATGGCCGTTTTTAATGCTTTCAGTGCTATTTTTTGTTTAGGTAGGACGATAATGCGCAGATTTTGGTTTGGGAATTTATTTTAAGTACATATATACCTATAAAAGGTTCAGTGTTTTTACTTTGGCGTTTTTTGTTGGTACTGTGAATCCATTAGCAGGTTTTTTATTTAATTGAATCTGCTTAGCTTTGATGCGGTGAGAGAAGTTCTAGTTGAATACAAGGATTTAAGAATTTATAAAATAACGAACTGGCTGGAACTGGTGGTTTTTTTTTACACACGCATCATCTACCGGAAATCCTCAAGAGTAAAATTTTATCCCGGGCTCATAGTTCTTGTGTTTTAATTTAAAAAACTGGAACTCCGAAAGGGTAGAGCTTTTAGAAAGTTTAGTTCTTATAGGTTAACTGAGCCTTAGGTACTAACTGCTTCTTTTTGAATATAAAAAATTGCAACTGTTAACATTGAGAATCTTTGACCAATTAACAACTTGAGAGGAGTAACAGTTTTCATTTTCGTCAACTTAAGTAGTTTTAAAAGTAAATTTTGAGAAAAAAACTTAATTTTGGACTTCAATCCTCTATAAAACTTGGCTATAGTTTATAAACAAAGGTAAAACATATGTTTCGTAATGGTTCAAATATGTTGGCAAGTTCCAACGGCGTTGTGAATACACTGGTTGCCTTCCAGGATTTCCTAGATTTAACAATTAGACTTTTTCTTTTAAATGTTCCCAAAGAAACAAGTCCAACGGTGTCAACTCACATGATCGTGGCGTCGACTAGTGGACAAAAATAAAAAAAAATAAAAATGCAAATCCTATGTTAATGCTCTAAAACTGAACTATACTTAAATTTAATTTTGTTTTGTTTCTGTTTTTTTTTTTCTTCTTCCTGGATTAGCGGGACTTTTGTGAGCAATTGATATACATACTTTAAGCTGCTATGTAATTGAAAGTTGCAATTTTGTGCTAATTAGCTCGCGTAAGAAAAATATTTTGGCTGTATAAATTTTTTGTTTGAATATTAATAATGGATACTTTGACCGCAGGTATGAGTTGTTGTTTGGAATTTTTCTTATAAAATTGAATTTTTGTGATTTTTTGAAAATACTCTTTTTTGAAGCTTACAAATTGTATAGGGTTAAGCTTTTAAAAAAATATTAGCAAGCTGTAGCAAAATATTTTATTTATGTCATTATATTCTGTTGTTATTGTGCTTTGAGAAAATGTTTACTTTCCTTGCTACTTCTTGCTAACCATCAAAATATTTGACTTTTTGTAGGGCAAGGTCAAACCATAAGAAATAAAAAAATGGATTTCTTTTGATAGAAACACAAAAATTGAAGGTGGTTTTGAATTTATATTGAATGATTTAAAAATTAAAGTTTGTCCGGTTACAACTAAGAACGATTTTGGCCGAAAAAGTATGCCTTCTTTTCAGAAATCTTGAACATAGGTGGAAGGCTTCTACACGAAACTGCGATCATTTTGCGAGACGCCTGGGAGTCTGGTTGAGAACTTTTTTTATTTTTCTAGATATTATCCTTCATTTTCTAGAAAATTCATCATCTTGTAAATAAATTGTTCAAAAGTAGATTGGGTCTTATTGTTGACTAGCCTAAGTTGGGATTTGGGTCAACAAATTATGGAATCACGGCAAGAAGTTTTTTTTTTCAGAATTCCAAAATAACTGCAGAAATGATAAGACTTAATGAAGAACTCATACATAAATTTTCAATCGCATTAAGAGTCTTAGCTTCAGGGTTCAGGGTTTTCTATCTAATTTCACCTTTAAGACAACTGTCTAAAGAAGCACTAGAGGCAAGTCATAAAGAATTACGGAAAAATCAACTCTCTCACACAAGAAAATCATCCCGGATTAATACAAACGAAGACCTCTTGACAACATTGCTTTTAAAGTCTGATCCTTTTATTTCGAATTTCAGACAGGTTTAAGACCTTTAAAGGCTGACCAAAGCGATTTCAGGCAATATATCAAAATCTTTCTTCGTAATTGTTTATTTTTCAGTTTTTCCTTTTGTTATTACTTTTTTATGAATAACTATTTTTGTCAACAATACAAATATTCCGTCTATTTTGCAAAATCTTTTATGCCGATATATTCCGTGGTTTTTGTGCTTTGGTAAGATGTATACATTCCTACTAACCTTTAAAATATTACAACTTTTGTATAACGTACAAATCATAAATTATTTGAAATGCTTGGCTGTGGGTGGATTGCGGTTAAAATTAATATTTTTATCAAACACATTCAAACACATTGCTGTTGGAAGCACATATCGTCCAGGTCCATATCCTAAATTAATGGCCACAAGAAGTCCGTTATCATCTCGCGATAGCTAACATTATTCACGGAAACTGCTTGGCCAAGCTCGGAAGTTCGGCCCGATCGCGATGACGCCGCGCCGCCGCCCGCCAGCCCATAAACCGCACCAAACATTCACTCTTTGTGAATGCATCGACTTTTCGACAATCACTCGTGGATTGTAGATTTAAGGCTATTTTTATCGTGGTTCTGAGACATTTTAATGAAAGAACAATTTTCGGACTTACCGCGATTATTAATTATATTTTAATCAAATTTGTATTTGATTTTACCCGACGTTTGGACAGGGTTTCACTTGTCGTGCTCACGGGTTTGACTGATGGCTTGTAGGTAGTTGTTGTTTTATACTTCTCTTGTTCTTGCTCGTAGATTGTACCGGTGCGTTTGTGCTTGCAGTTGTGATGGTACATGTTGTTGCAACTGCATTGATTGTTTTTGTGAAATAATACCTATACTCTTGTGAGCAGGCAAAGCTAACAGCATCAGCTGGCAGATTGCTTTGATTTGTGTGTTTGTTAACGGATCCACCGAGGTGAAAGTGTGCCTCGTTGCCAAAGATGTTTTTCTTTGTAACGTCACTATTCACTTCTGTCTATTCAACTAACCATTCCGCGAATTGAAGACGCTTGAAATGGTCAGTAGGCTTGTGCTCTTGAGTCAATTGAACCTTGTGAGCGTGTAAATTCAAATCTTTATTCAAAATTCGCATCAGTGATGTTCGTGAGATGTTCAATTGTTGGCCACGACAACGAGTCGAGGTTGACGGCTCTTCTGCCACACTATCGCGAACAACGGCAATGTTTTCCGCAGAACGAACTAGGCGAGCATGCACAAGTGTTTTCACATTTCCTACAGACCCGGTTTGCTGAAATTTGCGCACAATTCTACCGATTGTAGACACATTTGGTCGATATGCACTACTCTCTAACAATGTGCATCGATACCTCCTATTACACCGACACGGGTAATCATAATGCCTTGAGTGTGCAAATTTTATACAATTTTAAAGTTTAAAAAACGTTAAGATCAAAAATTAGTTTTCAGATTTCATTTCTTTTTTTTTTACCAAAATTCCAAACCTTTATAGAAAGTAAACACTTTAGGGACTTATGTTACAGTTATGTAAATTTTTGAAGGATTTCAAAAATGTTCTCATTAGATTGCGCCTATTTTCCAGACTTCCATAATTCTTTTCTTTTTACTTGATTATAGTACTATTTGGTATGTGAATGTGACAGAAATTTTATTTTCAAACAATTTATCATTATGCATAGCTTATAGCGGTTTAAGTATCGGGTTCATTCCAGGTTAAGTTTGAATATCAGATATCGAAAATATCATTTCAGCTATGCATTAGAAATCACCCATTTTGCCGCATTATGGTGTTTCTGATTCTTTTTTTTTTCATAAAATGACAATAATAGAAAAGTCTGTAGGCCATAAGTTCAAAATACTCAATATATTATTGCACACTGAAGCTTCCAATAAATCCTCCATAATCAATCTCTCCATGAATCGATAAGAACATTATTACATTTTAAGGACAAATAGAACATAGATTCAAAATATCATTTGTGTGCGTTAGTGTGCATGGTGAGCTTCTACCAGGGCTGGCGGAGGGTTTTATATAGTAGTCTATACTACTTTTTTCGAATCACTGTCTGGGTTCTTCTTTAACGATAACAGTTTTGTGACTGAAGACAATATTCCTATACAACTAAAGTAGGATAAGCCGCGTTTTTTTTTCAAACTTGGTACGTAAATAAAAATATACAAATATATAAATATTTGAAATATAAAAGGTTTTTAAAATATGTACAAAATTTTTATTTGTTTTTAAAAAATAGTTTTTTTAAATTTTTGAAAAAAGAACATTTTGTTTTTGAAAATACATTATCTTGTAATTTTTTAGGTTTCCAAGCCCAAGTGCTCGCAGTCGGCAGCAAGATATTTCAGCTATGGCCACGTCTTCTGCCTTGGCTAAGACAGTCAATCTCGACGTTACTCTTAATCTTTTAACACCCCCGTGTTCACTGAGAACTACATTCGAAAGACTGCCTAGCTTAGTGATTTTATTGTTTAGTATCTAAAGTATATGACCAATCCATCTTCACTTTCACCTTTTTATTTCAAAATCCAACAGCCATACCTTCTACTTCAATATGAATTGTGGCCATGAAATCTTAAGCATTTATTGCAGACAAAGGCTTGCAACTTTCTCGAAATGTTAACCACGAATTTCCAGATTAATCGGATAGAATCGGTTCGAATAGAAAAATGTCAACTTTAAGCAAAAGGCAGTGTAAGCTTTATTCTACATTAAACAAACAGATCTATTCTACCATCAACTGATACAATAACTTCCGAGGTAATTAAATTGTTCGAACTCTTCGATTGGTATCAACAGCAGAATATTATCCAGATATGGGAACTGATCTTTGGCATTTCTTTTGTCTTTTCACTGTTTATCTTACGTGTAAGACCAGTTGAATGCAAAATTCCATTGGGACCACTGATATTAAGAGTACTTGCCTGCAAATCGACATAAATGTCAAAATGGCTCAGCTTTTGAAACGGTTTCATTGATTATCCTGTCTCTTCGTTGACAGACCATAAGAAAAAAGTATTGGCGATAAAACATCTCCTTGTGTTACTTCTTGGCGGTCGGCCATCAGACGAGTAGGGGGAACAACATGTAGCATACGAAAACATGCACGTGCCGTAACTATTCGGTACTAGTGGAAGTGTGATCATAGCCTCTCCACGGCGGCCGCTAGAAACAAGCCTTTTAAAAAAGGTTTGGCTAATATGATCAGGCTGGTTCCTCAGGTTGGCGACAGGTTAATTCCCTGTCCGGTAAAACTTAAAGAATTTCGAGAACGACAACAAGCCTCGGAAACGGACTGATCTCACGACGACAACCCACGCAAAGAAAAAGGAAAAACGATTTACGAATTTTCTTATGGAACGTACGATCGCTCTATAGAGCTCGAGCTGCTCAGCTAGCCGATGCCCTGTCAAAGTATAAAGCTGACATAACAGCTCTTCAAGAAATCAGATGGACAGGGAATGGTGTTCTACAGAAGAAAGAATATGACATATACTACAGCTGTCATACAAAACACCATGTGCTCGGGGTAGGCTTCCTAGTCAGCGAAAAAAAGTCTACTATCATCGGCTTTAACGCTATAAGCGAAAGGCTATGCACCCTTCGCGTGCGAGGCAAATTTATGAACATCAGCCTCATTAACGTTCACGGACCTACGGAGGAGTCCTCAGACAAAGAAAAAGAGACTTACCACGAACAAGTCGAGAGGGCCCTCAATGCCTGTCCAAGGTATGATGTTAAAATCATCCTTGGGGATTTGAACGCAAAAATAGGTCGGGAGCCGGTATTCAGGCATTACGCAGGCACCCATAGTTTGCATGAGAACACTAATGACAATGGACTTCGAGTCTTAGAATTGGCAGCATCGAAAAACATGGTCGTTGCGAGTACCAGGTTCCCGCGTAAAGATATCTACAAAGCCACCTGGGTATCACCTGATGGAGTCACTCGTAACCAAATAGACCACGTGTTGATAGACCGTCGCCACTACTCGAACTTGATGACGGTACGAACGTACCGAGGTGCCAATATCGACTCGGATCACTATCTTGTTGGTATGGTTTTCCGAGGGCGGATTGCCTTGCGAAGACGCATTGCATCCGCCGATCAGGTTCGAATCAACACGGCTGCCCTGCGCAATGAAAACACCAGTAACACCTTTGGTAATGCGTTAGGACTCGCCCTAGAAACACCTGACTAGGGAGAGTAAGTCCTGGAGCCAGTATGCTGGGCGTAAATGAAAAGTGGACACGTCTTAAAAATACTGTCATTAGTACTGCCAACTCCATCTTAGGCAGCAGTCGTAAAAATCGGAACGACTGGTTTGATGATGAATGTAAGCTAGCGACTGAACGTAAGAATGTTGCGTACCGAGCAATGCAACAATCTCATAGAACGCGGGCACGCGAAGAGGAATATAAAGAGCTCAGAAGAACAGAAAAACGGCTTCACAGACAAAAAAAATCAGCCTGGGAGAAGAACCTAATCTGTGAAATAGAAAACAGCCGAGAGCGAGGTCCGCACCAGGCGCGGAAGTTCTACCAATCCGTCCGAAACATGACGCAGTACACACCACGCTGCACATACTGCAAGGACGGAGAGGGAAATCTGATCACCGATCCTGAAAGCATACTGGAGCGATGGGAAGTGTACTTCAATGAATTGCTAAATGGTCAGCTCACTGCAGAAGTGGAGGCTCCACTACTTCAAGAAGAATACCCTATGTTGCCGCCACCAAGCATAGAAGAGGTTGAGAAGGCTATAGGCCGGCTTAAACAGAACAAAGCCCCGGGAGCCGATGGCATACCAGCCGAATTATTTCATCACGGCGGGCCAGCCTTACGGCAAGCAATTCATGATATTAAAGTGCACGTATGGGAGCAGGTAGAAATGCCAGAAGACTGGCGAAAAGGCATAATTTATGCCACATACATAAGAAGGGAGATGTCACAACGTGCAGCAATTATAGAGGTATCACGTTGTTGAGTACCGCCTATAAGATACTCTCCTCTATCCTACAAGACCGGATAACCCCATACGCTAAAACCGTCATCGGACAATATCAGTGTGGTTTCATTCCAGGAAAATCAACAACTGATCAGATATTTACCCTTAGGCAGGCGATGGAAAAATGTCTAGAATTTAACATCCCAACATAAGGCCGCCTATGATAGCATAGCCAGGGTAGAACTTTACAAAGCCATGAGAGAATTCGGCATCCCAAATAAATTGACACGACTATGTAGGTTGACCATGACCAACGTAACAAGCCAAGTGAAAATAGCCGGATTGCTATCCAGACCAATCAACATCTTTAATGGACTCCGACAAGGGGACGGTTTGGCCTGCCTCCTCTTCAACCTGGCGTTGGAGAAAGCAATCCGTGACTCTGGCACGGCAACAAGAGGGACCATCGTCAACAGGTCCAGCCAGTTACTGGCTTACGCAGACGACATCGAAATCATCGGAAGAACCGAACAATCTGTACACGATTACTTCATCCAGATCGAGCAGGCGGCACAAAATCTGGGGCTGCACATTAGTGAAGGTAAAACAAAGTACATGGTGGCGTCGAATGCGAGAGGAACAGTTGGTCAAACAATCAAGGTAGCGGTGCACGAATTTGAAGTGGTGCAATCCTTTAAATACCTTGGGTCAATAGTAGCAGCCGATAACAATATAGAAGAAGAAATACGCGGGCGGCTTCTCAAATCCAACAGAGCCTACTATAGTCTGTCAAAGCTTTTCAAATCCAGAAATCTCACCATAACTTCAAAACTGCTGCTGTACAGGACCATGGTCCTGCCAGTACTCACATATGGATCCGAGACTTGGGTGCTTAGCAAAAGGCACTCCGACCTCTTAGCTGCGTTTGAGAGAAAAGTCTTAAGGAGAATTGTTGGCCCCGTATGTGAGGACGGACGATTCCGGAGACGGTACGATCATGAACTTTACGCAATCTACCTTGAAGCAGATATCGTGACAAAAATTAAGCTCGGTAGACTCCGGTGGGCAGGGCACCTAGCTCGCATGAGCGAAGAGGAACCTGCTCGGAAAGTTCTTTGTGGTACATTCTATGGTAGACGACAGCGTGGTAGACCATGCTTGCGCTGGAGAGATGGCGTAGACCAGGACGCCCGAAGCCTTGGGGTGCGCAACTGGATGGCGTCGGCTAGAGAAAACTCGGCGTCAATACTCGTACCTATGTAACATCTTCACAGTTCGTTTATCTGTGAAAATTTTTTAGCACTCTATTTTCACTAACCAGGACACAACAAAAATGGGCCTTAAATCTGCATAACTGTAATTCAATTAACACATTAAGGGTGCCATCAATTTCTAGTATTGGATGTTCAGTGTTGCTTTTTTACGGCTTCTTATTTTGCAATTTGTGCAAAAAAATATAATTGCCTTGTATTAATATTGTATCTTTTCCAGAGTTTTCTACGTTTTATGTTAGACAATATCGTTCTCCTATCTCTTCTGAGGCAGCGATTGACTGTCATATGAGCTATCCTTTACTTGGTTTTTAAATAAGCATTTCGTTGAACATCTGCCTCTGCATTTATTTTCATCTTAAACAATTCACGATATCAAAGGGCACGGTAGTGGCCAGCCAAGTTCTGGCACTACACCCTTTTTACAGGAACAAATTCTGGCGATTTTCGACCCCTCCCTATCTTCAGCACCAATGAAGTCAGAAACTTAAAATTCCGAATATTTGCTAAGCTAGTCAGGGACAGGCAGGCGCCTCAGCAAATTTAAATTTTCTAGCATAAGCGGTTCCTGAGATATAAGGCCTCAAAAATCACAAAAACCGTAACTGACTGTATGACAGATCATCAAAATTATGGAGCACTTCTCGACATGGTAGAACCTTATAATTTTGTGGAGGTTTTCCATTCAGGGGGCATGGTATCCGCCCACTTTCACTTCCTACTGCTATGAAACGATGAAATTTGGTAAAACAATAGGGCTTAAATTGCATACAAAGAAAAAAATATAAAATTTGAGGTTTTCCATTCAGGGGCGTTGTATCAGTCCACTTCCTTAGAACTGATGTAAATTATATGGCATACTTCCGATTGCAGTAGAACAATGAAATTTAGTAGAACGGTAGGGTCCAAATTGCATATAAAGGAGCAAAAATAAAAATTGAGGTTTTCCATTCAGGGGGCGTGATATCCACCCACTTTCTGAAAAAATGTTTAATTTGTATGGAGCACTTCCGATTGCCGTAGAATGATGAAATTTGGAAGATTGGTAAAGCTTAATGTACATTCAAAGCGAAAAAAAGAAAATCTAAGATTTTTCATTCGAAGTGTCTTTTTATTGTCATTTTGAAAGTATACATGCATCTTGAAAATTCATGACTTTTCTTAGAACTAGAGTGCTCGATTTGGTACTCTTTGTTATGTTAATAGGGTGGCAGCGAAGGTGGGAGTGTATGTTCGGATCGTTGGGATTAAATGGCTCTAGCCCTATTCTCTAACGTGTAAATGTGTTTTCTAGTTTTAGAACCCACAGAACCAAGTGATGATCGTTTCCCAAATCAGCGTTTCTGTTACTATGGACATCGGATATTGACTTCCTTCATCACTGCTGTATCATGACGAGGAGCGAAGAGGAGCATTTTTGTATGAATGACTGAGTTAACAAGCAAGCTTGCCATATACGGGACGACACCAACCCACAGGAGGCTCAGCACATGAAAATGAATCATCAAAAAGCTACCGTTTGGTGTGGAGTTTGGCCCGATGGCGTCATTTGTCTGTACATTTTTGAAAATGTCGTTAGTAAATCGGTCACTATTAATGACGAGTGCTGCCGAATAATGATAACTATTTTATTATGGACTAAATTGAACCATATGGACCTAGACGTCATGTGGTTCCAGCAGAATGGCACCACAGCCCACGCAGTTAATGCCACGAGATTGACATTCTGCATAAACGATTTGAGGGCAAGGTTATCTCTAATAGAGGTGATCTGAATTGGCCACCAAGGTCATGCGTAAGGTATAATCAGAAAAAAAGATTAGCTAAACACAAGGAAAGACTGAAGTTTTTACTATCATGCAAAGATTATGACATTATACCCAAACATCTAATAAACACATCATCACACATAACAGAATTCTTCACCACAGACACAATCAAACAACAACTTAACAAAATAAAACATACATACTTAACCAAAATTTTGAAACTTGAGATCAAACAAACTATCCTTTCCATTAAAATAACTGAACAAAACATTTTCCATACTAATATAACCATGAAAACCACACTTAATGAAATAGAGTATCACACATTTGTATCAAGGCAAACACAAATATACAATCACACAATAAAAGACACACATTCTAAACAAATATCCAAATTCAATAAACTAAAAGAACAACACACCATTAAACTAGGTCTCATATACAACGAGAGCTGGTTTGAAAACAAAACTAATGTTGAGTTTCCAAAAGAGAGTGAATGGCTTCTCTCACTTGGTAAAAAATTTGCTCTTCCGCTATCTAAAGAAAATTTCTCCCCAATTCACATCATAGCTGAAATAGAACAGTACATACAGACAATAGAAGATAATAAACAAAAAGAGATTGCCAGATCGAAATTATCAAATAGAATTTTAAATTTCAAAAGAAAAATTAAAAACTCTGTTAGAGAAAAATTTATATTAAAAACTTTCACAACAACTAGAAAAATTATTAAAAAACACAAAGATGAAATAGTAATCACAAACGCAGATAAGGGGAATAAAACGGTTGTCATGTACAGAGATGATTACAACTACAAAATGAACCAACTTCTTGATGACAAAAATACATACAAAACAATGAGATCTGACCCAACCAACAATCTACAAAAAACTAACAATGAAATAGTTAATGGTTTATACAAACAAAAAATAATAGACATTAGACTAAAAGAAAAACTATCTTGCTCTGCAGCATCAGCACCGTTGCTGTATGGGCTCCCAAAAATCCATAAACCAAATTTACCACTACGGCCAATAGCTTCCTCAACAAACGTCCCATGCTACAATCTTTCCAAACATATTGGTCAAATTCTCAAAAACATAATATCAGAAGATTATAACATAAAAAACTCAATTCAACTCAAAGAAAGAATAAAAGAAATACCACTGGAAGAAGAAGATATCATAGTTTCATTTGATGTTATCTCGCTCTTTACTAATATACCCACATACATAGCTATTAAAATAATCATGAAAAACTGGGAGAAATTGAAAAACCACACACAAATTCCAAAATCACAATTCCTTAAAATACTTCAATTTTGCTTGACAGATAACAACTATTTTAAATACGATAATAAAATATATAGTCAAACGTTCGGTATGCCGATGGGGAACCCATTGTCTCCCACAATTGCTGATATTGTGTTAGATCATCTAATTGATGAAACATTAGATAAACTGACAAAATCAAACACCAAAATCAAATTTATCGTTAAATATGTTGATGACATAGTTGCAATAATTAATAAAAAAGATACAGATATAATACTAAAAACATTAAACGAATATCACTCAAAATTAAAATTCACAATAGAAACAGAAAATAACAACCAACTTCCATTCCTGGAGACAAAACTAATAAAAAACAATAATCAAATTTCGTTCGACTGGTATAGTAAACCGATTTCATCAGGTAGAATGATTAACTATGTGTCTTCTCAACCAATTAAATACAAAATAAATACAGCTAAAAATCTAATTAACAAAGTATTTGACATCAGTGACAACATTTACCATAGTAATAACACCATAAAAATACGAAATATTCTACAAATGAACAATTACCCAAACACAATAATCAACGAGCTAATAAATAACAAACTTCAACAATTACAAAATCAAAATAATATACAACAATCATCAAAAGCAAAACCTGGCAACCCTAAATATTACTCTGTAACATACGTCCCGCACCTCACCGATAATCGAACACTCAATAACACAATACCAATTGAAAGAGAAAAAACATCGTTCGCACACAAATCCAATTCAACACTCAATACAATATTCACAAACACAAAACCAACAATAGACAAAAAAGATCAACACAACGTTGTATACCAAATTGCATGTAAAAAATGCAATATGATATACATAGGAACAACAAAACGTAAACTGACTGTCAGACTCTCAGAGCATGAAGCTGATATAAGAAGAAGAAGAACAACAACAGCACTCTCACAACATATGACTGACAACGATCATATGGCTGATTTCGAAAATGTCAAAATACTTGACAAGGAGAGCCGCACTTCCACCCGCTACACTCTAGAAAGTCTTCGGATTCAGCAGAACATAAAAACAACGATGAACCATCAAGAAGACATTGACAACATCAGCTCGATATATGGCGTTGCCATTTCCAATCTGTGATACCAAGTGATACTAGCTTTAATTTTTGTTGTTTCTAATAGTGTTAATGTTAATGTCAATTTTTTAAGTGTTAAATTGTTTATTTGTTAATTTTAAATTTCAATTTCATTTAAAACATAATGTAAAACATTATTTTTAAACATCAGAAGTAAGTTTAATTTAAAATTGTTTCCATATTCACTTTTATATAATAATTAAGTACATATGTCCACAAGTAATACTCTAAATAATATTGTATAATTGGTTGTTTTAGATTAATAAAAAACCCCTGAAGAAGCCGGAAAAAAGCCAGCGAAACGTAGGGTAACATAAGATGAATTAGTTTTTTTATTAATTGCATCCACCTCATCGATCATTCAAGCCCAAATAAATACATATAATATTATAATTTAATACATGATCATATACCACAAAACGTAAGGTATAATCGACCGATGCTCTTATGGTGAACATAACACAGGCCATAGCTCAAATTCTGCCAGATCAAAGCGGAAGATTCATTGAAAATTGAACCACTTGGATCAGTGCCACCATAAGAAACTGTCATATTCCATAATAGTATGCATTGCCCTTGCAAATAAAAAATTCTGTTGATGCTTCACAGAAGGTTGTTTTATTCCATTTCAACATTTTTTTTGTAAAAGCCTTTTCAATTTTAAAATTCCAAAGTGCTTATCCATAAGAGCTAGTACGTGAAATCCAGTCATGCATTTTATTTTCACTTTCATTTTATTTTGATTTATAGTGGAGCCGAAGCCGACTTCTTAACTTTCTCAAAAAAAAAAATTAAACAAAATATGCGAAAGTGACACCTAAATAACTGTCACATGTAATTCAAAGCAAACAAATTAAACTCAACTCGATAGTTAACCTTACGTGGAGAAAAAGCATTTGCTTTGATTATCTGCTTTCCATCTTGAATGAGTTTTTATTCCTTTCTACTACTTTCCCTACGACAGTAGTTACTCCTCCTTTCTGATAGTGACAACCCTGATTTGGATGGAGATATTGCAATCCATGTTCCCATTACAGCTCTGAGCTTGTATTGAATTGCAGTCAAACGTCAAAACCGTCTGGCGTAGCACATATCTCATGGGTATAAGGGCACCGATGATTGAAAATTATCTCAATAGGTTTATGGAGGCATTTATGATTGCCATCTTTATGACTTTTTGCCTTGTTTATTGTTTCCCTTATGCCTTATTGTACCTCGAGCTCAATTCCTTTTTATATTCGTTTGCCCCAATATTCAATCACTTTTCCATTCTTTATGGTGGTGGATAAGACTCAGCGTTTTAAACCACCCATTCTGTGGTAACAAAAAAAAATTAATTTTGATCCCAGTGGAGGGATAAAAATGATAAGAGTTTCCGTTAACCAATCTTTATTAAAATTCAACGTTTTTTAAAGCAACTTTCCTGCAGCTTTCACAAAAAAAGTTAAATAATGTACATATTTAGCATATCTCCATAATGCATTGCATATATGCCTAAAAATATACATACATACATACATAATGTATGTTGTAGCAGTAGGTAAGGTACATTATGGCCAAGAAGGTTTTCTTTTCTCTTATAAGGACACCTTCTGTCTGTAAGCTATTAAAATGGATCATTATTTGAGGTCTATTGTTAGAATGAGTTGTGGGCTGCAGTTTTTCTGCAAACAAAGGACAAAGAAGTTGAGACACTGGCATTATTCCAAGATAATAAAGCCGATTTGGTTTTTGTTTGTATATTTTGTAAAGAATGTTTGCACAAAGGCTTTTCGATAGGGACAGACTGATAGTGCTTTATTACGCAGATTGGTATCCATATACTTGCCAAAGTTATATGAGAGAATGTATACCTACGTCTCAAAGGTTTTTTATTACTTCGTAAAAACTTCACAAGTGTGAAAGATTTCGGAAAGCATTTTGTTATCGCAGAACCAATACTGAGGGAGAGAAATCAACGTACGAGTTTAAGGAACACGATTTTTAAAGAAGAGAAAAGGCGTAAATTTAAGGCCAAGTTTATTAAATTTTCCTTAAAAATGTTTCGAAAATGTCTCAAAGAAGACATAAGGTAGGTAATATGAATTTTTGTTCGTACGGTTATAGACTATGGTGGGTCATTCTAATACAAGCAAACGCATAGTTTTTTATTTGAATCGGAAGTGAAATTTTGTATACACACACACCCTTAATCTCATTTTACGATTGAAAAATGGATTTTTGGTCCTTCAAGCTTATCAAAAATTGCAACTTCATGATTTTCCTTCTGATTTAATTTTTATTTGCGAGTAATAGGTACTATAGGAAAAGTTATGCATTCGTAAGAAAAATCGAACTCGAGATTTTAATCAAAGTTGACGAAAAAAGTGGGTCTCGAAATTCTGTCTTTTCTACTATGGTACAACCTAAACGGCTCATCCTATTTTCGTGAAACCATTTAGTTTAAGCAAGGAAATGGTTGAAACAAAATTTCCAAAAAATGGTAATTTTTGGTACCCTCCCTGGTACCATTTTTTTTGTTTTTGATTTTCCCAAAAACTGTATAGACGATTTTGACCTTTTTTCTTGCGACTAATAGGTACTATAAGGCAAGTTATGCATTCGTAAAAAAAATCGAACTCGAGATTTTGATGAAAGTTGACGAAAAAAGTGGGTCTCGAAATTCTGTCTGTCTGTCTGTCGGTTCAGCTACAGCCTAAACGGCTCGGACGATTTTCATCAAAGTTGGTAGATATAGTTTTTATTTTTTTCCCCTCACACGTTTTTTCTTTTTTTTAAGTCTAAAAATAACGGTACCTGCCATACGAATTTTTTTCGAAATTTTGTAAATATTTATTTTCTCAAAAACTGTTCGACAGATTTAAAAAGAAAAGATACAAGAAAATTTCATTTAGTTAAAGCTAGGTAATCGTTGAAAAAATTTTTCCGAAAAATGGTTATTGAGGGTACCCCCCATGGAACCATTTTTTTTGTTTTTGATTTTATCAAAAACGGTTCCACTGATTTTGATAATTTTTTTTTGGCTAAAGCTCCCCAAAAACCTAAATAGAATTGTAAATTCAAATTTTCCAAATTTTTTTTTTTTGGATTTTTAAAAAAAAATTAAAAAATTTTTTTTTTTTTTTTCGAAACTCAATATTTCGAAAACATAAGCTTGATTTTTTTAAACTTAAAAAATAAAAGTTTCTCAACATGATCTACAAAATGTATAAAAAAAAGTTTTATTTTACCTAAGAATAAATGTACCCACCATACAAATGTTAAAAAATGGTTTTCAAAAATCGTATTTTTCTCGAAAACGGCGCATAGAATTTTGATAAAAATTTCTTTATTTCAATTAATTTTAACGATCTTCAATATTATAAATATATTTATACCATAGAACCATTTTTTTAAATTTTGATTTACTCATTATCGACATGACGGATTTTAATGCCATTTTTTGTAAAGATGCTTCTTTAACGTCTAGAAACCATTTAAAAAAAATATTTTTTGAATTTTTGAAAAAAAAAATCATTTTTTTTTTTGAAAAATTCGATATTTCAAAAACGGCTAAATATTTTTTTTTGGAAATTTAATTTTCATTCGAACAATAATAAAGACTTAAAGTTGGCATACCAAATTTTTTTCTTAAAAATCTTTTAAAAATTTTGTATATAAAAGCTTTTTTAAAGAAACCACTACAAGGACTTATAATTTTTGTTCTTGCATAAATTCATATTTGCATAGCATTCTGTTTTTGTCTCTTACTACTAAAAGAATTTAAAAAATTAATTTTATCCTTATGAACAGTTTTCTTTAATAACATTCGTTTTTAAAATTCCTTGTCTATAACATAGGAGCAAGTTCGTGCGACCCAGTCGTGCATTTTATTTTTTTTTTGTTATACGAAGTTTTTTTATAATACAAACTTAATAACTACTTCTACTTGGCTGATTTATTTCAGTAGTATATAGAGTTTGTATTATAAAAGAACCTTCATATAGAATCAATACCAGATCAGGGGCAAAATCTTCCAATGTTAATGATTACAATTTTAATCTTGGTTGGGTATAGTTCACATTGGAATTTTTTCAAAAAATCGATATAAGATGAATGTGAGTTTAACAAAAATTGCGTATTGACAAGGTTTTCACAGTCCATGAATCCATGTAAAATCGCCGCCGGGAGGAAACATCAATTTTTGTGAACTAAAAGCCAAAAAAGCTATTTTGAATCATTTTGTTTCCACTAAGGTTCCCCAAAAGTTTGAATATTATTGTGTGTGTAATCAAAATTTCAAAAAATTTTATTTTACATTTAAAAAACAAATTTAAAATTTTTCCACCTTTCATTGGATTTCTTTAGGATTAAATCGGAAATTTTCTGTTTAATGTTGCAGCTCTGCTTGACTTGCTGATCCCTGTCTTGCCAACTCATCGGCATTTTCGTTACCCGGTATGCCGCTGTGTTCCAGGACTCAGAAGAGTCTAATATTGTGCTGCTTGCCAAGAACCTTAAGCTCTTCGCGGTAGCAAGAAACAAGCTTCGACTTTATCACAGTTGCAGAAATCGCTTTTATTGCCGCTTGGCTGTCAATGTAAAAGGCGATATCAGCTCGTGGTATCGCCATCACTGATACATGTCTAGCTGTTGTCACTCCCAGGACCTCCGCTTGGAAGACACTACTATAATCTGGGAGCCTAAGTGAGTTGTTTAGCTCAAGAGGTTCTAAGAAAAAGCCTCACCAACACCCGTGTCCATTTTGGAGCTATCAATATAGATTGCTATTGCTGATTCACTGGTGTAGGGTTGGTTGTTCAACCATTCTTCTCTGTTTCGAAAGGCAGTTTGGAATGGTTTGAAATGGAGTTCGGGTGTTGTATAATCTGTAATGATACTATCACCCAAATATATCTGAAGAATATGAGCATGTCCTATTGCACTGTTTTTCTAGGCATATTAGTCTGGCTTAGCTATGGATTTTTGTACGAAAAGATCTAAGGGTTTCAGGGTGAGTATCGCCTCTAACCCTGCAGTTGGACTGAATCTCATGGTCTCCATAATCCCAATGCACGTAAGTCTCTTTACTTTTGTCAGAGTTTTGACGTTCGTGCTTTTTTCAATTGCATTCCACCAGACCAAATTACTATAATTTATTATTGGTCTAATTATAGCTAAATACATCCACCTGATAATTTTTGGGCTTGGTCCCCAGGATTTTCCAAAGATTCTGTTCAGGTGTAGAATGCAATCATTCCTTTTTAAGCTCTTTCCTTAGTGTTAAGACTCCAGTTTAATTTCCTATCTAGAATCACACCAAGATACTTTGCATAACTGAAATCTTCAGTAGCGGGGTGACTTCAATTGAAGGTATTCTGAAGCTTGGTATTTTCCTTTTGTTTGTAAAAAGGACTAATTCTGTTTTTGACGGGTTAACCATCCGGCTACACTTTCTAGTCCATCTATTGAACTTAGAAAGGGAATATTCGGTCTGTTCTCTGATAGTGGGTAAGAATTTACGATGCGCTAATAACGCAAGATCGTCAGCGTAGGCTACTACCTTTACTTCACAATGTTTCAATTTAAAGAGGATTGTGTTCATAACCAATTAACCAGGAGTGATGAGAGAACTCCCCCCGTGGGGTGCCTCTGGATGTGGATACTCTCATCTGTATCCCTGTTAGTTCCGAGTTAATTTGCCTGTTCTTTAACATGCACATAACCCAACCTATTATCGAATTATCGATTTTATTGTCTACTAGAGCTGCCTTTACTGCTTTATTGTTCACGTTATTGAAAGCTCCTTCAATGACAAGAAACGCAGCAAGGGTATATTCTTTGTCGCTCATTGTCTTCTCAACATGCTAACGACGCTGTGAAGTGCCGTTTCTACCACCTCGCGCCATGATAAAGGAACATAAATCTCCATTTTAAATTATTAAGGAATATATTTTTCAGGAGCGGTATTATTTGGATCTCGCTTTTCTGTAGCAATCGAACGTTACGCTAACCTTAAGAAGAAGAAATATTCACCTTTTCAACAATTTATAAAACTTTAACAATAATTTGGACTACGTTTGTACTTAAAAACCTAAATTTTCACACTACACTTAGTTTCAAATAAAATGAGCTATTTCCAACTCAAACTTAAAATGCAAAAATAAGAAATCTTGCTATCATGACCTGTTTGTAGATCAGAAACACGAGTAACATTTAGAAAAACAAAACAGTGCTCTGAAGAAGACTACTTTTTGTGATAATAAAATAGCATTATGTCTTCATTATAAAACTTAAAAAAAAAAAAAAAAGATAGTAAGATGATAAATTCATAAAAACTAGGCGACCATAACGGCTAGAAGAGAGCTTAAACCTAGTGACTTACAACTCTCAACAATTCCAGTGTGCGAGTTGCCAGGAATGTAGAGGATCTACAATTTTCTGCGGATTCCGCACTGTTATTGAGCAGCTCTTTTCATGACAAGAGATACTCTTCGAGGATTTATCAATTGCGTGGAAGAGGCAGTAAATCCCTGAAAAACTTTTTTGCAGCTGCTGAGTATCGAATCCAGGACCTTCTGCATGACAGTGTAATGCAATAGCCATTAAGCTAAGAGGTACTACCAAGAATGATGTTCATACTGTTTCACTTATCGCTTTTAAAGCTACTTTTTGGATTCATTCCAACAGACTCAAGGAGGTTGTTGGAGCACGTGCCCAATACAGCCAATATTCAAACTTTAGACACACAAGGTCGTATGGCAGTTGGTCTATATTCCACTCTTTTGCCAGAGTTCTTCAGTACTTGGATTATTTTTTCACGTTTCCACTTATTAGGATACTGAATTTAACCAATAATTGAAGAGAATTGAATGGAAAAATCTTTGGTAGGCAAATTTCAATGATACTTCGATACTATTTGATCTTTCATGGTAAACATTTCATCACCAACGTCATGTATATTTACTTCCAAGAAGCATCTGGGAATAGCGGAGTTACCAATTTTTGTATTTAAATTGTCAATTTCAATTTCTTTATCATTGGAAGAAGGTATATTTCCAATACGCAAGCTCTTAACTTACTTACTTACTTTAGATGGCGCTCACAGTCCAGGGTGGACTAAGGCCTCAACCAACAAGCCCCTCCAGCTAGCTCGGTCCCTAGCTAGCTGCCTCCAGTTACGCACTCCAAGTTGGTTGAGGTCGCTCTCCACTTGTGCGCGCCACCTGAGGTGGGGTCTTCCTCTGCTGCGCAGACCATCAGGGGTGGATTCGAAGATTCGACGGGCTGGTGCGTCGGTGTCCATACGCTCCAAGTGTCCCAGCCATCTCAGCCGTTGTATTTTCAGCTTCTTGACTAGGTCAACGTCGCTGTAAAGCCCGTACAGCTCGTTGTTGAACCTTCTCCTCCATACTCCATCGATACAGACTGGACCGAAGATCAAACGAAGAACTTTTCTTTCAAAGCACCCAAGCAGATTTTCATCCATTTTAGACAGTGTCCATGCTTCTGCCCCATACAGCAGGACCGGGATGATGAGGGTCTTATACAAGGTCTCCTTGGTTCTTTGAGATAGGGCTTTATTACTCAAATGCCTTCTTAGCCCGAAGAAACAGCGGTTGGCAAGAGTAATTCTTCGCTTGATCTCTGCACTGATGTCGTTTTGCGATGTTATAGTGGAGCCCAGGTAGACAAAGTCTTTGACGACTTCGAAGTTATACCTATCCATCGTGACGTTTTGCCCGAGTCGACGATGTTGAGATTCCTTTCTCGATGATAGCATATACTTCGTCTTGTCCTCATTAACAGCCAAACCCATTTTCGCCGCCTCCAGTTCAATACTTGCAAACGCACCGGTAACAGCTCGCTTCGTCCTCCCAATGATATCAATATCATCCGCATAAGCAAGCAGTTGAACTGACTTTTGAAAAATTGTACCTCTATTGTTGACGTTTGAGTTTCGTACAATTGCTTCAAGAGCGATGTTAAATAGGTTGCAAGATAGCGCGTCGCCTTGCCTCAGACCTTTCTCGACATCAAAAGGTTCGGTGGTGTTCTTACCGACCTTGACGGAGCAGCGAGATTTCTCCATCGTCATCCTGCACAAGCGGACGAGCTTGGCAGGGATTCCGAGATGAGACATGGCTCTATATAGTTGTTCTCTGTCCACGCTATCATACGCGACTTTGAAATCGATAAAAAGGTGGTGTGTATCGATTTGGAACTCCTGGGTTTTTTCCAAAATCTGTCGAAGTGTGAACATCTGATCCAGGGTGGATTTGCCGGGCCTAAAACCACACTGATAGGGGCCGATCAGCTCGTTGGCAAACGGTTTTAGGCGCTCACACAGTACAGACGACAAGATTTTGTATGCGACGTTGAGGAGACTTATACCTCTGTAATTGGCACATGTCAGGGCGTCTCCTTTCTTGTGGATGGGGCACGCTATGCCGAGGTTCCATTCATTGGGCATACTTTCATCCGACCAAATTTTTGAGATGAGTTGGTGCATGCTCCCTACCAAGTCATCCCCACCTGCTTTAAATAGCTCAGCTGGCAAGCCATCCGCGCCAGCAGCTTTGTACGCTTTCAGCTTGGCAATCGCTGACCGCACTTCATTTAGGTCGGGTGGACGGAAATTTTGACCATCATCGTCCAGGTTGAATGGAATGTTCCGCCTAGTTGCGGAATTTTGGCCTTCCTCGCCGTTCAGCAGTCTGGAAAAGTGTTGTTTCCAGATCCTCAGCACGGACTGCGTGTCCACTACCATATTCCCACTCTCATCTCGACAGGCTTCCGTTCTAGCTTTGTAGCCCTGGGTGGATTGCCTCACCCTTTGGTAAAACTTTCGAACATCCCCCCTGCCGGTACAGTCCTCAATAGACTCGACCGTCCGCTTCGCATGCTCTCTCTTTTTCCTCCTTAGAAGTCGGCGTTCCTCCCTTCGTCTTTGCCCGTAGAGCTCCCGGGCGTCTCTCTCAGCAGCTCTGGTTCTTGCCTGCAGCATTAATTGGTAGGCCTTGTTCTTTGCTACATGCGCCAACCTGCATTCTTCGTCAAACCAGGGGTTTCGTTGTGGTGGCCTTGTGAAACCCAGCACATCAGTGGCGGCACTACTGATGGCATTCTGGCAGCGCTTCCACAGGTCCTCCGTAGATGAAGCTGGAGGCGGGCTTGCTGAGAGATTAAGAGAGACTCGGTCTGCAAAAGTCCTGGCGACCTCCTGCGATTTTAAATTCGCGACATTGAATCTTTTCACAGCATCCGTCCGTCGTTGTGGCGTCATGGATATCCGCATCCGTACTTGGGCTACCACCAAGTAATGATCCGAGTCTATGTTGGCTCCTCGGAATGTTCGGACATCCAGGATACTGGAAGCATGTCTCGCGTCTATCGCAACATGATCAATCTGGTTGACGGTTAGTTGATCCGGAGACCGCCAGGTCCCTTTGTGTATATTGAGGTGTGGGAATCGAGTGCTAGCTATGATGACATTTCGCCCCGCCGCAAAGTCAATCAGCCTGAGTCCGTTACCGGAAGTGTTGTCGTGCAGGCTGTGTCCTCCGACTATCGAACCAAAGATGCCCTCCTTTCCGATCTTGGCGTTGAAGTCACCAAGAATAATCTTGACGTCGTACTTGGGGCACCTATCATACGTTTCCTCGAGAAGGTCGTAGAATTCTTCTTTGGTTGAGTCATCTTTTTCTTCCGTTGGGGCATGGACACAGATCAGCGTCACGTTTTTGAATTTCGCTTTGATGCGGATTGTGACCAGGCGCTCGCTTACATTTCTGAAGCCCAAGACTTCTTGCCTAAGTCTTCCCCTTACCACAAATCCACATCCAAAAAGCCGCTGACCCTGCTCCTTGTAGCACTCGCCGAAGTAGATGTCACACGTTTTCATCCTTCGTATGCCCTCTCCATCCCATCGCACTTCTTGGATGGCTGTAATGTCAGCCTTTAGCCTATCCAGGCTCTCCACTATTTGTTCGGCAGCACGTGGCCTGTTTAAGGTCCGGACATTCCACGTGCAGAACCGAAAATCGTTGTCCTTGTTTCGTTTGCTGGGGCCGTCAACATTAAAATCATCCATATCCGAGGCTTGTTGTTGTTTCGGAACCGGTTTGTTTTTACGTGGTAGGGAAGTTACCCCGACGCACAACCCCCGACCTGGAGGACCAGACCCTTAGTATAACTCCAAGGGTAGGGAGCCGGACGAATCCGCTCCTTATAGGCCTGAGCTACGAATATGTCGTAGTAGCCCATATAAGGTGTTCACCAAGTAGTTCATCCTAACTGGAACTGTAGACGCCACCGTTGATTCCATCTGGGGAATTCTTCCGCTGCCGTCTGGGTAAAAGGAGAGGTGCCTTAGTGGGAACACCTCTCCCCCCCTCTCTCTTAACTCGGTTTCAGAATTATTTTGAAATGTGAATTGAGCTAAATTTATTTATGTTATGTAATACAGTATAAAGGCGGGTATTTCTGCTAAGAATAAAGGCCGAAATAAAGATTCTTTCATTAGTACTAACAGCGCAATTACCGTTGACATAAGTCAGGTTACACCCAAATACGCTTTTCTTATGATATAAAAATTGGAAATAGGCTCATACCGTACAACGATTTTTTTCTTAGAATGTACCCACGAATCAAGCCCTAAAATATTATACTCGAACTATGGGACACCGTGTATAAGTATCCTTAATGAATTGAATTTCGGCTATTTAAATAAAATTTAAAAAGTCTGGAAAACTATCTTACTACTTTTGGTGGCGCTTAAATCTATGGTGACCAGGGCCTCAATTAACTGGCTTCTCGATCTTATACAGTCCCTAGCTAGATGTCTCCAAGTTTCGCACGTAAAGTTTGCTGCGGTGCTCTCCCACTGCGCCGTTCCTCGGTTTTGGATTCGAAGACTTTCCGGGCCGGAGCATATGGGTCCATTTGCTGTACATGATATAGCCATCTTTTTGTTTGACTAGATCGGTTTCACTGTTCAGCCGGACGGAGTCAAAGATAAAAACATCCTAAAGCGTTCTCATCCACTTTTAACAAGGTCCATGTCGCTGCATCATTCATAAGGATCAGGATAATGAGAGAGGAACATTCAAGTTACTCAACTGCCTTCTTATTTCAAAGAAGCAGGGATTGACAAGAGCTATTCTCCGTTTGATTTTAGCGCTGGTATTATTGTCTGAATTAATATTGACGCCTAGGCAGATAGAGTCTTAAATTATCTCAAAATTATAGCTGTCTATGGCGACATTCTTTCCAAGACGTCTGTGTTGTGTGTCCTTTCTTGATGCCAGCATATATTTGGTCTTACCCTCATTCACAGCTACATCGATCTTCCAATTATGTCAATGTCGTTGGCGTATCCAAGTAACTGGACAGATTTTTGGAAGATTGAGCCTCTAGTATTGACGTGTGAGATTTGCACTATTTTTTTCAAGAATGATGTTGAAGAAGTCGCACGGCCTTAAACCTTTTTTGACATCAAATGCATCGGTGAAATCCTTCCGAACTTGATGAAGTAGCGTGCAAAAACGGACAAGTTTGTCAGGGATGCCAAAGCTTGACTTTCCTGTATATAGTTCGTCCCAATATAATATATTGGCATATTATGCTATCAAGTACTGCTTTGAAATGGATGAAAAGGGGGTTGATGTCGATTTGAAGTTCCTGTTTTTTTTTAAAGATTCTTTCCTGGTCTAAAGCCGTACTCATGGACAATTACAAGTTATTGACGAAAGACTTCAGACGGTCATTTAATACAGCAGAAAGGATATCGTATGCGAGGTTCAGGAGTCTTATGCTTATGTAGTTGGCGCAGTTTAAAAGGTCACCTTTCATGAGAATCGGTTAGACAATATGCTGAGGTTCCATTCATCGGGTATGGTTTGTTCCGAAAATGTTTTGCAAATGGTCTGCGTCGCTTCAGTTAAATGGTATTATCTGTTTAGCAGCGGTTTTTTCTTCGTCATTGCCGTTATAAAGTTTGGAGAAATGGTTTTTCCATATTCCCAGCATTGACTGCGGTTCTAACACGATATTGTCTTGATTGTCCAAGGAGCCTTTGGCTCGAGGATTGTATCCTTGAAATGTTTTTTTTTTACCTCTTCGTTTGACTTACGAACCTCATTCCTGCTATGGAATCCCTCTAGTTCCTCTATCGACCTCTTCTTATTTTCTTCTTTTCATTATTAGACGCCAATGATCTTCTGTCCTCTCTGCTCGTGTAGTCCTTGCTAGCAGGTCTGGTCGTCCTTCTGTGCAGCACCTCTTTATTTACCTCTTGTTTAACTGCATGTGCTTGTTAGAACTAATCGTCAAATCAGGTGTTTCGTTTTGGTGGTTGTCTTAAGCCCAGCACGTCGGAAGCAGCATCTTTGATGGCTGCTTGTGAATGGACTTGTAAGAGACTCGGGCGGAAAAAGACCTGGAAATCTCTTGCGAACGTAGGCATCCAACGTAAAAGTTTCCCGCAGAACTTCCTTGTTTGGGCTTGGCTCGGGATATCCACAGTAACTTTCCTGCCTAGAAGTATTGGTCTGAGTCGTTCCTAGTCCCTCGCAACGTGTGGATATTCTCTATACTAGAGAAGTGCCTTGCATCGAGCACATTTGGTCAATCTGGTTTGGGTTGATTGATCAAGAGATATCCATGTCGCTTTGTAAAATTATGGTGTTTGAACTGCGTAATAGCTACCCAACTGATCTGCTGATCAGCTTCAAAGCGTTATCGACGGTGCTGGCGTGCAGGCTATATCTTCCCATCGTGTCAGCAAAGATGTCTTCTCTTCCAAGTTTGGCGTTAAAATCTCCTAGGAAAATTTTAATGTCATAAGTGGGGCACTGCTCGTGTGTTTTGCCTAGGACCTCATAGAGTATGTCTTTGGTGTCTTTAACTTTCTCCTATGTTCTTGCAAGCGTTCAAATGAGGCTTAGGTATGTTGGCGAATTTAGCCTTGAGGATCGTCGTTAGGCACTCGTTCACACAGTTGAGCCTGAGCTTAGTTCTAACAACACATCCGCTTCCAAATAAACACCAGCTTTTTTAATTTGTGTTGAAATACTGTATTAATAATACTATATTAAAATATTTTAATTTAAGTATCCTTATGAAATATCTATCAAAATTAATAGAATATTTTCTTCATTACAATAAATTTGCTAAAACTGTTCACACTGAAATTTCTCTCCAATTATTAAATTCTTCTGGAATAAACGTAGCTCTACTACAGGTTATGGGCCCAGAAAAATTCGAGAACATAAATTTGTGAATTGTTTCGGAATAATAAATTTATTGATTTTGTTGCTGTTATTAATTGTGGTTACGTGCAATGGGAAGCGAGAAAAATTCAAGTTTCTTGGCATCGATTGAACGACTGAAGGGTCGTGAAAACTATGCAACATGGAAGTTTGCTATGCAAACATACTTGGAGTATAACGACAATTGGAAAGCGGTTCTTGGAACAGAAGTGGATGCTAATAAAATAACGAAAGCTAGAGCAGCAATTATTTTAAGCATTGATTCAAGCAATTACGTCCATGTTCAGGATACTTCAACAGCAAAAGAAGTATGGGAAAAATTGGAATCTACTTTTGAAGACAAGGGTCGTGCACGCCGAATCACATTGGTAAAAGAATTAAAATAGGAACAAAACTGGAAAACTGCAACTCAATGGATACATATGTTTCTACAATCATTACGGCGGCTCATAGGTTAAATGCGATAGGATTCAAAGTTGACGATGAATGGTTGGCAATATTTTTGATGTGCGGTCTATCGGAACAGTTTCAACCAATGGTGATGGCATTGGACAACACCGATACAAAGCTAACAAGTGATGCCATCAAAACTAAATTACTACAAGAAGTTCCAACTGTGAATGGTGAAGGTGCTTTTTTCAGTGGAAACGGCGGAAACAAAAAAGGCCTGCCAAAGAAAAAAGGAGTACGATGTTACAGTTGTAACAAAATTGGTCACAAATCTCCTGACTGTCCGATTAAGAAGTCTAAGAATGTTGATGACAAAAATAAATCCGGAACTTCTTTCAGTGCTGTATTTTTAACTGGAAATTTTAACCGAGGTGATTGGTATATTGATTCTGGCGCAACGCAACATCTTACCATGAACCAAAATTGGATTTTGAACCAAAGAAAACCATCAATATCTGATATTACTGTTGCCAATAACACCAAAATGAAGGTTTCGATGTGTGGTTCGGTGAAAATAGCATCTGAAGTCAATGGACAATCAAATACCATTGAAGTTAAAAATGTTTTGTGCATTCCGGATTTAACAGCAAACCTTTTATCTGTAAGTCAAATGACAAAACGTGGACATATTGTTAAATTTTTTTCAGATCGATGTGAAATCCGGGACCAAAACAAAAAAATATTGGCAACAGCTTCGATGATAGATGGGTTGTACAGGCTTAATGATTTGAAGCACTGTGGTTACATTGCAGTAACATCATTGTATATAAATTCTTATAGTAGTCTCATGACGAGGAACGCCACGTAATTTACCAAGCGGCAGAGAAAACAACCAAACCCAATACCCAAACCGTATATTAGCAAATTAATTTAACATTTTCTCATATGCTATCCTTTTCTCGGCAGAGAGAGACATAAACAACAAACATGCTATATTGCTATATCTATTCAGAGCACACCGACTTGCACCAGCCAGTCAGCGCAGGCGCACACAAGCATGCATACGTTATATTTATATGCAGAAAACCTACTGAGAAGGACAGCCTACGCTCGATTAAAGGCGGCGGCGGCGGTGCGGTGGCGACGGCACTTTGCGAATGAAATTTTGTGTATAAGTTTTTTTACAACGTTGCTTTGTTTTTTGGATACCTCTATTAGAAATGAAAATACGCATTAGGTATATGAATGAGCGAATAAGGTAGCAATATATTGCCAGAGAGGGGTTTGCGATTGATGGCGGTCCATTGTATTTAGTTTTTGCATATACATGTATGTACTTATATAGGGAAAGACATGCATTCGTAAAAACAATCGAACTCGAGATTTTGATCAAAGTTGATACAATAACGATAGCGAAGACTAAAAAAGTGGGTTTCGCAATTTTGTCTGCCTGTCTGTCTGTTTGACTACCTACAGCCTAAATTGCTCGGCCGATTTTCTTTAAACTTAGTGGATATCACTTTGAATATTTCCTCCCCACGTTTTGTTTTTTTTTTTATGACCAAAAATAACGGTACATGCCATACGAATTTTTTCGAAATTTTATAAATATTTTTTTTTTCTCAAAAACTGTTCGACAGATTTTAAAAATAAAAATACAAAAAAATTTCATTTAGTTAAAGCTAGATAGTATAGTTGAAAAAAAAATGTGCGAAAAATGGTTATTGAGGGTATACTCTCCATGGAACCTTTTTTTCGTTTTTGATTTTCTCAAAAACGGTACAACCGAATTTGATAATTTTTTTTTGCTAAAGCTCCCGAAAAACTTTAATAGAATTGTGTAAGTATTCAAATTTTCAAAAAAAATTTTTTTTGGATTTTTAAAAAAAACTTCAATTTTTTTTTTCAAAACTCAATATTTTGAAAACCCAATGCTATTTTTTTTTTAAACTTGATAAATGAGAGTTTCTCAATATAATCTACAAGATGTGAGATTTTTTTTTTATTTTACCTAAAAATGACGGTACCTACCATAAAAATGTTAAAAAATGTTAAAATATTGTTTTCGAAAATCGTATTTTTCTTGAAAACGGCGCCTAGAATTTTGATATTTTTTTTCTTTCAATTAATTTTTATGATCTTTGATTTAATAAAAAAAAAATAAAATTAAGATATCACAGCTTGTACTTACCATAGAACTATTTTGTCTAATTTTCAATTTCTCACATATCGGCATTACGAATTTTAATGAAATTTTTTATATAGATGCTTCTAAAAAGTTTTAAATAAAAGTTTAAATATCAAAGAATAGAAAAGCTATGAAGCTGTTTACGAACAAGAATGCTAGCAACTTTGACATCGCTTTTTGATGATTTAAAAAAGGGTAACTTTGGTGTACCCTGACCCATGTTAAAATAAATTTCTCTGTCAGTACTCACAGTAGGGACCTCATTCTGCACTTTTTCTTAGTATAATACTAACCTTTAAAACTACGTTTAAATTGAGCTGATATGTTTTTAGGGTTGCCGGATATTCGATTTTAAATGGTGTTCAATTTTTCTTGCCCGAGCAAAATTTTGACTTTGAGGTCAATTTTTTTTTAATGCATCATAAACACAAAGTTTTCTTATTTTTACCTGATGAAGAAAACAATAATAAAAAAACTCATTAAGTGCACCCAAACACCCATACATCTTTTGATACATGGGAAAATCTTAAACAGGTAAAAATTTTGGGTTTTTTACCTACTTTTATTGCAGCACTTGGCAATCGGAGTGGTTTTTCAAAAATTGATAGTTTTTACCTAATTTTTAATACTGTGCAATCATGAAGAGGGTTAAAAGTATACTTATAGAGCAAGAGCCCGTGAACCCCAAACCTTCTTTATTTTATAAAAGCTGAAAGTTTGTCAGTGCATGCTCCCAACAAAGTTAAGAACAATGAACTATTATGAAGTTTGTATTTTACTTGTATTAAAAAACAGTTGAAATATAAATAAAATAATAAATAAATAAAATGCACGACTGGATCGCACTAACTTGCTCTTATGTAAACAAATTTTGAATTTTAAATACATTTTACAAACTTACAACATGGATTTAATGAGATAAAAATTTTCAAATGCATGGAATTACCGTCTGATTTCCAAAAAAAGTATAAAATTCTGCAAACGAAGTTTGTAAATCGTTTTATTATAAAAGTTATTTTTTTATATAAGAAATATTGAATATTTCACGCGTATACAAATTTTCTTTTTTCCAAGAAATGTTCATACTTTTTTGAAACCCAATATTATAATATAAGTTTTTTTTATTTTAATAAATTAATAATTCGCAAATCGCGACCTTAGAACAATAGGGTTCTTACTGACTTTTTTTTTTCAAAACTGAGTTATACATGTGGTCGTAGCAAATCGAGTATGCTCTTTCGATCTGTTTCATCCATATTTGTCTCCTTTAGTTTCCTATTAAGTCAATAAAATGCAGGAAGCAGAGTTCTATGTACATCAATTTATTAAAAACTAAGTTCACAAAGTTCTAATTGGTAAATAGAACCTAGTGTAGTTAGAAAAATTTAAAAAAAAATGCACATAAAACTTTGTTACACAGCAGGATGTAGATTGAACTTTGTTGCTTCAAAAGGCTATGAATTTTGTGTTAAAGTTGAATTTTATCTGTGCTGTGTGGTTTTCAAAATGTTTGATCTAAATATGCATACATTTTAATAAGTAAAGGTGAGTATTTCTATTTCAAAAGAAAATAGGAAATCAAAAGATGTACTGTATTAAATATACCACTCATTAAAAATGTCCTGTTAAAGATAGCTTTTACAGGAATGTTTTCAGTACGAACTTTAACCTTGATTTTCACCATCCCAAGTTTGATAAATGTGTTTGATACATTAAGTAAAAAATTTACGATGGAACATGAGGTCCACTTAAACTTAAAAAAGATTTTATTATATCATGTAAAGGTGAAAAAACTTGCCATATTTGCCAGGCTTGGATGCATCACAAAGCCCGTGTAGGGCTTACTAGAACGGAATATCAAAAGATAAGCAAGCTAGATTCCAATGAAATTGTGCCAGATACTCTAGTTGTTATAATGCCACCTCGTTAAGAAGGATTCAAGGCTGTTAGCTTTGCCAAACGTATTATAACTTTCAATGAAAGTTTTGCGCCTCTTGGAACGAAAAGCAAAGAAATACCTTTTACTACAATTTGGCATGAGGGTACTTCCAGTCGACACGACACTGAGTTCATAGTACTTAACTTTTAAAAAGGTCATAAGTGTATAAAGTCAACTTTTGTTGAACCATCATCATTTGTTCGCTCCCAGCCAATAGAAATATCAATCGACAGATAAATGTTATTGAAAAAAATCTCTCCCAACTGTTTCCTGAAAATAGAAAACAATTCATCAATCTTCCTGTGATCGAGCTTAAAAATGGTGCAAAAACAATTTTTTCTTAATAAATGATTAAGTTTTGTTCACATAAATTTATGTTTTCTTTTTTTATTTACAGTTCAGTTAAAAAAGAAGGAATTTTAATAGAAATAGTTTACAAATCGGTGTATAATGTACATAGGGCTTTTTAAATATATCTCTATAATTAATTTCTATATTCGGGTTGCTGTAAAAGATTTAGTATTTTCCTTTATAACTCGAAGTATCAAAAATGTAGTTAGGGCCTTCACGATATTATGGGCAGTGTGAGCTTTACTATTAATTAACTTTTCTTTAATAATGTTTATTTGTTTTCCTTTATAAGAAATTAAAAAAAAAAAGGAATAAAAACTTCGTTCAACAAAAATTCTTATTTCTTTCACATAACAGGATTCTATCTGAACAATTAAATTTCTTATCATGTTACTTAGTATCAGGTAATTAGAACCTTATTGTTCTATGCTCAAATGACTTAGCGTTGAGTAACAAGGTTCTATCCATTTTTTCAACCACCAGTTACTGCAAAATTATGAATTAAATATGTTGTAGATTTTTAAATTCAGATCAACATAACTTAGTACAAAATTTGTGTTTTCAAAAAATCATGTACATAGATCCGAACCAAAATATAAAAGTTATTGACAAACAAAATTCAATCTCTGTAACTTGAGTGTAGTTAGAACCCTATTGTTCTAAGGTCGCGAAATTTGCTCAAAATTCGTAGATAAACATGAAAAGAAATATTTGTTAGTAATTTGAAATTGGAACGCCAAATATCTCCTTTTTTATTTCTTTTTAACAAAATGTTCTAGGTTATGCATAGAAAATATTTTTTGCAAAAGAAGTTATCTTATTTTATTTTCTAAATATTAGTTATGTGTATATCAATAAATTTCTAAAAGTGGTATACTACATTTTTTCTAATTTTATTTTTTTTTAATTAATTTAAATTTTCCATACTACATTATGTTATGTTTGTATGCCGAAACGAGTATAGCCAAATGAATTTGCACCTTGCAACAACAAAATTGAGTTTTTATGCTGTGAATTAGCGATATATACTTCATTTCCAAATTATTATAAAAACAGTGATGGATTGGTGATATAAATTGAAGCAGTTCAATTTAGTCTTTCTTTTGTTATAGTTTATTTTAGGTTGTTCAAGCTGGTTGAGTTTTTTTTAATATAAACCCATGTCCGGCAGCTACCAGTTCAGGTGTGGTAGGAACTTGAAATTTCACACACTGTCTATTTTTGGTCTAATTAGAGAAAATATGAAAAAAAATTTTTTGGAAAAGCTTTTAGTTTTCCGGAAAATTCACGTTGCGTTTTCGCAACATCCGCATTTATAGGAATAGAGTTCAAGTCAAATTTAATCAAATATTTGTTTGATAAAGCGTATTAAAACAGAAAATAAATTAATAATGCATTATAATTTAAAAAAAATTAACATTATAGGTATGTACATATATAGCTATGTATGCTCATGAAATATTAATTTTTGTATGGTAATCGCATTTAAAGATAAACATTTGTTTTTCGTTACATGCGATACGTGAATTGAAAGGTGGCACTCCCTAGATCACGAATATGCAATTTTTAACTCGCTAAGATGCCTAGTTTAGCCAGAAATCACGTTTGAAAATGTCAACTTTGGGGGGTCTACGGAGCTTCGTTTAGCCGCAAATCGCATTTAAAGATAAACATTTGTTTTTTCGTTACATGCGGTACGTGGATTGAAAGGTGGCACTCCCTAGATCACGAATATGCAATTTTTAACTCGCTAAGATGCCTAGTTTATCCAGAAATCACGTTTGAAAATGTCAACTTTGGGGGGTCTACGGAGCTCCGTTTAGCCGCAAATCGCATTTAAAGCTAAAAATTTGTTTTTCGTTACATGAGGTACGTGGATTGAAAGGTAGCACTCCCTTCACGAATAACAATTTTTAACTCGCTGAGATTCCTAGTTTAGCCAGAAATCACGTTTAAAAGTACATTGGGTGGCAAATTTTTGTCAAGAAATATTTTTGAAAAAAAATGTATGAAAAATCAAAATTTCTTAAAAAAAAATTGAAAAAAAAAATTTATTGGAAAAAAGTTTTTTGAAAAAATATTTTTGATAAAATGTCCAAAAATATTTTTGGCAAAAGTTCAAAAATATTTTGGTCAAATGTCCAAAAATAATTGGCCGAACCATTGAAATTCATCTTATCTCTCTAAAGATGGAGGAGGTTTACCTCCTCGGAGTTCTAACATTTCTTTCCATTTGTTAAAAAATAAATCAAAATAAAATATTCTGAATTCGGTTTTATTACCAAATTCTGTTTGGCACTATTTCGGTTACCATAACGAAATAAAGCCAATTTGAAATTATTTTGTTTTCAAAAATGAAATAAAACCAAATTTAGAATTTGAGTTTATTAAGTTCAAATGCCTCTAGATCTAATTACAAAGTCGAAAAAATGGCAGCCTCGCTGATTAATCGTATCAAAATGTAAGCAAACCAGATTGTATGAGAAATGAAACAAAATTCACAAAACTATCATACACTCTCAATACTATTTGTTTGTATTCATCTCGCACCTGGCATATACAACTTTATATACCTATGTACCTACAATTGATTCTGACAGCAAAAAGAAACGCAGATAGGATTTTCTCCCTTACCCTCTTTTAAAAATATATCACTACCGCATCTCTTCTTTTATTTTCTTATATTTTTCCCTTCCACGTAGTATATCTTATATCACAACCGCATCTCACTGGCGATATTAATATTTCTGCGGCAGAGATAAGAAACTTTTAATTCAGTTCCATGAGACTACTATAGAGTTAATATACAAAGGTAAAAGACATGGAAAATGTACCTTACCAAGAAGCTATTGGGAGAATTTTATACTTGTCACAATGTACACGTCCTGACTTAACATATGCGATTGGAAATCTAAGCAGATTTAATCAAGAACCGGGGCGACCTCATTGGAATGCAGTAAAAAGAATTTTCCGATATTTAAAGAAAACGAAGGACTACAAGCTGACCTTCCAATCACTTGATGATGAAACTTCAAAACTTCATGGTTATTGCGATGCAGATTGGGCATCTGATCCGGATGACAGAAAATCGTGCACTGGATATGTCTTTAAATTTGAAAACAGTGCGATTTCATGGGCAAGCAAGAAACAGCCAACGGTTGCACTTTCCAGTGCGGAAGCTGAATATATGGCTCTTTCGACGGCTACTCAGGAAGCGATTTGGATACGGCAGCTTTTAGCAGAATTATTGGATAACTCAATTAAGTCAATTAAAATTTTTAGCGACAACCAAAGTGCTATCAATATGGCTAAGAATCAAATGTATAGTGCACGGACTAAACATATAGACATTCGTCATCATTTTATTCGTGAAAGATTGGATAGTGGTGATATTGAAGTCAACTATATAAATACAAATCAGATGATTGCAGATAATTTAACCAAGGCAGTTAACAATGAAAAACATGCCTTTTGCACAAACAATATGGGTTTAAATTAGAACTTAAAAAAAATTAAACTTTAAATTTTAATATGTATTAATTAAGAGGGGATGTTGAAATACTGTATTAATAATACTATATTAAAATATTTTAATTTAAGTATCCTTATGAAATATCTATCAAAATTAATAGAATATTTTCTTCATTACAATAAATTTGCTAAAACTGTTCACACTGAAATTTCTCTCCAATTATTAAATTCTTCTGGAATAAACGTAGCTCTACTACAATTTTCGTCTCCCGGTGGTACGAGTAATATCTGCTTTAAAGCCTTTTAGGGCTTCCTCTAATTATTGTTCGGCTGTAGACCTGCCTTTAATATCACTCGCACTACCTACTCACTAGAATCTTTATTTTTAAGGTCAAACTATAAAGTCAATTTCATTCGTATTCACTTTAAAATTTTAATTTTAATTTCATATTTCTTTCTTTTCAGGATCACTCGAAGGCGCATCAAAACGGTTCTTCACAGATTTCCTTCAAGAACTACCCACGCCCGGTACTGGAGGTCCAACTTTTGATACCACAGTGCCTGCAAACATAACCGGGCTAGTGGGGAAGACCGTCAAACTGGTGTGTCGAGTGAAAAACCTGGGAAATCGAACGGTAAGTACCTGCTTATGTATCTACATATAAATAGAAAGAGAAATTCAAAAACTCCTTAACCTATAATATTGAATGCTCTGTTAGAATTTGTGATTTTTCAATTATCATCCATAATGGAATTTGCAATTTTTTCTTTCCTTAAGTTCTTCCCAGGCGCTTCCCGAGCGCTGGCTGTCCCACTATTATCCAAACAAATGGCAAAAGTAAAGTTAATCTCTTGCTTTCCGTTCTTATCAGCAAAGGGGTTCGGCTCTCAACGAGTATTCCACTCTGGGCAAATCGATTTTGCTGTTTTTTTTTTACTCTTTCCAAATTTACATTTCCATTTCATTTATCCCATTCAAAAATGAAAATGGAGTAAACCCGTGCACCGTGCTTTATTTCCGTAGCAAAAGTTAATAGTTTCGAGTTGTAGGGCGCTCGGAGATGCTAATTTGCCGATGCAGAGTATATTTCAGGCTCATCCTCTCTCTCTTCCTTTCTACTTAACGGAATAAAATATTCTGTAATGGGAATAGAATCTTGCACTTTACGGCAGTCATTCAGTGGGCTTGATTTCAGGGTTTGTCTCCAGCTCCATCTCCAGCTCCATGAAGATGCATTTCCTTAAGCAAATACACACCGGTTATAGGAATATAAGACTCTATATAGTAATGGATTTTGAGTAAGAAACAAGCCTCGGTATGCACCTAACCTATATCTACACGTGTCACTGTCAGCAAGCAGCAAGAATGAGGACCAGCATTTTGCATACAAAATCTGGGCGAGAAATTTTGTACGTCAAAATGCAATCATTGACGACAAGGACTGGGTAGGAAGGTAGGAGGGAGCTAGGTATATAATGTTTGGCAGTTAAACGAAGTCTTGTAGAAAGTGAAAAAGTGATTACGAGATAATTCACATGGAGATAAATATTATTGGAAAAGGATTTTCCGGAGAAGACGACATTTGGGAACTAGATACTTAAGACTTTTCACTGCATCTGCATCACGGAGCATACGAAATCGAGAATTGATTCTGTTGGGATAGCAGGATTTCCAATAAAATTAAAATAATCTTGATTTGGAGACAGAAAAGGGAGCTTATGGAAATAGTTTTAAGAAAATGCTTGAGGATATTCCTTTGTTTGCGACTAAGATAATGATTTTATTGATGGCTACCTACATAAAATGTGGGTCTAATGTATAGGAACGAAGTTCGCATATTCGTTTTCACTGGCACTTTTGGACGTCTGCAGTATCTTGCTTGTTATGATATTGAATGTACGAGGTAGATATTCAGATTTTTTTTAATCCTTAATAAGACGATGTATGCTGTTTTTAATAATAGTGTTGCCAATGTAGTTGCGGCTACTACGTTTAAAAAGAGTGCTGGTGATAGTGAATTGTCTGCCCCTAAATCAATATCTCTATCTGTTTCTGAGCTCTCATGCCATGATGATGTGAATCTTCATGATGTCTTAAGTAATAACCCTCAAAATAACGCAATTATTCCTAAACCAACGGTTAAAAACAGTAACATTAAAAAATCTAAACCATATTATGGTACTGATGCTTTTTCATCCCTGAACGATGCTGCGGTAACTCGTTATAATTGGTTTCACCTGTCTAAATTCAGGGTTGATACAGAACCAAATCTTCTAATAGATCATATTGCTTCTAAAACTGAAATTCCCATCAAGGATATAAAATGTTTTAAGTTAGTGAAAACCGACTCTGACCTATCTAATTTGAAATATGTAAATTTTAAAATAAGTGTTCCATCTAACATGCTTTCTATTGCCATGGATCAACAGCTTTGGCCTAGATCTGTCCAAATTAAAAAATTCATTTCGCGGAAAAAAAACGAAGCGTCACCGGTGAATACCGAAAAAACGTAAATCCGGTTTCTCTAGTACCTCCTGTTTCCCATTCTGCGTTACCTTCTGAAATTAATAACTTTTTTATATATTACCAAAACATTGGTGGTCTACGAACAAAAATTAATAACCTTCGCCTCAATACAATATCATGCCAATACGAAATCCTAACATTTACTGAAACTTGGCTTACTAATAAATATCATAATTCTGAAATTTTTGATAATAATAACTATTCGGTCTTTCGCAAAGACAGATGTCTAGAAAAAACCAATCAAACAAGAGGTGGCGGTGTAATGATTGCCGTTAGATCATCATTCTCCTGCTACGAAATTAATCTTCCTTCGTCATCTGCAACTTTACCATCGAGCTTCGACATTGACCAAATCGCTGTGAGAGTTATAATCAACAATAGTTATGACTTAACTATATTCTTAAGTTATATACCACCAGGTAGTCCTCTTGAACTATATAAAATCCATATAAAAAATTGTAGTGATATTATTAAATTATTAGATAGTAATCAACATGTAATTATTCTGGGTGATTTCAACCTAGGTAATATAAACTGGGTATGGGATCCTGATGAATTATGTCTATTTGCATCTAATATTAGTAATGAATGTGAATATGAGGTATCTGATTCTCTATCGGAACTAAATCTCACTCAAATAAATAATTTTAAAAATAGTTTAAATCGTATTCTTGATCTCATATTTATCGATAGTGAAACTGTTGCTGATGTCAAAGATTGTAACTATCATATTTTTCAAAATAGTATTCACCACCTAGCCTTAAGTGTTAAACTTAGTTTCTATGACTATTTTAAGCCAGTAATGGGAAGATTAGTCAAATATGATTTCAAAAAATCTAATTTCGAAGGAATAATTAATCATTTAAATTCGGTTTCTTGGAACAATATCGTTCTTAATTATCAGCTCTCGGATGCTTATAATTTATTTCTGGGGACAATTAAAGAAGCGATTAATTTATTTGTACCTAAAGTCGTTGTTTTTAATAATTCTAAGCCACATTGGTGGAACAAACGTTTATCAAACTTAAATAGCCAAAAGAATAAGTCGTATAAATTATATCGTAATTCTGTAAATGATATTGCACTCCGGAGCAACTATTTACGACTTCAAAAAGAATTTGATTTTTTACACAAATTTTTGTACAAGGATTATCTGTATCGTACTGAATATTGCTTAAAACAAAATAGTAAACATTTTTGGTCGTACATAAATAACAAAAAATGCTCTAATGGGATACCAAATTGCATGCAGTATTTAGGAACTACATCTACTAACTTAAATACAATATGCAACCTCTTTGCTAACTTTTTTCAATCGGGTTACTCCCCTCAATGTGTTCCTCAAAATTATTCATCAGTTAAAAGTGACAATTCCATCAATATAGGCAGCTTAAACTTAAGCTGCAAAGATGTTGAGTCAGCCCTCAGGGATCTCAATGATGATAGTCAACCGGGACCTGATGGCATTCCTCCAATTGTATTGAAAAACTGTGCTGTTGCTCTTTCAGGGCCATTAACTTTATTGTTCAATGTTTCTCTTGAAAAGGGCCTTTTTCTTGACGATTGGAAAATTTCCTTTATTATTCCTATCCATAAATCTGGCTCCAAACAGGATGTTTCTAATTACCGTCCTATAAGTAAATTGTCTACGATTCCCAAGATTTTCGAGAAAATTGTTTATGAAAAACTAACGTTTATTCTTAAAGAAACGATTGCGCCATCTCAGCATGGATTTATAGCCGGAAGATCCACTACGACAAACCTTGCTATTTTTTGTAACCAAATCATTAGAAATCTCGAAAATGGTTTTCAAACTGATGTAGTCTTTACGGACTTTTCGAAGGCTTTCGATAGGGTAAACCATTTTATATTATTAAAAAAGATGGAATCTATCGGCTTCCATTCAAATATTTTAAAATGGTTTGCATCCTATCTTATAGGTAGAACACAGTTTGTCCGAGTTAATGATTTGTTTTCTGAAGTAATTCATGTAACCTCTGGTGTTCCTCAAGGTAGTCACTTGGGGCCCCTTCTATTCCTGCTATTAATCAATGACATTCCAACGTTTATCAAAAATGCTCTCTGCCTTATGTTTGCGGATGATATTAAAATTTTCCGTTGTATCAACTCTTTGGACGATTGTCTATTACTTCAAAGTGACCTTGAGCGCTTATCTGAATGGTGCATTGCTAACCAGCTTTTTTTAAATGTCTCCAAATGCCAATCTTTATCTTTCTCTCGTAGTCTTAGTCCAATTAGTTTTGAATACGAAATAAATAAAACAAAACTTACTAAGCTTAGAGAAAAGAAAGACCTTGGTGTAATATTCGACTCCAAACTAAACTTCAACTCCCACATTGATTTTGTGGTTGCTAAAGCTAATATTATGCTGGGGTTTGTGGTTCGTAACTCAAAAGAGTTTAAAGATCCATTTACCCTTCGGTCATTATTTTATGCTTATGTGAGATCTTCCCTAGAATACTGCTCAGTAATTTGGAATCCTTGGAATCCACTGTTTAAGGATTGAAAGGATTCAGAAAAAATTTTCGCGAATTGTAGTTCACCGACTAAATTGGAACATTCCAATACCTCCTTATGAAACCAGATGTAAACTGCTTGGACTAACACCACTTGATATTCGCCGTCGGTATTTTTCAGTGGTTTTCATACGTGATATTATTACTTCTCATATAAACTGCCCTTTACTTTTGTCCTTAGTTGATATATATGCTCCGTATAGGCAAACGCGATCTTGCATTCTTTTTCATGAATCTTATCATCGTGTAAACTATGGTTTCAATGAGCCTCTAACTCGATGCATTAGAGAATCTAATATCATTTGTAATCATGTTGACTTCTTTTCCTACCAAAGTCGAGAATCTTTTAAAAAATATTTATTATATTTATTACTTAACTCCGACACTGGTGGTTTAAGTTTTAGTCTTAATTAGATATATTTATTTATGTTTCACTTTATTTCTAAAGTTATAAACCTTATTTCTGTAGTCTGTAAGATTATATTTTATTTGTTAATAATATTATATTAATCTGATTGATGAATAAATAAATATAATAATGAAATATTGTAGTAGCAGGAGATGAATTTTCCTTTTGAAAGACACAATTTTCAGCTGTCCCTATTTGCTTATCTTCAAACACTCGTCAAAGTAAAACAGGACTGGTAGTATAAGAGGTTTTTATAGGGTCCTCTTCGTCTTGAATGTGAGGAATTTCGAATCTAGCACAGCAGGACATAGAATCGTCCTTTCTTGTTAATGAGGCATAAATGGACTTCATAGTCCTCTACTCGGCCATGTTTTCCTCAACCGATATATTTTATTGATGATTTCATGCCAAAACATTACTCATTCCTGTATTTGCAGAGCTGTACTAGTTACCAATTAGTTCCTGTTACCTTGTTGTTCTCAATTTTTCGCATAGCAAATCTTACCTGGGTGCTGGAACTGGTCCTTCATTGGTTAGAAGTAGGTTAACTACTTATCAAACTTCACGGATTATATGATGGACATTTAGAAGGTGTTAGAAGGGCCCGAGCTACGGTAATTAGGTCAAATTAACTTTTTGTTTTACGGGCTTAAGATCAGCAGCCAATTACTTACTTATCCGGCTCCCGATCAATGGAGGGTCTCTGCCTGAGATAATGCGCTCTTCCATCGGTTGCGATCCCTCCCTCCAGTTGTCGAGACCAAGCGCTCTTACATCTGTAACCGCCTGGTCCCTATAGCGGAGGTTCAGTCTGGGAGCTGTGATTCGAAGATTTTCTTGGCTGGAGCGTTGTTGTCCATTCGCTCGATATGACCGAGCCAGTGTAGTCGACGTGTTTTAGCTTTTTGAACTACATCCACATCTTGGTACAACTCGTATAATTCACGATTAAATCTTCTCCTCCATTCGCCCTCTTCGCATATACATAGGACCAAATATCCGCCAAAGAATTTTTCTTTCGAAAGTGTCCAGCACTCGGCGCCGTAAAATTAGGGTTTTGTATAGCGTGCACTTAGTCTTTCGAGAAAGGAGTTTTGAACCCATTTGTTTGGCCAAACCGAAGTAGCAGCGGTTCGCTAGGGTAACTCTTCGTCGAATTTCGACTAAGGTGTCGTTTGTGGTATTGATGTTTGTTCCGAGGTAGGTGAACTCCTTGACTACCTCGAAATTACTGCTACCATCAACAGTGACGATGGACAGCTGAGGCTTTGCATAAAGCATCTAATTTGTTTTGTCCTCATTCACTTCAAGACCAACGCGTTTCGCCCGTTCTTCAATAGCTGTGAACGCTTCTAGCACAGCTTGCTTGGAACTGCCGATGATGTCGATGTCGTCCACATAGCCAAACAGTTAGGAAGACCTGTTGAAGGTAGTGCCTTCCAGGTTAACACCATTCTTGCGTAATATTTGCTCTGGGACTAGGTTGAAGAAATCACATAATACCGCATCTCTTTGTCAGAACCCTGTGCACACGTCTGGAATAGCTCGGATGAGCTGTTACCCATTTGCACATTGCACCGCGTATTTTGTAACGTCATGCGGCATTGCTGGATCAGTTTTTTCGGGATCCCGAGTTCCGACATCGCTAATAGAAGCTCTTGGCGATTTATGCTATCATATGCGGCTTTGAAATCGATAAAAAAATGGTACATAATTTCTGGGGTAGTAAGCCCCCAAGATTAAGCTATCAGCTGAGGCCATCATCGCTCTGGCAATGTCATCTCAAATCAGCTTAAATAAGAAATTATCTATTCTGTTTATATAAGCTCCGTTGTATAGAAGCCTGTTGGAATAATAATGTTTGTACTCCGACTCTGTTGTTACGTCTAATCTAAGGCAGCTCCCTAAGAACTGACTCTCAAATACCCGAATCTTTTCCATTAGAGTTAGGACAACGTTGAGCCACACCGGGTATCCACGGACAATCATCGGCCTGGTGAGAGCCATGTAGCAAATCACCTTGACACTGGTGTCAAGCCGACTGCTATAAAATAACTATTTATATAACTGTCGAAATAAAAATACTCATCCAACCAGATGCCAAGGTAAATTTTACTCGCCAGTGTATGTCCATATAGTCCTACGACCACTAGCTTGTGGCAGTTCTTTCTCGTATCCCTTGGGGCACCAGCCAACGGAGTTCTGAACAGACTGGTTTCAGATTTCTGAAAGTTGATTTTCAACTTCCAGTCATCATTATATCGCTGAATCTTGTCGAAGCCACTCTGCAAAAGAATTCTGATGACCTCAACTTTTGAAGTTGTTCTGTACGCAACAAGATTGTTGGCAAACGCAATTGCTTTAGGTAGACTACGCTAGTGTAAATAATGAATAGAATCGGTGAGATAACCGTTCCCTGCTGAAGACCATTTTTAGTTGAGAAGTTCATGCAGTATGTACAAAAGTGCCAAGCCTATTCATTTTTAGATAAAGACCTTTTAGCCATTCGGTGTCAAAGGCTTTCTCCAGATAAGACAGACAAGCATCCGTACACTGCCTTTGGGATTCGTTCCATTGGATATCAGAAACGAATAGTCCCGCTTTGAAGCCGAACTGATAACCGGTATGATATTATTGTCATCTGGTCATTTGGACAGAGCTCTATTTAAACTTTCTCGAATACCTTGCTGGCACTCGGTAGACGACTTATTGACCGAAGATTCGCCGGATTGAAGTTGGCCTCTCCCTTTTTCGGGAAAGGATGAACCAGTGCATTTCAGTGCATTGTTAAACAGTGTGACATAAATGTCCACAACCTCCGAAGGCAGATGTCGTAGTACAACGTTGATGGATATACCATCGACTCCTGCTGACTTCTTTCTCTTAAGTGAATCAAATATGAGCTGTAACTCAACCTTCGTAATTAGCAGGGCGAGGGCACTGATCCCATTTTGCTCGACAATGATGCTATTTGCCAAGTGTTCTTCATTGAGCCCGGTGAAACCGAAGTTGTCTGATCGCCTTTGCTTTATGTTGTTTTGAAGGTAGAAGTAGTGGAGTAAGGCTTTGTTTTTGGCTTTTCAGGTCGTATTTGGGGAGAATGCTTGCATTCACCTTGTACACTTGCTGATAAGCAGCCTCCACTTTTTACAGCGGATCTTCAACAATTAAAAGGTCATAGTCTAAGATTTCGCGTTCTATATGGATCTACGTCTCTGTTTTTTTGTCGTTCTCTGGAGCTGAAGACACGGAAGTTCATTTTGACCATTCTGTTAAAATATCTTGTTAATTTGTGGAAACATACTCGGGTCGCTAGAGTTAACGGCCTGAATTTTATTGTTCCAGTACAAGTTAATATACAACTTTTAATTTTCTTTGATCAGCTGTTTAGCTTTACCGATGCACAAATGCACCATAAAAGCAACCTGAATCTGGTGGTGGGTGCTTGGCCTATGTGGGTTTGATTGTAGGGTATAGCGTTTATGCATATCAGATGATACTGTGGGGTGCTGATGGTAGTTCAGCTGGCGGTGAATATTTCCACATAATTTAAGTATTGGGCTTGGAGTTCAAAGTGTAACGCTTCGTTACAAAGCTACAACCATTTTTGTTTTAATTGGTTCTTAACATTAATTTACATTTCAACGAAACCCGGAATTTTGTCTTATTCTAATAAAAGAATTTTGGTGAGTCTTTAAGTTTTAATTTCCCATAAAGAATAAGAGCTGCTACTTCTCAAACACACTTGTGTTCTTTGATATTTCTTTTAATCAAAGCAAGTCCATTACTTATCCTGACCTTATCTTACAAAAGTGCTAATCTTATCTGAAGAAGGTACTATCTTCACTTTATCGAATTTATCATTTGGTTTTTTAGGACGAAAACCTTTCCATAAAAAGGGAATATCTAAACTTCTATAGCTCCATTAATTACCAGATGCCATTCAAATTCCCTAAAATTAATTAACATCAACTGTAATTAAATACTATTCCTATACCCGTTAACTTAATTGTCATTCCTTCCAAAACATTTTGTAAAGAGTACACTTGGACTTTATATATTTTTTTTTTTTGTTTCAAAAGATCGATTGATTCGACCACTAATTGGGTACCTTCAATCAATGAAATACTTTTCCTTGTAGAGCAATGATTTTATGTCTAAAAGGACGAAATGGAACGGAAACAGATGGCACCCATTTGGCAAACGACAGTTTTAAGTGCATAAATATTTGAGACTTTGTATTCCCTTTGCAAGGGAAAAGACATAACCCACAGATTCGAGAACAGAAGTAAAACAAAAATAAATGGAAACCAAACAACAATCGAAGAAAAAGGATCCAGATTGGTTTTTGGGGAAAATTACTTACCATCAAGAGTGTAATTGTATACGGATGAAGTGGTACAAACAATGATGATGTCCTGCCACCTTCCACAATTCCCAGACGAATATTGAATTTAAGTCCGTTTCTCTTTCTCATTCTTCCTTGTGTTGCAATGAAAGTTGATTCAAATAAAAATATATATACAACAAAAAACAATTCAAAATCAGACCACGACCAGGAAGAGGACTAAGGCCATAAGATACATTCACACAACACAGAGTAGCATAGACGGGTTCAATACTTTGAAAAATTGAACATTGAACGTTACGTAAATCTGAAGGAAAGACCGTAACATTAAACTTACTGAGGGGGATTACTTGGAATCGGGTTTTAGAAATCATATCAAATTGAGTGCTTCACAAGCGAAAAATTTGATTTCCATTTGACGTCCCTTCCAGCCATCCCCAGACCAATGCAGACCGACCATACCGGTAATGCTGTGCGCAGTTTCAATACGAGTATCGATAGCTACAAAATCCAAAAACCCAAATACAATGTGGTTATGCAATTCAAGTGGGTTGAGAAGGATAAGGGTAGATAGAGTTACTCGTATGCTATAACAATATCCTGTCAGATAATGCAAATGGCAGTCTCCTCTGGGTTCCGGAATGCAAGTGTGGAGCAAAAATAACATACGGGTTGGGGCATAGTTGCAGATATTTTCTTCGACAGTCGACGAACAGCCATTTAAATGTGCTGTTTTGAGGATGATATCCTTCGGGGTCCTGTCGAGTGCGTAACCTCAATGTGAATTTCCATTTGCGATGCAATGATCTTTTCACTTTTGATGGAAATTAAATAAGAATTTCGCCAGCAATGATTATCACAAATATTTAAAGTTGTATTAATTTTTACGATTGTGAGTCTTAAAGCTATATTGAAGGTTTATTATAGGTAATTAAAACATCTTGAAACTTTCATTAAGATTTTTACTTGCGACTTATAGATACTACATATAAGGCAAGTTATGCATTCGTAAAAAAATCGAACTCGAGATTTTGATCAAAGTTGACATTACGATGATAGCGAAGATTAAAAAAGTGGGTCTCGCAGTTCTGCCTGCCTGTCTGTCTATCGGTTCGACTACAGCCTAAACGGCCCGGTCGATTTTCTTCAAACTTGTTAGATATGGGTTTTAATTTTTTCCCCCACACTTTTTTTCTTTTTTTTTTAAGACCAAACATAACGGTACCTGCCATACGATTTTTTTCGAAAATTTATAAATATTTTTTTTTCTCAAAAACTGTCCCACATAATTTAAAAAAAAAATTAAAAAATTTAATTTAGTTAAAACTAGGGAATGGTTGAAAAAAAAAATTTCCAAAAAATTGTTATTTTTGGTAGCCGCCCTGGGTCCATTTTGTTTTTGTTTTTGATTTTCTCGAAAACGGTACAGCCGATTTAAATCATTTTTTTTTATGCTAAGGCTCCTCCAAAGTTTTAATATTTTTTCATATTCAAATTTCCAATTTTTTTATTTTTTGGATTTTTAAAAAAAATTCAAAATTTTTTTTTGGAAACTCAATATTTCGAAAACCCCAAGATCGATTTTTTTCAAACTTGAAACATAAAAGTTTCTTAACATAATCTACAAGATTTAAGAAATAAAATTTTGTTTTATTTTAAACTAACGGTACCTTCCATACAAAAATTAAAAAATGGTTTTCGCAAATCGTATTTTTCTCGAAAACCATTCCTAGAATTTTGCTAAAATTTTTTTTCTCTTGATTAATTTTTACGATCTATAATTTAATAAAAAAAATTGGAATCTAGATATTACTGACTGTACCTACCGTACAACGATTTTTTCGAATTTTGAATTTTTCATTATCAGCACAACGGATTTTAATGAAATTTCGTAGAGAGAAGCTCCTCAAAAGTTTAAAAAACATTGCATTTCAAAACTTTAAGAAAAATATTTTTTTGAGTTTTGAAAAAAAAAATTCAATTTTTTGTTTTTTGAAAATTCAATATCTCGAAAACGGCTCAATACTTTTTTTTGTAAATTTAATTTGTATTCATACAATAATAAAAACTTTTAATTGGCGTACCAACATTTTTTCTTAAAAATGTTTTAAAATTTTCTTATATAAAACCTTATTTTTTAAGAAACCACGCATTGTCTAGAATGTTGGGAAGGACTATTATCTTCTTTAAGACATATTGATAATTATAACAGCATTACAAAAGAAAGGAAATACTGAACGAAAGTAATAAAAGTACGAGTATCATGTTACTTTAATACTTAATTACTTACTTAATTACTTACTTTTAGAATCTGGAACCTACAACATCTATGAGGTTCCACTTTCGGGCATAGTGCCTCCATTACCTCTTCGTGTTAGGCTTCTGAAGATGTATCTCAGCTCTATCCAACTTTTTCCACGTGTTCTGACCGTTCTTCACCAAGTACGAGTACTTGTCGGTCTGCACACTTATCAGCCATTCTGCGTGAGTGGGCTAATGCACTCATTACCTTTTCAAAACATATGGCCAATCCACAGCCACTTACTTCTACGTATACAACAATCATTGGGTTCTTAACCCGTTCTCGCAAGAAGTTCATCATTGGAGATGGGCTTGGTCCAGAAAATCTTTAAGTTGTTTCGTTTCTATTAACGAACGTTTTCAGATTTCTTGTGATGGCGGATGTGCCTTTCCGAGTATCAAATTCACATAGAAGCATAGATTCAACATTTGAGCGAAACAGTCGCAGTTTTTAGGATGAAAGAGCTGCTTTTCTTTAATTTGAACAGCATTCTAAGCGAAGCCTTTGATTTCCTGGTTTGACTTCTTATACTTGATTCGGTTCCCAATCGGTTGAGACAGTGCGCCCAAGGTATTAAAAATTCATTACCATTTTTACCGGCAAAAATATCCAAAAATATCCATTTGGATTAATGAGGAAGTACAAGGCTGATTCTTTTTTTTTTTTTTTTTGATGTGCTGATCTTTAACCCACACGATTCCAGCTCCTCTCTCAACCTTCTTTTGTCATTTGATGGAGCTCCACGATCCTGTGAGAGAATAAGCATGCATGTATCTTCCGCGTAGACCAGATGTTTGATGTTCGGTTACAGAGTCCACTGAATTCCTCCATTTCCAGTCGAAAAAGCTACATGTAATATATCGCTTATCACCAATAAAATCAGTATTGTTGACAATACACAGCCTTGCCTGACCCAACTTTGGGTTTCAAACTCATCATTTGGCTCAATCGAAAATAAATAAATTTTTTATTGACACTGTCGAAAGCCATTTCGAAATCAATGAACAAATACACTGTTCCATGACGAACCGCAAACTTTGTATGTTTTTAATTAAGCTTAATATATTGTTATTTTTCTTCGATTTTACTTTTTTAATTTGGAATTTTGTAACTAACGAAAAATAACAATTTATTAAGCTTAATTACTCAAAAACGGCTTGTCTGACGAAAATTTTTAATTAGACCTTTTTTGTAGGGAATTTAATTTTATATAAAAGTAAGTCAAAATGAATTTTTTTTACTTCAATGTTTTGTCAGTTCTGACGCAAAACATGAAATTATGACTAAAAATCAAAATTAGCGATGATAGCCCTCTTAAAATTGATATTAAGGGCTTAAACTTTTACGAAAATTTTTTTTTGTCATTCTGAATGATATTCTCGATATAATATTTCAAAAAAAAAATTGTCAATTTTTTTGGCCCAGTCTACTATATATATATGTAGGTCACAGGAACTTTTTCTTATGTAAAAGATTAAGAATTTCAAAAATTAATGGTGCAAAATTTTAAACAGCCTATTATTAAGGTATAAGTATGATACTACTTAACAATTGTCTAACTTTATAGTAGTTTACTAACTCATTCTTACTTTTAAACATTTTCTCACTAGTATCGTACTAAAAGAATTTCCTTAATAAATTGCTTCTGAACAGACCTAAAACAATGACATTTCGTGTTAAAAAGTAAGTACACGAACCTTTTTTGATGTTTGCAAATGTCAAAGAGTCATATGAAGCTAGCACGATACTAAAAAAATAGAGTAGGTGTTCGATGATTTTAACTTTAATAAAAAGGTAGAGAAAGTATGATGCTATATCCGATCAAAATTTGCAAATTCGTTGTTCCAAGCTAGTATCATACTAAAACAGCTTTAGCATCGTACTAATTCAATTAAAATTTTGCGCCAATGTTATTAGAGAAAAATTGTTCATAGGCATAAAACTCACTTAAACCACTTTTTTTTAGCAGTTTCAGCTGAAATCAGGATGCCTTATGATTTGTTAAGCAAACATTAGCTTAGGCAGGAACAAAGATGACAAGTCGTTGTATTGGTTTCTTAAAAAAATAAGTTTTTATTTACAAAATTTTTAAGAACAAATTTTGGTACACCAACTTTAAGTTTTTATTGGGAAGGGTACGAAATGTCGACAAAAAAAATGTCGACTGGACAAATATAAATTTCATCGACTGTTAAAATGTCGACTGAAGTTTGATCGACAAAAAAAAAAGTCGACAGTTTAAAATCTCGACTATTAAAATGTCGACTGAAAACTTGTCGGTAAAAATGTCGACTTTTATCCAAAATTGAGTTAAATAAAACAAAAATGCTCTCTTTTAATATGTTAACTAAATTTTATTATTAATTCAATTATATAAACTTTGCATACACCCAACCTCGCACCCACGCCAAATCCTATAGTGTGCCCAAGCAGGGGGGTTGCATATAGCTCACTGTTTACGCGTCGACATTTTTTGAGTCGACATTTTTAAAATCGAATTTTTGATAGTCGACATTTTGATCAGTCGACATTTTTATCAATCGACTTTTTGAAAATCGACATTTTAAAAATCGGTTACGCGTCCCCAACCCGTTTTTATTACTGTACGAGTGAGGATTAAATTTTCCAAAAACATATTTATCAATTTTTGAAATATCAAATTTTCCAAATAAAATATTTTTTTTTTTCAAAAATTCAAAAAATATTTGTTTTAAAGTTTTAAAATGCAATTTTTTTAAACTTTTTAGGAGCTTCTCTAGAAAAAATTTCTGGTATGCCCTTAATGAGAAATTCAAAATTCGAAAAAATGGTTCTATGGTAGGTACAGTCAGTAATATCTTAATTTCAATTTTTTGCTTGCGACTTATAGGTACTATAAGGTAAGTTATGCATTCGTATAAAAAATCGAACTCGACATTTTGATCAAAGTTGACATTACGATGATAGCGAAGACTAAAAAAGTGGGTTTCGCAATTTTGTCTGTCTGTCTGTCTGTTCGACTACAGCCTAAACGGCTCGGCCGATTTTCTTTAAACTTGGTAGATATCATTTTCACGTTTTTTTCTTTTTTTTAAGACCAAAAATAACGGTACCTGCCATACTAATTTTTTTCGAAATTTATAAATATTTTTTTTCTCAAAAACTGTTTGACAAATTTTAAAAATTAAAATACAAAAAAATTTCATTTAGTTAAAGATAGATACTGGTTGAAAAAAATTTCCGAAAAATGGTTATTGAGGGTACCCCCCATGGAACCATTTTTTTTTTGTTTTTGATTTTCTCGAAAGCGGTACAACCGATTTTGATCTTTTTTTTGCTAAAGCTCCCTATAAACATTAATAGAATTGTGTACTCTAATTTTTAAAAAAAGAATTTTTTGGATTTAAAAAAAAAACTTCTAATTTTGTTTTCAAAACTCAATATTTCGAAAACCCCATGCTAGATTTTTTTAACCTTGGTAAATAAAAGTTTCTTAATATAATCTATAAGATGTTAGAATTCTGATCCAAATTTTTTTCTTTCAATTAATTCTTACGATCTTTAATTTAATAAAAAAAAAAAATTTCGAATTTTGAATTTCTCATTAATGACATAACAGATCTTAATGAAATTTTTTATAGAGATGCTTCTAAAAAGTCTTAAACACATTGCATTTAAAAACTTTAAAATAAATAATTTTTGAAAAAAAAAATCTATTTTTTTCTTTTTTTGAAAATTCGATATCTCAGAAACGGTTCAATATTTTTTTTTAAAATTTAATTTTTATTCGAACAAAAATAAAAACCTTAAATTGGCGTACCAAATTTTTTTCTTAAAAATCTTTTAAAAAGTTTGTATTTAAAAGCTTTTTTAAGGAACTTATAATTTTTGTTCTTGTATAAATTTATATTTGCACAGCATCCTGTTTTTGTCTCTTACTACTAAAAGAATTTAAAAAATTAATTTTTTCCTTATGAACAGTTTTCTCTGATAACACTCGTTTTTAAAATTCTATTACATAGGAGCAAGTTCGTGCGACACAGTCGTGCATTTTATTTTTTATTAAATTACAGATCGTTAAAATTAATCGAAAAACAAAAAAACATCAAAATTCTCGGCGCCTTTTTTGAGAAAAATACGATTATCGAAAACTATTTTTTAACATTTGTATGGAGGGTACCGTTATTCTTAGGAAAAATATTTTTTTTTCTCAAATCTTGTAGATTATATTAGGAAACTTTTATTTACTAAGTTTAAAAAAATGAAGCATGGGGTTTTCGAAATATATTTGGAAAAAAAGAATTTTAATTTTTAAAAAAAACCTGTGGTGGGAAAAATTTAGAAACGATATCTACCAAGTTTAAGGAAAATCAGCTGAGCCGTTTAGGCTGTAGTCGAATAGTAAGACAGTTAGACAGAATTGCGAGACTTACTTTTTTCGACTTTGCTATCATCGTAATGTCAACTTTGATCAAAATGTCGAGTTCGATTTTTTTACGAATGCATAACTTACCTTATAGTATCTATAAGTTGCAAGTAAAAAGGCTATATAGTTTAATTGAAACTATTGACACTCTTCATCACTGGCACGACTTGGTTTCTTGCTCTTCTTCTTTTATCGGTTCTTTTACACGCAGTGCGTTCCTCTATTGAAACAATTCTCCCACAATACATGCTGAATATTAAGTTCACACTCTACAAAAATCTTATACCTAGGGGCAGTCTTGGCTTACTGGGTCCTTTTAATCCAAAAATTCTTGGAAGAATATTTGGTGTTGTATGCACATGCACATGTAAATGTACAATGTTGTGGAAGAAGGTCAGAAATATAAAAGACCTCAAATACAATGTCTTGGCCATATTGAGTGATTGGCTAAAAGTACTCCAGGCAGAATAGTCCTTGAATACCACCTTCTAGGTTGGAGGTGACAAAGAAGGCCAAACATTTGATAAAAGAACAAAGTCATTGAAGATACCAGAGTGCTTATTCTAGAAGACTGGTTGCAGTGTGATTTGGTTAGTATAGGATAGTGATACACAGGTTCCCTGATAGCTACCTTTCATGATTCTTGAGTTGCCACATAAATACATGCATACGCCCTTCTTACTAGGAATTTGAAAGAACTAATGTTTTCTGAAATACACTCGACTAGAAAAAGGTTATTGATCTCAAAAACCTCTTTATTGGATTTGATACAAGATTTGGTTTACATTGTTCTAGGTAGGTAATGTGCAGATTCTTGTAAGCATTTGCTAATAGATAACTCTTAACGTTAGTATCTATCATAGACCTTTTAATATTTCCGACTTTCATTCCGAAGCCATAACTGGTCTTGTTCCATTGTAGCCTATTTAAATTTTTGAAAAAAATTATTTTTTTGAATTTTAAAATTCAAAATCTTAAAAAAGAGTTGATGATTTTATTCAAATAAAGTCTTAAGTTCTTAAATGTACATGTATCTAAATATATAAATATATGTATTTATCTAAATACTTAATAACGTTCAAAACTTGTTAAAAAGAAACAACTCATGTTACCTTAATAAACACTTATTTTACTCTACAGGGTGACCCTTAATTCGTACATAATATTTTACTGCGTGGTTTTTGAGTATATTCTAAGAAAAAAAAATTCTTTTACAGTAAGGGTCTACCTCAAATTTTTATATCATATATCGGGGATTTAAGAATAAGCCTATTTTGTGTACTCTGACTCATGTTAACGGTAATTCCGCCGTTAGTACTAATGTTAGAAACTTCATAATACCAACCTTTGTAATTGCGTTAAAACAAATATGATATCCTATCTCGGTCTAGAGATATCCGGTTTCAAGCATGTTCTGTTTTTTCTGGCCAAGATAATTTTTTGACTTTGGGCTCAATTTTCTCCAGAAAATGCGTAATAAACATACTGTTTTACTATTTTTTTTTTTGAATAAATGCAACATTACGCCAACCCATAGATTTTATGATATTTGGGAAAACTTGAAATATATAAAATTTAAAAAATGTACATTTTGTAGAACAATTTTTTTGTTACAATATACCCAAGAACCACTCTCTAAAATATTATGCACGAATCAAGGGACACTCTGTACAGAATATAAATCACACCATGCTCTTTTCTCACTTCAATAACGAAAACACCATCAATATTATAGAAAACTTGAAAAATATGAAAACAAATCCGATTTAACTTTGAGACACTTCTCAAAAACACGTTTCGCACAAAAGAAACTCCCGAGAACTTTGTTTTTTAAGCTGTTGAATTTAAAAAGAAATAAAAAGTGTAGGTAGAAAAACTCACTTCTTCAATAACAAATATTTTTCAATTCACTGCACCTGATTTTGACAAGTTTCGAACAATTTCTCACTAAAAAAAATAACTAATACAACAACAGGCTTAAGGGAAATCATACTCTCCCATCACCCCCACAATATTGTGAGATAGACATTCTCTACACTGTATAGCGCTAAAAAGTTACGAGTAATCGAAGCATCACTCAGGAAGGACAAACTTTAGCTAGTACGAGTATATTGCCTCTCAGATTTTTTCCTTCCTCTTACAAAACAGTCCATCCTGTGTGCAATAATTATTTTCTCTCTCTCCATCAAAATTCCAACTAGGAAGCAATTTTCAATCAGCATAGCATCAGAAAGCAAAAAGCTGCTGCTACTTGGGAAGAAGTTACACTTAGGTGGGCAGGTATTTCTCTTGGAGCAGAAGTATTGGCATCAAGTTGACGCTGCCAATGATTTCTTTTTCCAACAACTTCACCATCATCATGTTAGGGAACATGAACATTGTTGCAACAAGACTGTTTTGACATTTTAATATCGATATTCAAATCTGCTTCGACTTCGTTGTGAAAGTTTTTAGCTCTCAAATTGTTTGCACTGAGTTTTTGCTTGTTGTTTGCGATTTACGAACAACTCTTCATCTCGGTTAAGGCAGCCAGCGTGAGTTTGTTTTTTGATAGAAAGTGAAATATAATTCAAAATTGTTTGCATTAGCTATATGTACTGTGTACTTATGCGTTTGCAGAAGTTGCAATATAGTGATTATATTGGAGTTATTGGTATGGAAACGTGGGCGAAATATTTCTAGCTAAGGCTAACATTTTGTAAAAATATTGTGAGTTATGTAAGAGGAAGGCTTCTATTAGAGAGGGAAATGCTTCAAAATAAATCGTTCCTATTTCTCAGCGTAAAGGGATGAATCAACAAAATATAAGTTGAACATAGCTAAATGCAAAAAAAAAGGATTACATATTGAACATAAGACGGACAAGAAGACGACTATGTTAATTGGCTTATTTCAATGATTAATGCGTCTCTGAATTGCCTCAGCTTACAGATAATGCCAATTCGATTCCAACTCTTCATACTTTTTTTTTAACATCATGGCTTATCATGCATGTATGCAGAACCTAGTGACTTACAAATAGCCAGTTGCATTATCCCCTTAAATAATTCAACTGTGGTACTCGCGCTTCAGGGAATGCCGATCTGATAACCGATGAGCCCAACTTCGCACGTACAATTAAATTCAGAAATTCATTCTTTAGTGGAGACCTTCACCCGGTCCCTTCCATTGCGATGTTCAAAAATTCAAAACCAATGTGCATCGGATTCTACTTTTAATAGTTAAATCATCTCCAACTCTCGCAGTGTGCTCAAACATTTTAAGGGTAGTCAAAACTCTTTAGGTGCGTGAAATATATATAAAAAAAACTCTCAACCATTCCCGTGTGCGTGTGGTCTGCAGGAATGGAGCAGACGCAACTTTCTGCCAATTCCGAACTGCTAAGATCAAAACTTTGTATGACAAGAGCTACTCTTGAAGGATTAGTCACTTACTTGCAAGAGGCGGTAACCCTGGAAACAAAACAAGTTCATGGAAACGCTGATAAATTATCAGCTCAAGAAATATCTTAAAGAATGAAAGCTTCTCAATGACCGCCAGTTTAAATTTCGTACCAATAGGTCCACTGGTGATCTGGTAGTATATCTTACCGAACAGTGACACAAATCTTTACATCATTTTTGGGAAATTAAGATTATTGTACTTGATATTTTTAAAGCATTTGATAGAGTTTGGCATCAAGCTCTCTTATTGAAAATGCGTGATTTGGTATTGATAAATCTCTTGTTCGTTGGACTGGAGATAACCTTTCGAGCCTTTCAATACAAGTTGAGTCGAACGGTTTTAAGTCTAAAGTTCATAAAATAAATGCTGGTGTACCACAGGGCTCTGTTTTGCCTCCGACTCTCTTTCTCTTGAAACTTTTCATTAAATTGTTTTGCTAACGAAAGTTCTCACTTATAGATATAGAAAGGCAGCTTTCCGTGTTTTTTAATTTAATGCTTCAAAAACTCAAAGCTGTCTCCTGTCGTTAAAGAGGAACCAACCCCCGCAGACCATCTTTTGTGGAATGGCCACATTGAATATGTCGTCGCCAAGACCGCTGCCAGAACTAAAGGCTTCCCCCGACTCACTGTGCGATAAATTGTTCACTCTGATCTGTTTGTAATCTTTTTAATGCCTATATTCGCTCAAGACTCGACTACAATTCCAATAACTCACTTGAATTTTTTGCATAGAATCCAACAAGAGCTTTAAAAAAAAGGTGATATAAGTATTACAGAGACATTTGCATTTCTCGACTTTATATTTCTTATATTTATATTTCTTCGCAATATGATATATTCAGACATGCATCTGCATCTCCTTTTAAATCCTCTCGAACTTTTCTAGTCTTAATCGATTATTTAGTACACGAAAAATATGAAAAAATAAAATACAGGACTGCGTCGCACGAGCTTGCTCTTATGTAATAGACTAAGAATTTCAAAAATGAATGTTATTAGAGAAAAACTGTTCAAAAGCATAAAATTCATTTTTTAAAGGACTAAACCAACTCCTTTAGTAGTTGGAGCTAAAAACAGGATGTCAATTGATACAAGCAAATATTATTTTATGCAAGAACACAAATTATAAGTCGTTGTAGTGGTTTCTTAAAAAAATATGCTTTTACATACAAAATTTTTAAAACATTTTTGAGAAAAAATTTTGGTAGGGGAAGATGGCCTAATGGCCCCCTTGCTAGAAATTGTAGAATCGAACAGAATTAGAAGGTTTTGGTAACACAATTCTTTAGTTTATATGGCATCATCGACACATGTATAAGAAATTTTAGCAACTTCAAGCTATTGTTTGAAATTTTACAGGTCAAACTGTTTCTAGCCATCTACAAAAGTAGAACCAATAAAATTTTGTTAAAATTTTGTTGACAAAAAAAAATTATAAAAAAACATTAAATTTTGGAGAAAACAGTAAATGCATGTAAGTATTAAGTATTTCTCATTAATTTACTGAAATTAGTTGGCCTATAACTATTTCAGTTTTTTCGGAATTAAAACTTAAATAAAAGAAGCCTAAATGGGCAAAACGGCCTATAAACGATGTACAGAGAGGCAGTCCTGGAGGGATAATGTATTAACAAAAGCCCTAAATGCCGCCCAAAAAAAAGTACACTTGTGATATTTGCAATAATTGAGTATTACTATAAATTCTACTTTTCCTTATTTTGTTTTAAATGAATTTGTGTTTTTATTTTTTTTTTTCAGTATTGTTTATGTTTATTTTACTTTGAACTATGATTTGTTTAAAATAAAGTTTAAATTAAATTTGAAATGGTTTTTGGTTTGCTTGTCTAGTTGGTTTACTTGCAAGGGTAAAATAGCATACCAGTATGCCATTTTACCCGGACAATTTTGATCGTTGGAATTTGAAGAGTTTTTGAAAATTAAATACTTTAAATAGCTTTGAAAAGAATATAACATTTAAGTTTAAATGTCATATTTTTGCGAGATATGACACATTTTCCTTAGGGTGCCATTTTAGGCCACCTTCCGCTACGCCAACTCAAAGTTTTTATTATTATACGAACAAAAAATAAAATTTCAAAAGATACTAGGCCGTTTTGAAATATTAAATTTTCCAAACAATTAGATTTTTTTTTTCCAAAAATTAAAAACATATTTTTTTAAAGTCTTGAAATACAATGTTTTTTAAAACTTTTTAGAAGCTTCTCTATAAGAAATTTCCTTAAAATCCGTTATGCCGATAATGAGAAATTCAAAATTCAAAAAAATCGTCAGTCAGTAATATATTAATTTCAAAATTTGTCTTATTAAATTATAGATCTTAAAAATCAAACGAAAGAAAAAAATGTTATCAAAATATTTGGAACCGTTTTGGATTAAAATGCGATTTTCGAAAACCATTTTTTGACATTTGTATGGGGGGTTCCGTAATCCTTAGGTAAAACAAAATTGTTTTCTCAAATCTTGTAGATTGTATTAAGAAACTTTTATTTATCAACTTTGAAGAAAATCGAGCATTTGGGTTTTGGAAATATGTCTTGAAATTTGAAAAACAAAAATTGATTTTTTTTAATCCAAAAAAATTTTGGAGGAGCCTTAGTATAAAAAAATTGATTTAAATCAGTTACACCGTTTGCGAGAAAACAAAAAACAAATAAAATAGTTCCCGGGGTGGATGCCAATAATAGCTACTTTTTGGAAATTTTTTCAAACATTATCTAGCTTTAACTAAATGAAATTTTTTTGTATCTTTCTTTTTTAAATCTGTCGAACAGTTTTTGAGAAAAAAAATATGTACTTGTAAAATGTCGAAAAAAAAAATTCGTATGCCAGGTACCGTTATTGTTGGTCTTAACCCTAATGCAAAATTGAGAATTTCCGAGAGCTAGTGGAGGAGATTTGTTGTCTCTTTTTGTACTTACACTTAAATAGTGAAGTAATAATTTATATTTTTTAACTTTAAATAATATGTAATTGCATTTTCCAGTCAAATAAATCTGAAAAAATTAAAGCATACTGGTTTTATTTTAATTTTAAAATGGATTACATATGTAATCCGCGCAACGACTGGTGTAACTTTTTGGTGCGCGAGGGTTAAGAAAAAAAAAAAACCTGTGAGAGGGGAAAAAATTAAAAAAAGATACGTATCTACCAAGTTTTAAAAAAATCGGTCGAGCCGTTTAGGCTGTAGTCGAACAGACAGACAGACAGACAGACAGAATTGCGACCTACATTTTTAGTCTTCGTTATCATCGTAATGTCAACTTTAATCAAAATCTCGAGTTCGATTTTTCTCACGAATGCATAACTTGCCTTATAGTACCTATAAGTCGCAAGTAAAAATGTCATTGGTCGAACTTACCCCATAGAGTTATGGAAAATTGGCCGTTTCTAGTACATTCCACTCAGTGAAACTACGGCGGACATTTGAATGATCCTATATTCCATATTAAATGGCATACATGGGCCTATTCCAAAGATATCTCACTCACAGTTTGGTTAATTGAAATTTAAAGAAATGAAACTCTTATTGGAATACCCTTAATTTTTTTTTAAACCAAAATCTACAATACGATTAACTTAAATCTTTATTATTTTGAAGCATGACCTTTGGCATTAACCGAGAGAGACACTTTATGACATTCTATTAGACTGTTTCAAACGTTTAAGTATTTTATCTATACTAGCTAATTCAAGAACACCCTGCACTTGGAATGAGTATAACTTAAGCTTGTCACAAGAACCAAGATCCCAAAAATTAAAACTTAAAATTCGTACTCAAGTTTTATCATCTTACATTATTATCACTTCATCTACTTAAATATGTAGTCATAGAATAAAAAAATATAAAAATATATGTACTTACGTAGTGCATATTGTTCATATTTCTATCCCATACTGAGGAAATTTTGTATACCAAAATGAAAAACCCTACTAACAGCCTACTCTTGGTACTTGAACCACTTTTCGTATTTCCACTCGTAGAAGGTCCCCTCCCTATTCGAATCCAAATGGTGAAGCTCACTCGCAGGATGTAGGTGGGTTTTAAAACCCTTGGTACAGATATAGGTTCCTTGCATAAGTGTTTACCATATAATATTTTTGTTTATATTTATCCTTCTCTCACTAATGGTTGCATAATTTTTTTTTTTTAACTTTTTATTCATTTCTCTTGGTGGAATTTTTATTTTTATGGAAATGTCCTTGACTTTAAAGCTTAGGTTATACTCTGCTGGGACAGGAACATTATATATCTGTGGCATCAAGGAAAAACGACATAAGTCAGTTTTTGCTACTTTTCAGGAGAGCGATTTGAATGTTTAGTTTGCAATTACAAATCAGGTACAAGACTTATGGACAAAGTTTAAATGCGAAAATTACTGAAATCACTGTAAGATCTTATTTGAATTTAAAAAGAATTAGTTTTATGTCAATTTACAGCTAATTTTGATAAAAAACATGACTTATGTCGTTGTTACTTATTTAAACTTTAAATAAGAAATAATCAAAATGTACACAAGTCAACTTGTGTCGGGATTTTTTACGTAAAGGATTTTGGAAAAACTACACAAGTCAACTTATCTGCGTGTAAGCTTCAATTATACTTTGGAAAAAGAACACAAGTAAACTTATGATCGCGATTAAAAAATATAATTGTTTTGGAAAAAGAGCATAAGTAAACTTATGTGTGCGTTAATTTGGTTATTCTTTATGGAATAAAATCATAAGTAGTAAAGAAAAATTAAAGAATTGTACTTATGTTGTTTTTCCATACTCAAGTTCTGTAGATACTAACTTATGTCGTTTTTCTTTTGTCTTTAATTCCTTAACGGTTTGAGATAAAAATACCAAAAAAATATGACAGACGGAATGGCTTATTGCGCATCGGATGATATCAAAAACTCATTTTCGACATAAGTCGACTTATGCTGTTTTTCCTTGTTGCCACAGATATATTAGAATCATGCCAGCAAACTATGTTAACTATACATATACAGCTACATCATGTTAATGAAGAAATACAAGGATTCAAATTAACATGGCAATGAAATTGTATTTGAGAGTTGTACAATGTTTAGAGGTAGTTGAATGCGAGTGACATTTTAATAGCGAAAGTAAAAATGCAAATTAAAAAAAAAGGCAAGCCGATTGAAAAGTTTCTCGGTGTTTTCATGCGTTAAGGCATGAATTTTATTGTGCAGTGAAAGGAAAATGGTGTTTTCTAGGCCTTAGCTTATAAGCACTTGGAACTTGAACTGTTAAAAGTTCTTTTGAGAAATTTTAATTTTTTTTCAGGAAATGCAATTTTTTTTATTGTGAATCAGAAGAAATATATCAAAGTTAATTAAATTCTATAAATTATGGTTAGAGCTTAGGAGTATTCAATTGGAATTATATAACTTTTTTTTCTCCCTTCCTAGTCAGTTCCATAAGCTTGAGATTTCAATTAGGGCGAATCACAATGTTATATTAGAGACCTGCTCACGGTATTGAAAATTCACTGACGCGTTCCATTTAATGGCCAAAAAATAACTGCCTTACCAGTTATAGAGTGCTTCTTATTTGTTCGAACAAATTTTTTTTTTTCGATTTTTTAATGGACCATTATGTTTTAATTTAAGAGGGCGCTACCATTTGCTAAAGATGTCAGTAATACAAAAATCATCATTTTTTTAATGATTTAAAAGATGAGGATTTTTTCCATAGCTTGCTGTACCTCATCAACACCCTTAACGAGCTTGAATGACACAAGATTATCATAGGTTTCAAAACGTGGGAGTCACAACCCCTAGGGTATCACAACGGGTCTACATTAATCTGAGTGTGACGGTAACTGGATCAACTGTCAGTCCATTAACCTAATTCGAATTAGTATTCAAGAATACAGTTTCTTCAAATCGAATACATTTTCTCGAATCAAGGTATTTTTGCTGTAATTTTTCACAAATAACAATGAATACTATTTTTACTCCTCATTTGTGGTATGTTACTTGTTGTATTCTTCCAATAAAGCAACGACACGCTCAGGAATGTTATTGTCAACACTCATGGAATGAACTATGTCACTGCGTAAACAAAGAAAATCGTGTAGAGTTCCCATATTCCGGAAGAATCTTAGAGTGTTGCTCGACACAAAATCTTCTAAATTCCTTGAAGAAATAACATCAGAATTAACAGGGATTTTCTTGAGCGGAAACTCGATCCCTTCATTCCTTAGAGCATTTACCATTTTGCTTACATTTTCACTAAAAAAGAAAAGGCGACAAGATCCTCCGAAAGGCACTACAAGTTTGCGCAAAATTAATCACCCTAACCGATAATGTTAAAATTTTTGCAAATGGCGTCGTACGTCAATCATATTTGATACTTGTGAATTAGACAGCTGTAGTATGCAAACAGGCAAGCCATGGGCGCTATACTCCGCAAGAGCATGGAATAATTGTGTGGATTTACCAATAATCGGTTAGTAGAATAAGCACAGTGTGAATTTCCTCATCGATTTCCTAATCGTGTTGCGCCGAATGGGCAAATATTCCGGCACTTAGCTACTCGACTCGAACCACAGCAAACCATGCAGGGCGTGGCCGCTACCGGACTGATCGCTCAGCAGAGAATATCCCGGCTATGACTGCCGATGTTGCTGAGAACGAGGAAACTTCAACCAGACGACGCGATGGCACACAATAGGACAAGACAAATTTTAGTGAAACACTTACATATATTTCCATGAGTTAATTCCTGCTGACCGGACCGACTATCGTGTGTGAATTACTATCAAGCCATCCTCAATCTTAACAACGAAGAGGACGATTTTGTATTGAAAATCATCATTGGCGACTAGGCGCTTTTCCACTTAAACAAAATCTTCGGTTCTTGGGCACCGAAAATCCGCGTGTGATGCACGAAGAGCCATTACATCCACTCAACGCCACTGTGCGGTGCGGCATTTTCACGGGGAGAGTGATTTGGTGATATTTATTTGAAGAGATTTTTTATGAGGACCATGATAAACGACCATTTACTGCCGGAATTGTATGAGCGAGGCTTGGTGAACATGTGGTTTCAACAAATGTTCATCAAAACTGGCGACAGCCACTTGAAGGATATCTTCTTTTCCACTTAATAGTCAAAATTGTTCCAAATAAAAATTTCCATCACTTAAAATAATTTTTTAATTGCGACTTATACCTAGGTACTAATTATAAAGCAAGTTATGCATTCGTAAAAAAAATCAAACTCGAGATTTTAATAAAAGTTGTCAATACGATGATAGAGAAGACGAAAAAAGTGAGTCTCGCAATTCCGTCTGTCTGTCTGTATGTCTTCTGTCTTTTCCACTACAGCCTAAACGGCTCGGCCGATTTTCTGTAAACTTGGTAGATATCATTTTTAATTTTTTCCCCCACACGTTTTTTTCTTTTTTTTTTAAGACCATAAATAACGGTACCTGCCATACGATTTTGTTCGAAATTTTTTAAACATTTTTTTTTTTCAAAAACTGTTCGACAGATTTAAAAAAAGATCCAAAAAAATTATTAGTTAAAGCTAGGTACTAGTTGAATTTTTTTTACCGAAAAATGGTTATTGAGGGTACCCCCCAGGGAACCATTTTTTTTGTTTTTGATTTTCTCAAAAACAGTACAACCGATTTTGATCAATTTTTTTTGCTAAAGCTCCCCAAAAACATAAATAGAATTTTGTATTCAAATTAAAAAAAAAATTTTTTGAATCTAAAAAAAAAATTCAAAATTTTTTTTTCAAAACTCAATATTTCGTAAACATTATGCTAGATTTTTTTTTTAAACTTATAAACTAAAAGTTTCTCAATATAGTCCACAAGATGTATGAAAAAAATTTTTATTTTACCTAAAAATAAAGGTACCCACCATGCAAATGTTAAAAAATGGTTTTCAAAAATCGTATTTTTCTCGAAAACGGCGCCTAGAATTTTAATAAAAATTTTTTTACTTCAATTAATTTTAACGATCTTTAATATTATAAAAAAAAATTAAATTAAGATATTACGGCTTGTACCTACCATAAAAACTTTTTTTCAAATTCTGACTTACTCATTGTCGACATAACGGATTTTAATGAATTTTTTTTTAGAGATGCTTCTAAAAAGGCTAAAGACCATTGCATTTCAAAACTTGAAAAAAAATAATTTTTTTTTTGGAAAATTCGATATTTCAAAAACGGCTAAATATTTTTTTTGGAAATTTAATTTTCATTCGTACAGTAATAAAAACTTAAAGTTGACATACCAAATTTTTTTCCTAAAAATCTTTTTTTTTAAGAAACCACTTCAAGGACTTATAATTTTTGTTCTTGCCTAAATTCATATTTGCATAGCATTCTGTTTTTGTCTCTTATTACTAAAAGAATTTAAAAAAAATTAATTTTATCCTTATGAACAGTTTTCTCTAATAACATTCGTTTTTAAAATTCCTAGCCTATTACATAGGAGCAAGTTCGTGTGACCCAGTCGTTCATTTTATTTTATTTATTTTAAGACAATAACGGTCATACGATTTTTTTTTTTTTTCAAAATTTTGGGTATAATTTTTTTTTCTTCAAAACTGTTCTACAGATTTAAAAAAAAATCTAAAAATTTCTTTTAGTTGGAGATAAAAAATAAAAAATTCCAAAAAATGGTTATTAATGGTACCCCCACTGGAACCATTTTTTTTTTTTCAATTTTCTCAAAATCTGTACAACTGATTTTGATTATTTTGCTTATGCTTAAGTTCCCTTAGAGTTTGAATATTATTGTTTATTAAAATTTTCAAAAAAAAAAAATTGTTTGGATTATTAAAAATAATTTAATTTTTTTTTCAAAACTCAATATTTCGAAAACCCCATGCTCGATTTTTTTCAAACACAAGCTTACAATCTATAAGATAGAAGAAAAAAAGTTTATTTTACCTAAAAATAACGGTAAAAATGTTAAAAAATTGGTTTTCGAAAATCGTATTTTTCTCGAATGGCGATCATTCAGCCAAAATCATTAGTTTTTAAGAAATATTCATATGAATAATGCACGAATTCATAAAAATTAATTTTTGTTTTATGACCAAGTCATGATTTTCATAAAAAACCATTCATAAAATCCAAAGCAATAGAATTGTTGTTGGAAAATCAGATTATGATATTTTACATTTGAAGTAAGAACAGTTCATACAAATTTTATTGTAAAGTTTTATGAAAAATTTCTTAAAATGCTTGAAACTGTTCTTTTATTGTAGGAACAAAGTGACTGATTATATGAAACCACATTCGTCAAGTGACATTTTATGAAAAATTACTTTAAGTTCTTGAAACTACATTTTTTATGCAAAATATTATTAAATGCATGAAACCACATTCATAAACATTTTTTTGTTGCGAATTAAAAGTAGGAAACTTTACATTTGAAATATGAACAATTCATAAAACGCATGTTTAAGGTTTCTTTCTTTTAATGAACTCGATTCTTGGCCCGTTTTTAATGAAGTTTTCTTTAAAAACATGCAGTTTTTCTTTGGAATCATGTACCTTTTTGGTTCAGTGAAAACGGCACCTAAAATTTTGATAAAAATATTTTTTTTTTCCATTAATATGTACGATCTATAACTAACAAAAGAATTAAATTAAGATATTACGGACTGTACCTACCATTTAACCATCTTACCTGTTCTAGGCGTTTTGCAGGTTCCTAATTTGCATCCGCCTTTCTCTCATCTACCTTTTTCCTGGCATCCTGCATGGACATGCCCTCGGCAAGGAACCGGAGGTACCATCTCGCACCTGCACCGCTAAGCCCTTTCCTATTTGGCTCGCCCATTTTCGGAAGTGGACCGTTGTTTTTCCTGGTGCGACCGCTTTCTTTTTCTCGGTGCATTATTTTTGTAGACCCGGAAACAGCTCGTGTTGGTGGCATTTTCCCATCACTGATTGCTTTGACAGCATCCTTCACCGGCTTGGGAGGTATTCTCCTCAAGATTGCTCCAGATGTGCCAGAAGTATGATCTGTAACTCGCCTGGGTGGCATTTTCCCCTGACTCGTTGTAGACGATTCTCCTTGAACTTTCCGGTTTTGTACTTGCCCATGAGGTTTTCTCTTGAAGAAGTGACTGATGGCCCATCTCGAATCGTCTCCACGGAGGTTAGTCTCCATAAGATCCGCATACTCATTCGCGGTGACATCCCGCGGTATGTTAAATTTGTTGTGGTTTGTATTGTTTTTTAATTTTTTGTTTTTTTTTTTTGGCATTTTTCTAAATTTGATTCCCACGAGGAGCTAGAGAAGGGTAGGTCCGCCATAGCAGAGCTCAGCATGATATGGTAAGGTCTTGCTTACTCTTCGATTCGACCGTGTGGAAGAGGTTCCGTTAGAATACAGCTGGTATACCCCCTGGCTGCAAACCATCCAATAGGCACGTTTCACGTAACACCCTGGATTAGGGGGGGACAATTCTTAGTTCGTTACTCCTCAAAATCACTACCGGATTGGGTCTTTCCAAACCTGTAGGTCAAATGAATCTTTGAAAATAAAGCCTCCGCAACGCGGCAAGGTGACTGCCGCGCGAAGTAGAGCTCGAGAAGCTATTAACACCTATCACATTGGATTTCTGCACGCATTTCATTCACCATTTAAGGAAATTCTCAACGATTTTAGTTTTGAAATAAAGCATACGGTCTTAATGGAGAAGTGGGATTTAGATGTTATGTACCAAGCAAAAGCAGAATTGCTGGCGAAAGGGTTAAAAACGGGTAATTTTCAATCTGCTGAAACCTCTGCCAAGTCACTAACAATACATCATTTGAAATCATTTGACAATTGGATTGGTACTTTCGACAGTCATCTTTGTGTTTGAATGGATTTACATCATTTTGAAAATGTTGAAGTCAATTTAGTTTATAAATGTTTATAAATGTTTATAAGTACTAATAAAGTTATTTGTTCAGTATGTGTTTAGCAAATTGAATTTCATTTCAATAAAGCAACAGTTTTCAAAAAATGTTGTTCTGGAAATAAAAAAAAAAAGATTTACTTCGTCTTATCTTTAAAAATTCAAAATTAATTTTGAAAATACATTATTTCAAAAACGGAAGAGTTGTTCTTATTTAAAAAGTTTTACCCCCCTATTATGGAAGACAACTCAACTATATTTAAGTTGAAATTCTTAGAATTGGTATTATCGATCACAACACAACCAGTTGACTGTCAAATCACAACCAGTTGTCATTTAGCAGACAACTAACAAAATGGCTGACATTTCAGTTGTCTCTTTGTATTATGTATAAGTAAGTTGAGTTGTGCTTCAGTTGTAATAAGCGTCAAAATCAAACAACTGGTTCGAAGCAGTTGTTTAATGAAAGAATCTGCATTCGGATAAAAAATATGGACACAAAACAGTTAAAGTTAAACAAGAATTTTAATAAAAATAGAATGTGAGCTTGTATTTTAGTTTGAAAACTACAAGGCCATCACAATTTGAACGACTTGTTGCTCTATGTTAGCTGAGCATTTATCCATTTTTCACAAATGAGTTCCTCAATCACGTCTACCACTTTTTTAATACAACTGACACTATGGATTGAGTCAGTCCTAAATTAAAATCATTGCCACTACACTTTTGGTAACTTCCTTCGCTCATGAAACGCTGCTCGTTTTGACAGCAAATCGACTTGCATAATACAAAAAAGCATACGTTCTGTTACATTTTTAAAATGCAATAAAAAAAAGTCGCGTTCATTTTCCACCATAAAATTTATTTATAAAATTATTTAACAATATAAGTTAAGAGAAAAAAAATGTTTTATTCAAAATGGCTGCCTTTAGTTTTGACACAGGCTTTTAAACGTTGCGGCCATTGTTCTACCGCGGCACGCACTGCACTGTTCTGATGGGAATCGACGACGCTGCTGTTACTAAAGCTGCTTTAAGGCTTTCCAAATTTCTATGGGGAGTCTTACAGGCCATGCTCTCGACCTCTGACCACAAACTGTAGTCCAGCGTATTTAAATCTGGACTTCCTGATGGTCAATCTGCAGCAGCGATAAAATCCGAGATATTGCATCTAACCCACTCTTGTGTCGTTTTGGCTTTGTGTGTCGGAGCAGAGTCTTGTTGGAAGACCCTTCTCTGTTCATTGAATAGGGTATTTGTTAAACTCTTAACAACCCCTTCCAGAACATGCTCCTGATATACTCTTGCACCCGTTTTCGCAAAAATGCAGTGATGTGACACCTTGATGCGATACCCCCCACCAAACCATGGTTGAAGCGGGATGGTGTCCGCGCTGAACACTCGGAACGATTTTTTTAGCTTCTTTAGATGACGTGGCATAGACTTTGCCGTTTTGTTTGTTATACACTTCTTCGATGGTAAAGATTTTTTCATCCGTAAATAAAATATTTTCATGTCCATTTGCCGCGTGCCACCTTAATAATTTTTTGCTTCTTTCGAGCTTAATTTTTTTTAAGTTGGGAGTCGAGAGATGTCCCGTTGCTCGACGATAGGCTTTCATATGAAGGTCATCTCGAATTAGCGTTGACATGGATCGAGCCGATATATCCAGTTCTCGGGACATTATTTTTTGTTTCCGGAGAGGATTTCTACGAATTCGTTCACGCACATCAGCTTTAATTTTCGCACTGGTCCGAGTGACGCGTGGACGACCACTTCTTCGCCTGTCCTCTACTTCAGAGAGTTCATAAAATCTAGTTATGGTCCGATAAACCAAAATTTTCGATATACCGAGTGGTTTTAAAATTTCAAAAATTTGGTTCGAATGTTTGCCACATTTATGTAAAGCAATTACCGCGACGCGATTTTCTTTAGTGCCCCACTCCATGTTAACTGCTGGAAAGCTTAAACTAAACTAGCTTATATTCCTTACTTATAAGTACATGTGTTAAGAAAAAAAAAATAGAGGGATTATTCCTATTGAAAATTATGAACTAGAGATACTTAGATTCTTGTAACAGAATTTATGGCTAGACTAGGTACAAGGCCATTTTGATTTTCTTACAACAGAAGAACAATTAAAGGATAGAAAATAGTTTTGCAATAGGACGATAGTTTGTTTACACAGTTTTAGGTAGGTTCGAATATTTCCAAATTCCAGGGAATTCTGAAATTAAAACAAAAACACATTAAATTCAGAAAAATGCATGAAATTTTTTTATTTGAATCGATAGTACTGTCAGTATAATTTAATGTTTGAAGATTATTTCATGCAAATGTTGGCCGCGGCTGCGCCTCAAATAGTCCTTCTGCTTAGTCAAATTTTGGCATACTCTTTCTATTATTCCGGCCAGTATCTTACGATAAAACTTGTCGCTATAGACATGAGCCTTAACATAGCTGCACAAAAAATAGTCTAGAAGCCTTAAATCGCACCATATAGGCGAGCAATTGACCGGCCACCAACGTGAAATAAACTGTTCACCGAACTCGCCTCTCAATCGGTCCATTGTTCGCATGCCGTGTGGCATGAGGCACCATCTTCTTGAAACCACATGATGTCATGCAAGTCAAGCTTTTCCATTTTGCGCCAAAAAAATGTTTGTGATTCGCATCATCTTTGAAGAAATACGGCCCAATGATTCCGCCAGCCCATAATCCGCACTAAACAATGACTTTTTCTGGATGTATTGGTAGCTTTTGCAATGCTTCTGGCTGCTCTTCACTCCAAATACTCCATTCAACCAGAAATAAGCTTCTTCGCTGAACACAATTTTTCGATAAATAAAATGCACGACTGGGTCGCACGAACTTGCTCCTATGTAAGGGACTAAGAATTTCAAAAATGAATGTTATTAAAGAAAAGTGTTCTTAACGATAAAATTCATTTTCAAAATAACTAAAACAACTCCTCTAGCAGTTGGAGCTAAGCTCAGAATGCCATGTGTCTTAAGTAAAAATTATTTTATGCAAGAAAAAAATTATAATTCGTTGTAGTGGTTTCTTAAAAAAATAAGCTTTCATATACAAAATTTTTAAAACATTTTTAAGAAAAAATTTTAGAACGCCAATTTAAAGTGGTTGTTTTAATGTACGAATAAAAATTAAATCTACAAAAAAAATATTCATTCGTTTTTAAGATATCGAATTTTCCAAAAAAACTATTTTTTTTTTTTGAAAATTCAAAAACTAGATTTTTTTTTCAAAATTCAAAAAAAAATATTTTGTTTTGAAATGCAATGTTTCTTAAATTTTTTAGAAGCTTGTCTATACAAAATTTCATAGTAAAAAAATGTTATAATATCTAGTAAAATTTAATCAAAAGAAAAAAAATTTAGCAAAATTCTCTGGACCTTTTTCGAGAAAAATACGATTTTCGAAAACCATTATTTAACTTTTGTATGGATGGTATACCGTTATTTTTAGACAAATTAATTTTTTTTCTCATTTCTTGTAGATTATATTAAGAAACTTTTATTTATCAAGTTTCAAAAAAATATAGCATGGGGTTTTCAAAATATTGAGTTTTCAAAAAAAAATTTTGAAATATTTTTTAAAAATCCAAAAAATTATTTTTTGAAAACTTGAATTCACAATAATATTTAAACTATTGGTGAACTTTAGCAGAAAAACAATGATAAAAATCCGTTGTACTGTTTTTGAGAAAATCAAAAACCAAAAAAATAGTTCCAAGGGGGCTACCAAAAATAACAATTTTATGGAAATTTTTTTTTCAACCATTAGCCAGCTTTAACTCAATGAAATTTTTGGAATTTTTTTCTTAAATTTGTGAGACAGTTTTTGAGAAAAAAAAAATATTAATAAAATTTCGAAACAAAACCATATGGCAGGTACCGTTATTTGTGGTCTTAAAAAAACAAACAAAACAAACTGGACACGCCTTAAGAATATTGTCATTAGTACTGCCAACTCCATCTTAGGCAGCAGTCGTAAAAATCGGAACGACTGGTTTGATGATGAATGTAAGCTAGCGACTGAACGTAAGAATGTTGCGTACCGAGCAATGCAACAATCTCATAGAACGCGGGCACGCGAAGAGGAATATAAAGAGCTCAGAAGAATAGAAAAACGGCTACACAGACAAAAAAATCTGCCTGGGAGAAGAACCTAATCTGTGAAATAGAAAACAGCCGAGAGCGAGGTCCGCACCAGGCGCGGAAGTTCTACCAATCCGTCCGAAACATGACGCAGTACACACCACGCTGCACATACTGCAAGGACGGAGAGGGAAATCTGATCACCGATCCTGAAAGCATACTGGAGCGATGGGAAGTGTACTTTAATGAATTGCTAAATGGTCAGCTCACTGCAGAAGTGGAGGCTCCACTACTTCAAGAAGAATACCCTATGTTGCCGCCACAAAGCATAGAAGAGGTTGAGAAGACTATAGACCGGCTTAAACAGAACAAATCCCCGGGAGCCGATGGCATACCAGCCGAATTATTCCATCACGGCGGGCCAGCCTTACGTCAAGCAATTCATGATATTATAGTGCACGTATGGGAGCAGGAAGAAATGCCAGAAGACTGGCGAAAAGGCATAATATGCCCCATACATAAGAAGGGAGATGTCACAACGTGCAGCAATTATAGAGGTATCACGTTGTTGAGTACCGCCTATAAGATACTCTCCTCTATCCTACAAGACCGGATAACCCCATACGCTAAAACCGTCATCGGACAATATCAGTGTGGTTTCATTCCAGGCAAATCAACAACTGATCAGATCTTTACCCTTAGGCAGGCGATGGAAAAATGTCTAGAATTTAACATCCCAACATACCATCTGTTTATAGACTTTAAGGCCGCCTATGATAGCATAGCCAGGGTAGAACTTTACAAAGCCATGAGAGAATTCGGCATCCCAAATAAATTGACACGACTATGTAGGTTGACCATGACCAACGTAACAAGCCAAGTAAAAATAGCCGGATTGCTATCCAGACCAATCAACATCTTTAATGGACTCCGACAAGGGGACGGTTTGGCCTGCCTCCTCTTCAACCTGGCGTTGGAGAAAGCAATCCGTGACTCTGGCACGGCAACAAGAGGGACCATCGTCAACAGGTCCAGCCAGTTACTAGCTTACGCAGACGACATTGATGACATCATCGGATGAACCGAACAAGCTGTACACGATTCCTTCATCCAGATCGAGCAGGCGGCACAAAATCTGGGGCTGCACATTAGTGAAGGTAAAACAAAGTACATGGTGGCGTCGAATGCGAGAGGAACAGTTGGTCAAACAATCAAGGTTGCGGAGCACGAATTTCAAGTGGTGCAATCCTTTAAATACCTTGGGTCAATAGTAGCAGCCGATAACAATATAGAAGAAGAAATACGCGGGCGGCTTCTCAAATCCAACAGAGCCTACTATAGTCTGTCAAAGCTTTTCAAATCCAGAAATCTCACCATAACTTCAAAACTGCTGCTGTACAGGACCATGGTCCTGCCAGTACTCACATATGGATCCGAGACTTGGGTGCTTAGCAAAAGGCACTCCGACCTCTTAGCTGCGTTCGAGAGAAAAGTCTTAAGGAGAATTGTTGGCCCCGTATGTGAGGAAGGACGATTCCGGAGACGGTACAATCATGAACTGTACGCAATCTACCTAGAAGCAGATATCGTGACAAAAATTAAGCTCGGTAGACTCCGGTGGGCAGGGCACCTAGCTCGCATGAGCGAAGAGGAACCTGCTCGGAAAGTTGTTTGTGGTACATTCTATGGTAGACCATGCTTGCGCTGGAGAGATGGCGTAGACCAGGACGCCCGAAGCCTTGGGGTGCGCAATTGGATGGCGTCGGCTAGAGACCGGGATAGGTGGAGAGACTTGTTGAAAGAGGCCAGGACCGGAACCCGGTTGTCGAGCCGATGATGATGATGATGAAAAAAACAAATAAAAAATAAAAAAAAGAAAAAATAAAACCCATATCTACGAAGTTTAAAGAAAATCGGCCGAGTCGTTTAGCTGTAGTCGAACACAGACAGACAGACAGACAGAAATACAGAAAATGCATTTCAAAACTAAAAAAAATAATTTTTTTGAATTAAAAAAAAAAAAAAAAAAATAATTTGTTTTAGAAAATTCGATAGATACTTCAAAAAACGGGTCAATATTTTTCTTGGAAAATTATTTTTTATTTGTGCGCTATTACAAACTTTAAGTTGGAGTACCAAATTTGTTTGTAAAAAAATGTATATAAAAGCTTATTTTTTTAAGAAACCACTACAACGACTTATAATTTTTGTTCTTACATAAACTAATATTTTTGCTTGAAGCACATGGCATCCTGTTTTTAACTTCAACTACAAAAGGAGTTGTTTCAGTCATTTAAAAAATTAATTTTATGCTTATGAACAATTATTTATCTCTGATAGCATTCATTTTTAAAATTTGTGGTCCTGTGGGTCATGCGACCCAGTCGGGCATTTCATTTAAATATACTCCACCACTCAAGTATAGATACAGTCTTCCCAGATGAGTATATTATAATAATTACTTTTCAAAAAAAAAAAAACAAAAGTTTATTTCATAAGAACAAGAGATTTTTATTCTCATCTCCCGAAGCATGGAAGTCATTATGCTGAAGTCTGCATTTCTTATTTTTTTCCCAAGAAATACAGAAAATGAATATTCATCAAATACAGCTGTCAAGTAAAAATGAATAAAATCCACAACATGCTAATTAGGTACATATGCGAATAAATTACATCCACCTTCATATTTATGTGTGAGTTTATTCTAGCAGACGGAGTGTTTTCGTATATTTATAAATAATTTTTGGTTAATTAAATTAAAAAAAAAAAAAAGAACGAAACAGGCATTATAATTACCAAACCCGAAACGAAAACTCAACAAATCCAAACAATGAATTTGAAACTTATGAAATTTTATATTTACGTAAAATTTTAACTCTCTCATTTTTAATTCAAGGAATTTTAATTGTTCATGAGCAATTTTTGCTCCCAACTCACTCCAACACGCCTTTTTACTTCCAACACATAATGCAATTAACGAATCGGAAAATGTTGGTTGGTTAAATTTCAAAAGTGTTTGTGTATGTTTTTAGCTTCTACGAAAATCACATTCTATCACGTGGTTTAATTTTTAGAGAATTGGGTTTGGGTAATTATTTTTAAACATGGGGAAAATCAAGACAGGTCAAGGTTGTTAGATGTGAAGTATAAGCTATTTCGAGTGAATGCAATTTGGAAATTTCAATAACAAATCAAAAAAAAAAATAAAAAACACGCTTCTATGACAAGTACCATTAATTACATTTATTGTTAATTTTTTTTAACAAAATGTTGAAAATGTCTACTCTAGTACACATAATTTTGTTTCATCAAAAGCTATTTTGAACAAAAATCTTAAGAGTCGTTTTCGAGATATATAATTGGTCTCTACCTCTGGCCCTGAAAATTGTTTTTGGATTTTCGCTGCCCCGTATGTCTGATTATTCACGGAATTTTTGAAGCAAAAAATAGGCCTAATCGCTCATTATGAGTTTGTTCTCTCGGAACAATTCCTAAAAACGTCGAGCATACTGAATGCATACTTGTGGATCATTTGCTTTCAACTGTGAACCAATTGAATCTTATACGGAAAAAGGTATAACTGCCGTAAAGTTCTTTGTAAGGACCGTTAAGACATCAGTAACTGCTGAGGAAATCGCCTGGTGGAAGTTTGGGGGTTCAATTTCAATTTTTCAATTTATTTATTAAAAGTGGTGTACAAATAAGACATTGTCTTTTATAGTACCTGAGTTAATACAAAAATAGTGCGGATAAAGGAAAATTATAAAAATATAAACAAATTAAAAATAATTTCAAGTAATTAATTTAAGAAAAATTAGAGTAAGATTTTTTTTTTTTTGTCAGATAATGATTATTTCAAATTGCTGTTTGAGTATGATTCTTATCGAAAATTCAAAAATAATGCTTTTTTAAACTTTATAGTTCCTATAATTTGCCTTACCATTATAGGCAGGGAGTTCCATAGTCTGATGGCATAAACAAAGAAAAGTCTAGACGAATTCAAATAATTAGAGGAGTGAGTTATGAGGTTCAAGGTTCGAGCAGAACGCGCAAGGCGGAGTTTATCAAACAGATAAGGTGGTGTCTTACTATGAATAATCTTATGTAAAAACAAGCAACATCTTGAATCAAGAAATTGCTTGAACGTACATCCTAGGATAAGTTTATGATATTGGGAAACGTGGTCAAATCTTCGCAAACCATAAACGTACCTGACCATGTCATTAAAAGCAACAACCAATTTCTGCATGGAGTGTGAATCAGGCCGACAGTAAACCACTGCAGCATAATCAATGATAGGTAGCAACAGAGATTTAATGAGCCTTAGCTTAGTGTCTAAAGGTGTCAAGGTGGAGAAAAGATTTAATTTTCGGAGACCACCATAAATTCGGCTGATGGTGAAATTGACATGATCATTTGCTGAGAGGGTGCGATTTATTTTAAAGCCTAAATTAGTGACAGATTCAACAAATTCAAGTTGAAAACAAGAAATAAAGACAGGTGGAAGATTTGTCACATCAAATTTCTTTTTAGAAATAGCAATGATCTGCGATTTAGCAGGATTAAGAGTTAACCCGTTGCACAATGACCAATTGTAGATCTCTAAAAGGTCTTCATTTAATCTGTAGATAAGGTCTTCCAACAAGTTAAATGGAGCGGAAAGGTATAATTGGACATCATCAGCATAAAGATGCAACATGACATTTTTGCACACTAGGGGGAGGTCATTAATGAACATGCAAAATAGCAAAGGACCCAAAATTGAACCTTGTGGAACACCAGAAAGTAGATTCATTGAATCCGAAAAAGTGTCACCAACTTTAACTCTCTGACTTCGGTGTTCAAAGTAGTTTTTAATTAAGCATACCGATCTTCTACTGAAGCCAAAGTACAAATCCAGTTTTTTACATAAGATCTCGTGGTTAACTCGGTCAAAGGCCTTGGAAAAATCAAGCAAACATAAAATAGTCAATTTATCCATATCATATTGAATTCTAATGTCGTCAAGTATCTTAACCATTGCCGTAGAACAGCTATGATTAAGGCGAAAACCCGATTGCACCGAAGAGAATAAATTATGGCGGCTAATGTGGTTAGAGATCTGCTTCGACAAAATTTTTTCAAAGACCTTAGACAGGCAGGGTAGTATGCTTATGGGTCGGAAGTCAGCACAAGATGAAGGATGGGTTTTTTTGGGTACAGGAATTACTTTGCCTAGTTTCCAGCAATCAGGGAACGATGAGCTGGTTATACAAAAATTAATTATGTGTGTGAAAATGGGAGGTAGTATAATTTTTATAAACTTAATTGGAACACCATCCTCACCTATAGAATTAGACTTAAGGGAATGAATGTTCATTATCAAATTAAGCTCAGAGATGATTTCAAAATCAAACTCACTTGAATCCCTATATAAAATGCTAGCATTAGGTGCAAAGTTTGAAACCTGTACATTACTTGTAAAATTGTTGTTGAGATCATTTGGGTCAGGAAAATTATTGTTAACAACCTCCTTTCTACCAACACCAATAGAGGGGTTTTCCTCAATAATTTCTTATTTGAGAGCAATGTTCACATCATTTCGAAACGTAGTTTTTTTTTTTTTTATAATCTACCCGTGCTCAAGGGATTATGATTACCCTTTAAATGTTTCAACACAGCGCGGGCGTGAAGTTACAGAAGAAAAAGAAGGATAGGAAAGATGTGTGGCACGATGTTCTGAGACTGAAGGTTGTTGTCTCAGATATTTTATCTCTAGGGATGGCGGCTGAACTAAAGCGGAGAATGCCGTGTCTTATTTCTATGTCGCTTACAATTCACATTATTTTATTCGTGTTCATCCTTGTTGGGCATACTAGTTTAACTCAATTACATGTTGTTAGTGTTATGCCTGAACAACATGCAATGAGTAAACCAGCAACCCATTGATGACAATTTTAGAAGGTTTTTAATGGAATTAAAACGACATAGACGACGGCAGGGATCGAACCTGTGATCATGAGGTTCACAGGCGAGCACACATCCATCGCGCCACGGCCACCCAGCAAAAGATCACAGACAGGGCTTTTTTGCTGAAAACGCTGGTCCAATCGGCAAATTTGTTGAACAGTTATTTAAATTGTTTTGGAGAAAGTAAAAATATTGCGCTGAATATTTCTTAGGCATTTGATAGAGTTGGCGCAGAGCCCACCCATCGAAAATGCGTGCATTTGGTTTCAACGAAACCCTTATCCTTTGCATAAGAAATTAGCTTCTAGATTGTTCAACATATGTTGCTTTGGACGGTTTCAAGTCTGATCTTCAGAAAACAAGTGCTAGAGTTCCACAGGGCTCCGACTCTCTTCGTAGAATTGCAGCGATATCGTATGAAAAGCTTATTAAGCTCCGATCTGTACAGCAATGGGGTATAAAAAAACCATGTGGAGTTTAATGCTTCGAAAACTCCAATGCTGTCTATTTTCGTTGAAGCAAAATGTATCCCTTATGCCATTGTCCTTGAATGGCCTTATATCCTTATATCAAAGAACCCGAGAAGATTTCAGTACTCGGTATGTGTGTCAACGACGATCTTCGTTGAAATGACCAAATTCTCGGGACCACCAAAAATTCTCCGAAATGCTTAGGATTTCTATATCGTTGTAAGAAATTTGTCATCCTCTCTGATCGGGCTCAAGTATAACCCAAAGAGTCGTTTTTCAGTTGTGTTAATTTAAGTAATTTTTTTTTTATGAAAAGAAAAAAATTACAAAAAGTTTTTGGTCAGTATTAAGTGTTGCCTCCCCTTGCTCGGATAACTTCCAGCATCCTTGTATTCATCGACCTCACGAGCCTGACGGTTAAATTTTGAGGAATTTCATTCCACTCTTCTTCAACTATGATTCGCAGGTCTGGAAGCCTTGTTGGAGGAGGTAACTAGGTTCGAACCCAACGTTTCAGTTCTTCCCATAAATGTTCTATCGCATTCAAGTCGGGGCTTCGAGCTGGCCAGTCCATCGTACGAATGCCGACGGACGTCACGTAGATAATGAGTCACCATATAAGCAATATGAGGCTGTGCATTATCATGTATTAACTGCATATCCTGCCCGATATATCTATCTGCGAGGATTTCAGCAATGTAGTGGTGAGAAGTCAATCCACGTTTACGACCTGTGCGTCGCTGGTCGATGAAAACTAAAGCTATATGTGCGCTTAAGGAGATGTCGCCCCAGACCATTACAGATCTTCTTCCATAAGCAACAGTTTCCTTGAGGCAACGTTGAGAATAACATTCACCAACGCGACGATATACTCTCTGACTTCGATCTTTTCCATGTAGACTCACCCTGGTCTCATCAGTAAAGAGTACATTACGCCACTGCTCTAACGTCAAATCCCTATGCTCTCGCGCAAATTGAAGCCGTGCTCGACGGTGGGCACCGCAGCTCTCTTTGGACTCAGGTTCTATTCAGAAATTCTCCTTCTGACGGTATTTGAACAATGAACACTTGGTGTTCGTCACGCAGAGTTTGTTGGACTTGAACTACATTGAGGTGGCGATTTCGTAGAATAGTAAGCTTAATAATTATGACGATCATCTGCTGCTGATGTAGCCCTAGGTCTGCCCGTACCTGGACTTGGATCGAATTCTCCAGTCTCTGGGTATCTTCTGTAAGCTCGTTGCACCAAAGATCTGCTGGATGGATCAGAGCTCCAAGGTAGCGGGTGGCCTGGTTTATTAACTGTCTGGTGCATATACACTACAGTGACTCAAGTTTAATAATTTTTATAAAAAATTTACATTTCGAAAAAAAATGTAAAAGCTCTGTTAAACTTTATTATCTTCAGGGTTTTCATTCCCAGTTTGCAGTAGTGATTTTGTTGTAGGTTGTGGACAGGGATGGAGCTTAGCTACGGTGGTAGGCTGACATAATGTCAGCGTAGAATGAGACTACTTCCTCGTTGTCCATGATTATGTTGTCTTCCAGAGTGTCCATCACACTGAAGTACCTCGGTTCGGGATTGCGTTCTTCAGTGGTTATCCCTTTCATAAGCTGATTAGGTTGGTCGATGATTTTCCATATTAGTTTCATTGTTAAAAGCATTATATATTTGTCCTGTGGGATTAAATTCACGTCTGTGTATAGACATGCGTCTATGCGTCCTTCATAGCTGTCTTCCATATTGAAAATCAGACTGGGTATCAAGATCACTGATCGCAAGAGCTGCTTTTGTAGATTAATGTCTTTGTCGGTTGGCTGAGACCTGATCTTCTTTTCAGCAATAGTTGTAACCGGCTGAAGGTCCAACTGGCCTTTTTCAGCACATTTGTTGAGTGCAAATTAAACCTTCGCAAGTCGTTGAAGTGCACTCCCACGTACTGGATGTTTTGTTCTGCCGCTATGACGGATCCGTCAGGGAGTCTCAGGACCAGATTTCTGTAAATGTGTGCGGTACGAGTGCTCCTACCAGTTGAAGGTCTCCTGAAGCAAATAAGTTCCGATTTGGAAGTGTTGATCCGGATGCCCCATTTCTGGTAGAATTGGAAAAGGTTGTCGATGCGGGTTTCTACTTTTCGGACAGCGATGAGTGGTGACATTGATGTGGCGTAGGTGAGAGAGTCATCAGCATATAGAAGATTCGGAAGTCATTGAGTTGTAGAGAATGGGGCCTAGTTTTGAGCCTTGGGCAACTTCAGCTCTGGTGGTCTTCATGTTTGACTTGTAGTTATCTAGTTGGACGAAAAATTTCCTAAGAGATAGGAAAGAAAAGAGAATTTAATAAAATGGCAGATGAACTTGCATGATATGAAGTTTGTGGATTAGGCCGTCTATCCATCGAATGCTTTCTCGACATCCAGAATGCACCCGACAGTGACACGAAAATGGTCGTACTGTGTTTAACATTATAAGGGTATCACAATAAACCCTTGAGCACTTGTGAATTATATAAAACAACAAAAGAAACGTTACTTATGCAGCATACTTCCCGAGTTACAGAGTTTTTACATCAGAGAGATCGTTTTTATCATTTTGTAAAACTTTGAGCTCGGCTACACCCTAATGCACAAACATACATCCACTTATAGTTGTCGTGTGTTTCTACCATTATAAGCCATGCAAATAGGTATGTATGTTTGTGACTCAGCTGTCCGCTTTACTGCATTCCTATTTACAAGTGGCATAAATACAAACTGTACAAAAGCAATGGAAGGTACAGGTTTGAAAATAAGAAGCTTGTACGAGTATGTGTGGTTGTTGTCTTGACAAGATTATACTTTACTCACATTTCCATGAAATAAAGTAAAATCGTCCCCAGAAGAGCTCAAACGATGCAAGTAAAATGTTCCCTTCAAAACTAACAATATTTATTTGTCTTTGCCTAGATATGTATTTTACAAAAAGAGGGAATCTTTTAAAATAAAATACATCACAGCTTCATCATAATAAGTCATAGCTAGATCTTAACACAGACTTGCAACTAAAATAGAAAATATTGAAGTCTTATTCTAATTATTTCATCTATGCAACAATTTGATAATCAACTATAAATATTTGTCAACCATCTTTTCCATGTTGTATGAACAAATAGTTATAAGACGTAAAATATAGTCCTTCCGAATTCTTAAGGAACAAAGGTCCATTAAAGTCAAAGATAATTTTGTATTATTTATCAGATAGCACATAGCCTAGATGCTCGAGGCTAATTGAGACAATCCTATCATAGAAGATAGGATTTTAAAGCGAAGGTTATTTTCCATCTGAATTGTTATACAAGAGCAAAATCCCCATATACCTCACAGTTAAGAAAACTATTTAGATAGTATCCATACAAAGGTTAACAATAAACATTAATACTCGTACACATACCTATACACTCGATATCTGTATTTCACTCTCAAATCTTCTAAATGCCAATTCAGTTACCCCAAAAAAAGAAAAAAATACGACTTGCAAAATAGTTTCTTGGGAATGAATGTATTTGACTTCGTTTGAAAATGTTTAAGTTGGGCCCAAGGAGAGAAGGGAAGTTCTCCGGTTTTATCCTTCGGGAAAAGTATATGTTTTTCTTTCTTGTTACTTCCACAAGAAACATAATTCAATTCTCAAGAACCTCAGGCATGATGATGTACATATTATTGTGTTTATCCTTGTCCGGGAATTATTTTCTTGGCAAATTTGAACTATTTTATTAGGAAATATTGACAAGATTGAAAACTTCAACAATGTGTGTGGCAGATACACTCATATACACTCATGTTGTATAATATTGTCAAGTTCAGAAATGTCAACTATTTTCTAAGAATTTCATGCAGTTGTGCAGTTCGGCGAGGGAGTCTTCTTATATTATTATTATATATTAGGGTGTGTCGAAATAATTTACATGTTTATTTTTCATTTTTGGTCTCAAGAAACATTCAAATAGAATAACAAAATAAGAATCCTGACGTGACGTTTTTATATGGACGCCTTAGGGCAGTGAAGGAATTTTTTGTTTTTATTTATTTAACATCCATCAAGTACATTAACTTTCTTAAATAAAAAACAGTAGGTAATAAATATAATTTTGAGACAATAATATGTATGTATGTACATATCAAAATAGCATATCTTAAGCTAATAACAAATTAAATAATTTACTGAACTAAAATGACATAGAGGGTGGGCCAAATGCAAGTTTCTTTTTAAAAATGCAAAATTAATTATTTTTCTATGTATTATGGCTTTATATGGAACACAATGTCGTTCAAGTAAATGCCTCGGCTGGCTTCGTAGTGGCACACTCCAATTTCCCAAGAACTTGTTGAAGGTTTCGGGCTGTAGCTCACTATTGCTTGGATGATATCTTAAGTGCTTAAATTGTTTTCTGATTGTTGGCATAACATCGGCCCTTCACGGTTCCCCACAAGTCCAAATGGTCTGTGACATTGCGCGCCATTCTGCATGAACCAGAAGTCGTCCAAATCCATGACTTCAATTTCAGCAAAAAGAAAGTCGGTTAACATGGCTCTGTAATGCCCACCGTTGATCGAAACGTTGTTTCCAGCCTCATTTTCGAAGAAAAATGCTCTACCACTCCACATTCCACACCAAACTGTCACTCTCTGTGAATGCATTCGCTTCTGGACAATAACGTGCGGGTTTTCCGAGTCCCGGATGCTGCAATTTCATTTCTAAGGCCCAAACTGCGAAGCGATAACGAAGCGGATGGTAGGGACCCTTCAATTGCTGAGTCAATTGCACCTTCTAAGCGAATAATCCGAGATCTTTGTGTAGAATTCTATTCAGTCTTGTGCGTATAAAATGTTGAGCTGTTGAGATCGATGGCGAGTTAATGTTCATGAATTAAGTCTCACACTCTCCACTACGGCAAACACGTTCTCGTCTGTCTCGTCATTCGCAACGTACGATGACAGGGATCATGAGTGTTGTCCACTAAACTAAACTAAATTCTGCGCGGTTCATGGCTCCCCATTTAAAGATCAGAATTTAATGAGCTTATCATACGCTGCCGTTGGAAGTCCACATCCGAAGGACAAGGATGTGAATCTAAAAACGAATATGAGAAGCTGAGGGTACTTTCGTCAGCGAAACAAATAAGTGGATTAGCAGTTTCAGACAAAAGATCATTTATGAACATAATGAAGAGTATCGTAGACAGAACGGAGCCCTGTGGCACACCAGCGTTTATTTTATGAAATTCATACTTAAAATCATCCAGTATAACTTGTACTGGACGGTTTGAAAGGTAGTTTCTAATCCAACGAAGAATAGATTCATCAACACCAAAAGTACGAATTTTCTATAAAACAGCTTGATGCCAAACTTTATCAAATGCCTTTGAAATATCAAGTGCAAAAATCTCACTTTCTCCAAAACGATGTAAGGATTTGTGTCACTGTTCGGTGAGATAAGCCATGAGATCACCAGTGGACCTATTGCTACGATAACCATACTGCCGGTCATTAAGAAGAGAAGTTTTTTATTCTTCAAAATATTTCTTGAGCTGATAATTTATCAGCGTTTACATGACCTTAGAAGGAAGGAATGTAAGTAAAATTGGACATTAGTTAGAGGCGGAAGAAGATTCGAAATTTTTACAGACAGGTTACTGAGTAGTTTTGCCAGCGTTGAAAAAAACCTCTTTAGAACAATTGACCAATACTATCCGGGCCAGCGGATTTGTGAATGTCAAGATATTTTAGTACTCTAGCTGCACGAGTGCGAAAGAAGATTCGTCCCATAAAATCGTTTACGCTCTCAAGTACAGGAGGAGTCTTGTCACTCCCTAGTAGCGTCGAATTAACAGCAAACTGCGCTGCAAGTAAATCGGCTTAATCTATTAAGCTTACGATAGTACTGTCAATGCACACGAGCATTGGAACTGAGGATTTCATAGTGTTTCGTACGTTTTTTAAAAATGACCATACATTTTTACTTCCTTTGGGACAAAATATTTGAGACCATATCTGCACTGGAGTCTACATCACTATCGAGAGTGCCCAGTTGGCTTTCTCGTACAGCCAAACGGTTCTTGCAGGTTTTTTTCTTTAACTGGGGTTTGTTAAGACGAGAAATCCACAGATATGACACAATGGTCTGATGTGCCTAGATGCGATAATAGATTTATGGTGTACTTATTAGGTTTACACTTAGACGTAAGGAACAAGTGTAGAGTCTTGGCGGATTGACCTACAACATCAGGAATCTGAGTTGGCTCTTCAACAAGCTGAGTCAGGTTGTTTAACATAGCAAAAATCTCGAATACCTTTATTCGGGTGTTGCCGGTCCAGAATATCGCAGCCATGAAGAGTTGTGTACATTTAAATCGCCCGTGATAACGATCTCACTGTGTCTCTGGATAGAGTCGGACAGGACATTGAATTCAGTAGAAGTCGTATTACTATCCAAACTTGTGTTGCGATAAATAAAATGAATGTATGAATGATGTGCTCTTGAACTATGAATTTCAACCACATAGGTATAATTAATTTTTTTTTTATTTAGAAGCCACACTGTGGTAGGAGCTGATAGGCAACTATTACAATACACAGAACACAAAAGAAAACCAAAACTAGACAATTAACTTAGCAGGTATTAACTTTTTTTAATTTAATATCATCGTTCCGTAGCACTCGCCATTGATTGTTACCGCCTCGCACGTTTTCGAAAAAGTAGGGACCAATGACGCCGCCGACCCAAAACCCACACCAGACGGTAACTTGTGACGATACATTGTCACATTGTGAGCCTTGTGTGAGGTGATAACGTACCATATGCGTTGACTATGGTCAATGCCATTTGGACGTGCTGTTTAAACGTGGGTTGCTTACCATGGTGATTTGGTATCAGTAACTGAATAACAAAGTTCAGATTTGGCAGAAATGTCATCAAAACAACATGGCCGCCACAGACCTCCAAAATCTATCCGCGCCAATTGCTTTTACGTTAAGTTTTAAACCCTAATACGTATGTATGTATTTCGAAAACCAGATGGTCCATATTTTTGAGGCACGGCAATTAACAATTTTTTAGCATTATCTAGGATATTTAGAGACATTGCCCTTTTATTAAAAAAAAACAAAATTACGGTGGTTAGTGTTGTTAAAAAATGTTAAAAAAAAACTATAATATTAGTCGGTTTATTTTTAGAGTGCTGACTGTACTTTGAGAACGAAATGAAAAATAATAGCTACTTCTGTCTGGAAAATTACATTACTCCTGGCAAACGGAATCCTTTTTCGATTGCAGGTCCTACCCAATGCCATTAATCGTGCAATGTTATGTGATTTGCGCTCGATTTAACTTTTGGCAAATTTTCAAAATAATATTTATCTCGCGCCTCGGCTAATTTGATTGCAAGGTCGTCATTGTGAAAGTAGACAGATCTAAATTTTGAAAGGACGATATGCTACCTAACTGCAAGTGCTCGGCTCAGACAAACACATGGAAACTACCCCCAACTCACATTGTTACCTACATTACTCAATCAAATGACCGTAGGGGCCTGTGTTTGAGGTTTGCTTCCCAGGACATTATGTATACTGTATATTCAGGGATCGCGAATCGTTTCAATTACTCATGTGGCAGCGAGCCGAATTAACATTTGGGCTTCGCTCAAACTGCACGGAACAACAAATTTATATTAATTTCATTGTTTAGCCGAACACGGACGGTTCCAGTTCCGGTCCGGTTGTGAGGGTCTGACCGTAATGTTCGGTGCGCCGATGTATGGAAATGTGTCGATGATAATTATTATCGGTTTGTTGGCGGACGGAAATCATTGTTGCTATTATTTTTTACGTTAACCATTTGGTACTGTTTCGTAAAGGTCTATGTATCTGTGTATGTATATAGTGAACTTTCGTTCCATTTTTAGATTTTGGTGTAAATATACATATGATGTAGGGAATGGCATCAGTTAAATTGGGTAAAGTTAACGGCTTGCACTACCTTCTGTATTTAAATAGTCACTTTAACGCTATAATCATTAGACAGCAGAGGTAATGTGAGTGTGTTCAAGTTAAGTGTTGAGTATTCGAATAAATGAATACTCCCTTACACGTGACAATAAAAAAGTAATTCAATCAAATTTGATTTTGGTAGCTTATAATTATTTGATATTTAAAACAGAAATGTTTGTGTATAAAAAAAGCTGCATTTTAGAATTGTAGGGCGTAGTGTCATGGAAAATCATTGTATATTTGGATTAAATTAAAACAAGGCTTATTAAATTATACTCGTAATAACCAACTTCTCCGAAAAACAAATTTGATTTGCTGCCTCAGAATTTTAAACTTTTGATCTACTACATATTTGTAGAAGAAATAAAATTTAAAATAATATTTGATAAGAAAAAGAGAAATTAATCGCAAATATAAAATAGGTAAAATATAAAATACAAAAATATATTAGAGGGACAACAGCTCGCAGAGATCCTGAACCTAACAACTTGCAACTCCCAACCATTCATGTGTGCGTTTTGGTGGGAAGAATGAAGATGATCTAAAATTTTCTTCAGAGTCCGAACGGCTTAGATGAGAAGAATTTTGTATGACAAGAAATACTCTTGAAGGATTTTTCACTTCATCGGAAGAGCCAGTATCTCTGAAAAAAAAAAAAAATTGGTTCTGTTTTAAGTGACAGCTGATCTGATCCCAAACTTTCGGCGCTCTGAGCAGAGAGATACGATAGTCCAACGCACTTACAATTATGCCAAAGAGTACTACATAGAAATTTTTACTTGGGGCCATCCAGATTTTGATGTAGATTTAACATCCCTGCTTTACGTAAAACCTTGTCAAATGAGACTGTATGCAAATATACTTAGATTAAAGTCTGACAATTTACAATATGTATCGTTTAACAATCATTGATTCTGTTCAAATTGTGACAACTACCAAAAAAAAAAAAAAATGCACGATTGAAGCGCACGAACTTGCTCTTATGTAAAAGGCTAAAAATTTTAAAAATTGTTGTTTCTAGAGAAAAATATTCATAACCATACAACAACTCCTTTAGTAGTTCGAGCTTAAATAGGATGCCATGTCAATTCTTAAGCAAAAATTATAAATCGTTGTAGCTAGCTCGAGATTTTGATCAAAGTTGACATTACAACGGTAGCGAAGACTAAAAAAGTGGGTCTCGCAATTCTGTCTGTCTGTCGGTTCGACTACAGCCTAAACGACTCGGCCGATTTTCCTTAAACTTGGTAGATATCATTTTTAATTCTTTCCCCCCACAGGTTTTTTTTTTTTTTTAAGACCAAAAATAACGGTACCTGCCATACGATTTTTTTTCGAAATTTTATAAATATTTTTTTTCTCAAAAACTGTTCGACAGATTAAAAAAAATAAAAACACAAAAAAATTTCATTTAGTTAAGGCTAGGTACTAGTTGAAAAAAAAATTTCCGAAAAATGGTTATTGAGGGTAGCCTCCATGAAACCATTTTCTTGCTTTTGATTTTCTCAAAAACGGTACAACCGATTTTGATCATTTCTTAGTTTTTGCTAAGGCTCCCCAAAAACTTAATTAAAAATAAAGGTAGGTACCCACCATACAAATGTTAAAAATTAAAAAAAAATGGTTTTCAAAAATCGTATTTTTCTCGAAAACGGCGCATAATTTGATAATTTTTTGTTTGTTTCAATTAATTTTAACGATCTTTAATTTAATTGAAAGAAATTGAAATTAAGATACATATTACAGTTTGTACCTTCCATAGAACCATTTTTTTTTCAAATTTTGAATTACTCATTATTGACATAACGGATTTTAATGAAATTGTTTATAGAGATGCTTCTTAAAGGTTTAAAAAACATTGCATTGCAAAACTTAAAACAAAAAGTATTTTATGAATTTTTGAAAAAAAATAATTTTTTTTTTTTGGAAAATTCGATATTTCGAAAACGGCTCCATATATTTTTTGGAAATTTAATTTTTATTCGAACCATAATAAAAATTTAAGGTTGGCGTACCAAATTTTTTCTCAAGAATCTTTTAAAAATTTTGTATATAAAAGCTCATTTTTTTAAGAAACAACTACAACTACAACTTATAACTTTTGTTCTTGCTTAAATTTATATTTGCATAGCATTCTGTTTTTGTCTCTTACTACTAAAACAATTTAAAAACTTAAACGTTCGTTTTTAAAATTCCCGAGCAAGTTCGTGTGACCCAGTCGTGCATTTTATTTAATTAAATTTCCAAAAAAAAAAAATATTGACATATCGAATTTAAGAAAAAAAAATATTTTTTTGTTTTTTTTTTTTTACAAAATATCCACATTTTTTTATTATTATTTTATTTTTAAATTTTTTTTTAATGAGTTTTGAAATGCAATGTTTTTTAAAACATTTTAGAAGCATTTCATTGAAAACCGTTATACCGATAATGAGAAATTCAAAAAAAGAAAAAATGGTTATTTTTAGATATACAGAAAAATTTTCATACATCTTGTAGATCGTATTTAAAAAGTTTTTAGTTGTAAGTTTAAAGAGAAATAGACCAGTTATCGAAATGTATAGAGTTTTGAAAAAAAGAAAAATTGAACATCCAAATACAAAAAAAGACAATATCCCTGCGATAGATTTTTCCTCGTTTTCCTCTTCCTTCTTTTCGTCTTCTTTTATTTTTCCCAATAGGTTTTCAATATTTTTATCCTCCGTATTTTTTTTTTCCACCTCCACTATTATCCTCTTGTTATCTTTTTAATTTCTACCTTTTTTTTCTACAACTAAATTTCTTTTCTATTTGTTTTCCATTTATAATTTCACCACTGTTTTAATGATTTTTTTTCTCAGCTTCTGACTTGTTTCTCAAATAAGATTAGAGTGACTTCCAAGTTTTTTTCTCCTGGATAGCCGCTCAAAATTTCGCTCCATACCCTCGTGCTTTCAGCCAATTCGGTTTCGCGGATTTCGATCACGTCATCGACAGCCAATCTCCGCAAATTCTCTTTCCGTCAGTTTCTTCCGAACTTTCCATGGAATTCGCCGTCACGACGTTTCCTTTGGTTAGTCCCCTATTACACGTTGCCTCATGAGGCATGTCTCATTTTTGACTTTCCTCTTAAATTTGTATCCCATGAGGCAAAAGCTATTACACGTTGACTCATGTCTCATGAGACTCATGTCTCAAATTTGACTGTTGTTCGTATTTTTTAATGCACAATACAACATAAAACGAATTTGAGAAAAAGAAACGTCAAAATGAGACAACTAAAAATCAGCCCGGTACTCACCGGGATTATTTTTTGGCATCTCATTTCCTCATATCTGCTTTCTTTTTCGCACTTACGTGAGCCTTGTCTCGTGAGACATCGTGTAATAGGGGACTTAGTTCACAATTATCCCCACAGTTTTGCGCTGATAGAAAAAAAATCTTTAAAACCCCAAGAAGAATTAATAAGGACTCGCGCACATTAGTCCCCACAGAATTTTTAACAATAATAATAATAATTTATTAGAGAGGAAAGCAAAAGAAAGAGGAATCGATCAAGTTGAATACATTTACGTTGTAGGTCGTGATTGGCTTCCAACTCAGACAAGGGGGGAATGGGAACTCTCACACTTAACGTTCCATCTTTTACAAATCCATTAGTTTTTAGTTGTATAATTTTAGGTTAGGCACTCGGCCGTTCTTCTTTTAGAGCAACATCGACGTTAGAAGTACAAGCGTGTCTTCAACGTTTTCAAATTCGAAACCCTTGAAACAGACCGCCCGTCTGTCAGAGTGTCAGTACTCATTGAAGATTTATTTGTTTTACCATACTGAGAGAGAGAGAACCACTGGCTGATGGACCATGGTCGCCCTGCTCTCTCGCACTATCGCAAAACGAACACCTGTGTAATAAAAGGAAATTTGGAAGGACGCAAGGAAAAGGGAATAGAAAGAATGAAGATTGTTGCGGTTAATTTTTACCGTAACAGTTTTACTTAAAATCATTGTCATATTCGTGTTTATTATGATTTTTTAATATTTTCAAATTTGTGATTTCAAAATCCCAGCGAATATAAAAAACGGAAAGTTCTTTGCAGCAACGAAATCGACAAAGTTTTAAACATTTGGAGGAAAATTATCGACGGCTAAGGCCTAGTACTCACCTACCGTGAAATGAAAAATGAATACGTTCCAAATTACACGCGGAGAATAAAAATGAAAATAGAATAAACTTTTCCACGTGAATTTTTGATACTCACCTGAAATACTGAATAGGTACTCATATTTTTTGCTTTCATTAAGTAAACTCTCGAGAGCAGTATCAAAAAATTCGTTTTCCATGTTTTATTTCTGTTTATAAATTTTCAATTTTTTATTTTTAAGCAAAATATTTAAATTATTAACTGATGAATGTCACAGTTTTCCACGCTGCTTTAAACTTTTTCCTGATGGTTGTACATTGAGAAATGAAAATTTGGCGTGGAAAAAGTTGTGGAACATAATTGTTTTTCCAATCCACATTTTGGTACTCACCTCTCGTTGGGGATTTCATGCGAGTGAACTAGCCGTCACAATAGTTTAATTCGATCTTTTCACTGCTTATCTTCAGTACCCAATTACGGTTGTATTCGAATAGGTTTAAATTGAGCTCTATGAGATGGAGTCGTCTGCATGAAGCTTAGTCTTTGTAACTGGTATATTAGCTGGTTGATCAGCTCTTTAAATATTGAACAGCTGCATTCCACGTTTTGATCCTTGAGGGACTCAAGTATTGATTCCCTTGGTTGATGATTTTTCTACCTTTGCATAAAAAAGTCTATGGGTTAGAAATTTTTGTTTATTATTTTTAGTGATAAGTCCAAGTTCCAAGAGTTTGCATAGTAACCCCTTTCTAACGCTATCGAAAGGTTTTTCGATGTTCAGCGAGCCCCTATAGTCGTGCAATCACTATATGATATACATACCAAGTCTGTATTTTTTTTAAGAGTTTTTTTTTTTTTTTTTTTTTTTTTTTTATAATCTACCCGCGCTCAAGGGATTATGATTACCCTTTAAATGTTTCAACACAGCGCGGGCGTGAAGTTAATGAAGAGAAAGAAGGATAGGAAAGATGTGTGGCACGATGTTCTGAGACTGTTGGTGGTTGTCTCAGATATTTTTATCTCCAGGGATGGCGGCTGAGCTAAAGCGGAGAACTGCCGTGACTTATTTCTATGTCACTCATAATTCACATTATTTTTTTATTCGTAGTCATCCTTGTTGGGCATACTAGTTTAACTCAATTACATGTTGTTAGTGTTATGCCTGAACAACATGTAATGAGTAAACCAGCAACCCATTGACGACAATTTTTAGAAGGTTTTTTAATGGAATTAAAGCGACATAGACGACGGCAGGGATCGAACCTGTCATCATGAGGTTGACAGGCGATCACACATCCATCGCGCCACGGCCACCCCCTAAGAGTTGGTTTAAATACACTTAAAATATTAAACACAAACAAGATTGACTTTGATCCTCTCAGTATTGACATTGGATGAACAATTTTGCCGTGTTAATCATTTTACATTCGAAGAGTGTGACAAAAGAAAGAATCTCTACCTATACCTGACAATCCGCCCGAAATTGGGCTTAAGGTTAAGGGTGGAATTATTTAAGAGAAAAGTGATTCTTTTTTCCACATACCGAGATATCGATGCCAAATAACCTGTTGACAAATTTATAGATTTCTTTTTTTAAATCTCTCCACAAAAACAATATTTTACAATTTAAATTTAGTCAGTTCGAAATATTAATTTTCAAAAGAAATCATGAAAAAAAATCGTTTCTAAGGCTTAAACAAAAAAAAGGGTTCAACCTTTCCCATGAACGACAAGTGTTCCCGCTATAGCTAACATACGATATAAAGGTCATTCAAAACATTCTTTAGAATTTATATTTGTATTATAATAAGGCTTTGAAATAACAAAAAAGTAAATCATCTATGAACCGTATAAATAATCAAAATACAGATCTTTTTTTTGTTTAAATTGAATACTATCTTCCTTTGTGTAATATATTCCCCAAAAAACCTTACCCAAATCAGTTGAGAAGTTGGGAAACATTGACTTTGTTCGGTCAATTTATTTTTAATTTTTTTTTTTATTTCTTCTCTTAAAATGAAGATTCGTTGAAGCAAACTCTGAGGTCGAAGGTAAATAGATCTGCCAAAGCTTTTAAAATTGTTCATCTTTATGTGAATTGAATGAAAGTTTGAGGATGGAAGTTAAAGGTCCACTTAAAATCATAGGGTGCATTTTCTATTATTTATTTAGATTAATGTTTGAGACACAGAATTGTCTTGAGCTTTTTCTATATAAAAGTCAGCCTAACAAAATGAGTTTTTTTCAAGCTGATGAGAACTAAGATATGTATGTGTGAATTCTATTTAATTGTTTTTAAAATTCAATATTTATACAATATTTGAATTTTTAGTTTCAATAAATTTTTCATGATATGACATTTGACATAATATTACCTTCATCACTAAAAATCACGAAATCACTGCATACATTTGTGGTGATATTCTTATACATTTATCACATAGATGCTCTGATTTATGAAAAATTGCTTGCAGTTGTAAAAGGTTTTATCAAAGGTATCTTATATATCTGGTAATGTATAAAGTCACCAATGCACAACACATTTTTGACTTATATTCCCTTAAAAACGACTCTCTATAATAAAGAATTTTAGTGTATTTAGAAAACGAAATTAATAAATATTTTTAAAGAGTTATCCGTTACTAAATCGCCAATTTTGAAGAGTTAAAGCTATCCGCTCGCTATCGCATGTCTTATTACTTATTTATTAATAAGAAATAGCAAGTTCATTTGATGTAACAATGCCAGTTCTCTGATATTTGTTGTTTATCAAAGGGGTATTAATATTGTCTCCTTATAATAATAAATAGATTTGAAAAGTTGTTTTTTTGTTAGATAAGATTAGATTATTAGGTTAGGGTTGATCTCAGAAACCACAAAACAAACGTACCCAATTGTTTAGAGCTAATATTTACTAAAATTAAGCTAGTTTTGGGTGAAATGGGGTTTGAAATAAAATACTATACGATCTTAAACATATTTAGTGTTTGTACTAAAAGATGTACTAATAGCTTGATTAAGGCATTAGATATGTTTTGAAAAATTACTTTTTACTATTACTTATCTTGTAAGCAGTTGATGACAACGATAGTGCTTAGAGTAAAAGGTTGGAAAATAGTTGAAGATTTTTGACAAAAAACGGACCAAGATTCTAACTACAACTACCTCAGTTCTGGTGACTCACTTAAGACGGATTCCTGCAAAAATCTTTCAAAAGCAGTTGGAATCGGTTAACTGCATAGAACTTACTGCAAATCTCATCAGTTATCTATAACGAAACATTCCTTTCTTATTATACGATTCAGCAAAAACCAATAGAGTTCCATTCTTCCTGGGCGCTGTGAATTTTTGAGTTATCAATTTCGTGAATCAGTTTTTTACGATGGCAAGGATCCGAGTGGTCTTATTTTCAATTAATCTTCCGCATAGATGCGGCTGAATTAGAGCGATGGTAGGTGTTATGTTCACCTTAAGGACATCCGTCGATTGTGGTTTATTCACATAGACCTGTGACTTCAGGAAACAAAGTTTAGTGGGGTCAAATCGCATAGTATTGGTGGCAAATTAATGTCACCTCTGCGGGAAATATTATTACCCTCAAATCGTTCATGCAGAATGTCAATCGTGGCGTTCGATGTCTGGCACTAGCCTCATCTTGCTGGAACCACATGTCGTCTAGATCCATATGGTTCAATTTTGGCCATAAGAAGTTAGTTGGCATCGTTCTGTAGCTCTCACCATTAACGGTAACCGCCACATGAACGTCGTTTTCGAAAAATTAAGGGCTAACGACGTCACCAGCCCAAAATCCACACCAAACGGTAACTTTTTGAAGATGCATTGATACCTGGTGAAGCTCGTGTGGGTTGGTTTTGTTCCATATATGGAGGGCTCACAGCTGTACCGAACCAAGTCATAAAAAAAATCCAAAACTAACGCCAAAATTTACGCAAAATTGACCTCTATTTAGCTCTAAATAGAACTATGTAACTCTAAATGAACTATGTAGTCCATTACAGCTCTAAATAGAGGTCAATTTTGCGGAAATTTTGGAGTTAGTTTTGGATTTTTTTTTTATGACTTGGTTCGGTTCAGCTGTGAGCCCTCCACATGGAAATTTTGTTTACTTACCCAAAAATGCGCCTCGTTACTAAAGATGATTTTTCGGCCAAAATTGGGGTCCTCTCACAAACACTCCGAAGCCCAGTAAACGAACAAATGGCGTTGCCACTGGTCATGAACTTCGAGCTGCTCGGTAATTTGGATATTTACGGGTGTAGACTAAAGTTCAAACGGAAAATTCGCCAAGTTTAAGGCCACGTTCTTGGTCACAGCTAGAAGAATCGACTACCTCGGATACTGCTGTACACTTTCACGAACTGTGATGATGTACTTGGTTCACATTTGACATAGGAAAGTCGGCTGAATGATTACTGAACCAGTCGTCTTAAAATTTGGCCTCCAACCGTTGAAAATCGACTATGGAAGGGCACCATGTATAGCGTAAATTGGGCGCAATACGCGGAAGGTTTTCAATAACGAACACACATTTTAATAATTAAGTTTTTTCATTTGGACGTGCTAAAACTAACCATTCTGATTTGGCATTAGTAACTGAATAACAAAAAAAAAGATTTGAAAGATGTCGCTAAAACAACATGGCTACCATAAGCCTGCAAAATCTACACACGCCAATTGAAAAACTCTTTACTATTATACAAAAGTGTCAGTTTTTGTCCAGATTTCTCAAAAAGACCATGTACATAATAATTTGGATAAAACTGCGTTCTAGGTTTTCGACAAAAAAAAATTGTTAACTTTCCAAATATCTAAAGTATTTTAAGCGATATTGGAGTAAAATTGTATAAACCTTTTTCAAACCAGTCAATATTATTTATAGGATCACAGATTTCTGTAAAAATTATTTTGAAAGCTGAAGCCGAATCTTTTGAAATGTTAGAGGTCATAAAGTGCACTTTAATGTTAAGGTGTTTTTCTAAGTTTAAAAAAGGTTGAAAACAGTCATTTCAGACTAAAACAAATTGAACGAAAAACGTTTTTGGATCTTTCACTTTTTTTTTCAAGATTTTGGGCTTTGCCAAAAGAGTTGAATATTAAAAACGCAAATCAGTTGACGATCATGAAATTCCCTTTATTGCGGTAACTTACAAATCTACAACTAGAACAATTTTCAACTTCGAAAACAGATGTTTGGCTTTATCCTGTTGAATATCAGTGATTTAGTACTCCTCCATCAAGAATAATATAAATTATTCGCTATATAAATATTATTTTATCAAGAAAAACAAAATGAAAATTACTTAGGACCATTTTTGTTTGAAACGCAAGTTGAAATTTCTTTTTATTTCATTAATTGTTTTCTCAACTCCCGAGTTGAAAATCTAAAGTTCCCTGGGATATTTGTTAAATTAAAATACAAACTGTCATTTACAAAATTAAATTTCGATTTATTCGGTCAATAAAATTTAGTTTTATTGTAATGAAATACATATGTTTTCCTCGATCTACCGTGGGTGAAAATAAGTTGTTAAAAATCGGGAACGTTTTGTATTGTATGGAATTGTTGATGGTACATTTGTGGAAGCTAACATATCAACAAATCCGGGTATTTCTGGATAACTTGTATTTGAATAGCCAAGTCCCCAAGTGAGTAAATTCACCTACATATTTCAAATCTACTTTTCAATCGTGATAAGTTGAAAATGTTTTGGTCATGTGCTGAGCTCAATGTAATAAACATATTAATGCACTTGCTAAAACTTAATGTTTCACATATTATTTGTATTAATAAAAAACTAGTAATACATGCCAGCGAGCTACAATATCATTTATTTTAAATTTCGCACAGGCTACCGTCTGGACTTTTAGAGGAAACCATTCCTTGCGATTTCTTAAGGTTTCTGCATCTCTTCCACCTGCACTAATTGTCCTACCTATGAAACTTGGCTTTAGCGAAAAAGCCTCGTGAAGCTTCAAGCTTTTCCTCATGCGTTTCCGGCATTCGAAATAACCGTGGTGCTAGATTGACAATTGCTTTCGACACTCGTTTCAGAACGTGATGCACGCTGGAAATGCTTACTCTACTGAAGAAAAGTCAATTGCATTGATCCGAGCGCAAAAAATCGTAGTGCTACCAATAACTTTGTGATTGTCCACAATTCACAAGATATATTTAAAAGGGAACTTAAGTTTTAAGGTCACGGCTAGTTTAAGACTATTACCGTCTCTTGTCGGAAGGAAGTGAATCTCTTATCAAGTCTACCAACATCATTGATGTCTGGTTTTAAAAGACGAAAGCGGTAGATGAATTCACGGTCGTACTACTTTTCAACTTCAATGAGCGGCAACATCTTGTATTGTCTTCTTTCAAAGAACAATGGCTCAGTTACATTATCTTCACTTTTACTGCTTGACGAAGTTGATGGACACTTTTCCCAAAAATAATTCAGTGTTCCTGCGGATCGGCACTTACTTTTAGCAACAAAATGTTGTAATTCTTTTTGTAAAAATTAGTCCAAGCAAGTATTCGTCTAATTGCATTCAAATTTTACTCAAAATCGAGTTGTAATATGGTCAAATTTGTAAGACAAAATTTTTTCTGATGGAGTTTTCTGATGAGCTATAACTGGCCCCTAAGGACTGCTAAAAAAAATCTGCTTGTTTTTATTATCATATTATTGGTTTCGAAGGAACTACAATTTTGACTAAAATTCATTTTTACTTGAGAAATAAAGGTACAACACATTGGGAAAAAATTTAACTCCCGGTTGTGATGTACCTTGGAGTACAATGGTTAGATATACTTACCGGATCTTGGGTCTAAATAAAGAAGGTACACAAACCTTTAGTATTAAGGTCTTTCCTTATTGTAATCTAATAATTAGTAAATTCAAAAATTCCTAAAGATATATTTTAGGATAAATTCTGAGTTGATTAATTCACTACTGTCCATCCACGGCTCTTCAGAGTGCTTTCTCTCAGAAATGGTGTTTATTTGAGTGGTACTTTCTGTCATTCTAGTCACCAATTACTTCCCTCGCAGTTAAACTTCAACTTTTATACGTCTCATCAATCAATGTTTTCAACTGGTTACCAGGGGTCTAAGCCGGCTTATAAAACATTGTTTCCGTTGGCTTCCACGTCTCTTAAGTGGCAAACAGTATTTCCTCGGTTCTAATCCGGATTATCAAACTGTGCTTCTAGTGGCTTTCCAATAATCTGTCATAATCTTTTTCTATGCAATCGTAGCCGTAAGTTTCTCAATTTATCTCATTGATTTGAAGGGCTTTTTGCTTGGTTTTTCAGACCAAGACTAACTACCCATAATTTTTTTTTCGAAATTAAAGAAAATATTTTTTTAAAGTTCAAAACATTTTTCAAAAAATTGTTATTTTTCTGTAATTTACTATTTATTGTTTTCAATTTTTTTCAGAACAGTCCAACTGGTTTTGATCAGTTTTTCAATGTAATAGTTGGTAAAAAAAAATGATATTATATTCCTAACATAAATTTTTAAAAAAAGCATTTTTTTTGATATTTCGATAACCATTTGCTTTTTTGACAACTTTTGACCAATATCTCACGAAGCCAAGAAATGAGTTAGATTTTCTAGTAATGGTGCCTTAGTGGGAAAGAAAATTTAAGTGATTGTCATAAATGACTCTCAGTTCACGAATATGTTCACCTTATATCGAGTACTGTGACAGAGGGCAAAAAGGTTAGGTTAGATTAGGTGAGCGTGGCTGTCAGCAGGAGAGTGATAATAATTGAATCTTAGAGACTTTTTCTCAAATCGTTAAAGCAATAATTAAATCTCTTTATGAAGCGAGATTACTTACATCTATATTTTCCAGATCACAAGGGTTATTGTAGTATCCCAAATTGGATAGGGATATTGAGCTGGCAAATGCAAGGTAGTGCAAAATTAATCACTCTATCAGAGGATGTTATAATTTTTGCAAATGTCATTGTACGTCAATCTATTTGACATTTGTGAACTATACAGCTGCAGTATTTAAACAAAAACGCAACGGCGCGCTATACTCCGCAAGAGTGTGTAAAAATTTGTCGATTTTGTTGACCAATAAATCGTTCAGTAGGATTAGCGCAGCGTGAGTTTCGATGTCTATTTCCTAATCGAGTTACACAACTGGGCAAACTTTCCGGTGGTGCTTAGCTACTTGACTCGAACAGACTGATAGAACCACAGGAGATCATGCAGAGTGTGGGCGCCACCGGACTGGTCATTCGGTTGAGAATATCATTGCTGTGGCTGCCGATGTAGCTCAGAACGGACAAACTTCACCCAAATAATGGACAATGCAATTGGACATTACCAGACGGACGCTACAGTGAATTTAAGTGAAAGACTTACACATGTTCCCTGGTGACCGTCTGTCGCGTGTGGATTACTGTCAAGCCATCTTCAACCTCAACAACGAAGAGGACGTTTTTGCGCCGAAAGTCATCATGTTAGACGAGGTGCATTTCCAATTAAGCAAAATTTTTGTTTCTGGAGCACTGAAAATCCACGTGTGATGCACGAAGGGCCATCCATTACATCCAATCAAAGCCACTGTGTGGTGCGGGACGAGTGATTGGGCCGTTTTTTCTTGAGGACGCCATCGGCAATGCGGTTACTGTTACTGGCGAATGCTACAGGGCCATGATAAATGACTTCTTTATGCGAGAATTGGATGAGCGGGGCTTGGTGAACATTTGGTTTCAACAAGACAGTGCATCCGCACACACAGCACGAGTCACGATGATGGTTGCGTATAATATTCGGTTTTAGCGATTCGGCATGGCTAGCAATACTACCCAATTTAACTATCCCAGACCTCTTTCTTAGGGACTACTCTTAAAGTCGCGGGCTTATGCTTACACGTCTCAGTCAATCACAGGCGGAAGCACCGGAAATCTTGCGGGACGTAATGGAAAATGCGAAAAATGTGTATAAACACTGGTGGCGTCAGCTACTTTACGGATATCAGGTTTCCCATTTAACAGACCAAATTTTAAGCGTCCAAATAAATATTTCCATCACTTAAAATCGTTTTTGTTTATTAAATCGAAAAGTAATCCAAAATCAAAATTGGATGATTAATTTTGCACTATGCCTTGTATATTATGTATATGTATAAGCAATCTCGCTCGGTTCATAAGAACCTCCAATTGGTTAAACGATTAGGGAGGAAGATAAAGCAAGACATATACAACGAAGGTGAGGAATCGATTCCTCTTTTTTTTTCGTCCATATATGTAGCTTCGGCAGAAGGAATAAACTCCAAACCTCGTTGCGTGCTATCAAACAGTGTCTTGTTATAACACCTATTACGGAGTCAATATGCTATCTGCTAAAGGATATTAAACATTTAAAGCGCTTCAGACTGGTCAAATCTTTTTCTTCGCAGAAGCAGGTGGTGATATTATTACACCTAAGTTTTCTTAGCTAGCATCTTATATAAGCATAAATTTAGACGTAGCGATGGGAATACCTATCTTATCTGGTAATAAAGTTGCCACTATTGTAGCACCTTTGGACAGTTTGTCAGCTTTACAATTTTCTAAAATGTCTCTGTGGCTTGGCACCTAGCAGAGGAGAATGTTAAACTACTGTGCCATCTTAATCAGAGACGATCGGCGATGTTAAGGACTGTTATTTGAGCTGGAAGAGATAGAATCTATAGATTTAATGGGTGCTTGGCCGTCCGAGAAAATGCGAATATCTCTATTTTGCTGTTAAGGGCAAGGAAAAGAATGACGGACAACCTTATCTCCATTTTACCAAACCAGGAAAATTAGACAAGAGAAGAGGATATAGGCCGTACTGTTAGGAGGGATCTAAGCTACCGTGGTGAAAAAAGAGGGAGATAACGTGAAATGTTAGGGGAATTGGAGCACCCTTTGGTTTCGGGACTCTTCTGAATAGGTTATCTAGAGAATCTTCGCCCCTATTCAGCTTCTACAACTCTTTGATTTCGACGTTCGGGTATAAGTTTGTAGTTTATAATTTTGTAAATCGTTTTACAGCGAAAGGAGGATGAAATTTTCTCCAAAATCCCCATCTTATCAGCAAAGATTTCCATATCAGTTTGATAAAAGATCAGTTCATATTTATAGTCAAAAAAAAAAATATAAGAGGTCTTAGATGGATTCCTTGAGTTATTCCATAGAATGCATTTGGGCATAGCTTTCAAGACACCTGTTATAAAAAGGACTTAATTCTGTCAATCTAAAAAATGGACCAAATCCAAAAACTAAAAAAAGTATAACCAAGCTTTTATAGTTCTAGTAAAATTAGTAAAATAGAAGGAGAACAGTCACCAGTCACAGCAACAAAACGCTCTTTGATTTCGGTAAGCGATTTCCCTTCCAAAAACAAGAATAAAATCAGCGACCGATATTGATCTTTTTCCATTTATCTAAAATTCGTGGACAAGCTGGCCTCCACAAGTGGTCAAAACATAACTACCAGTCCGATTCGTCTGAAATTTTGACAGTAGCCATCTAAGAGCATGTACTAGACGATAGTAAATCTCTCTTGTGATACTGGTAATATAGGGCGTTGAGGCTAAGTACTTATCGGACTGCCTCGTATGCCCCATTTTCGATGAAAAACGAGAATTATGTCGACAAAGAAAAAAGCCCTAAGGTAGATATGGGGCTAATGTTTCACTCAAATAGGAAAAAAGTCTTTTCAGGTTTGAACACTTATATGCCTGCGCTTGACTTACAGACTGTTTTCACGAAGTTTTCAAAATTTTAACATTATTTCCCCCATATCGCATCTTCACAAAATATTGATACTTATATCTTCACCCCGTTACCTAAGGCCTCCATGAAAAGCGGTATTTTTCTTTGAAAATTTAAAACTCACGTTCTTATTACAAAAAATGCTCGTAACTCTTGTAGTGTAGTACCTATAGTCCAGTCAAATTAAATTAATTAATTCGAAATATCTACAAAAAATACTGCGTCGAATTTTTTTTTTGTTTCTTAAAGAGTACCTATTGGAGAGTGTAAATCCAAAAAGTTCGAACAAAAAACGCCCGTGCGTTGTCCGCCATTTTGAAAAAGGCTTTGGAAAGCTTGAACTCGATTTTCTCGGCTCCTATCATATATAGAGCTGTATTTTTTTTTTAGGTTTGTACGTTAAAACATCTTCTTTAACTTTTGTTCAGAAAAAAATTTGAAACCCCTTTCCAAAAAAAAGTTATCGACGAAAAACTGTCGAGATTTTGAAGTAAAAAATGGTTTTTAACGTTTATCTCGCCTCATGTTCATCTGATCAAAAAAATACTTAAGTTGTTTTTTATAGATCACTTTATTTCCTACATTTTGGTATATTTAAATTTTATGTGCGACAAAAACTGTAGGAAATATAACCTGTCAAAATGGCCAATATCCTGCGAAAATTAAAAAAAAAGAAATTTACTCACGTTTGAAAATTTTCAAATTTGATTATGTTCATTATGAAATTAAAAGAAACAGTTCAAACTCTTTTGCACAACACCACCGAGGTAGAGTTACGGCGCATTTTTTTTAATATGGGGTCTCCAGGAGGTATAATGCAGATCCAACGATGTTGATAGCAACGTTTTGGGAGCCGCCGCACAGTGCGTCGAGTCAATAGAAAGTAAGGAAAAAAATCAAAGCTCAGATTAAGTTTTTTTTTTTATGTTTATGATTTATTAAAACAAAAAATAAAGTTTACACAAAGTAATAAAGTAAAAATATAGTTTTCAAATTTGTTTGTAAGCTTAGGGAATATAAAAGAAAAGATTTTTCAACCCTTGAATTTAAAATTAAAAAATAAAACTTAAAATAAAATATTCTTAATCATCACAAGAACAATCATGTTCTTCACTAAAAATAAGGAAGTTTTTTATATTTGCATCAAAATGTCTTTGTTTGCGCACAATTTTTCTTTGTAATGAAACGAGGGGATCAGATATTAACAACAAATAATTTATAACATCTTGTATGTTGTTCGACCTCGAGGACTTTCTTGCATGACAGAGCCTAGTGCGTGTATTATAATCAAATCATGTTTAGTTAGACTAATTTTTTGATTTTTTTCCATTGATCGACGCACTGTGCGCCGAAGAAAAAGTTTTTATTGCGTTGTTCAATGGGAAGGAAAATGGGTCACTGGATTCTTTGCGATATAGCGACTTTGTTAAAACGTCAAAAAAAACTAAGTTTAATTTAATTTACTGGAAGATGAAGACGCATGTGAAGACTTTTCCTCACCTGAAAACATTGAAGAAACTACCATTCACGATCCCAGCACAAACAAAGTTAATATGGAGGGCTCACAGCTGTACCGAACCAAGTCATTTTAAAGAAATCCAAAACTAACGCCTGGATTTCCGCAAAATTGACCTCTATTTAGAGCTGTAATAAACTACATAGTTCATTTAGAGCTACATAGTTCTATTTAGAGCTGTAATGAACTATACATAGTTCATTACAGCTCTAAATAGAGGTCAATTTTGGGGAAATTGTGACGTTGGTTTTGGATTTTTTTAAAATGACTTGGTTCGGTACAGCTGTTAGCCCTCCATATGATCATTGATATCCGCACGCCTAGCCCCAAAAAAAAAAGGAGATAAGAACGACATGAAAAAACTATGCCACATTGAGCTATCGATTGGCTTAAATAGAAACGAAAACGATTGAATCGTGGATTATACCTCCTGGGGACACCACATTCAAAAAAATGCGCCGTAACTCTACCTCGGTGGTAGTGTGGAAAAGAGTTTGAACTGTTTTTTTTAAATTTCATAATGAACATAATCAAATTTGAAAATTTTCAAACGTGAGTAAATTTCTTTTTTTTTTAATTTTCGCAGGATATTGGCCATTTTGACAGGTTATATTTCCTACAGTTTTTGTCGCACATAAAATTTAAATATACCAAAATGTAGGAAATAAAGTGATCTATAAAAAACAACTTAAGTATTTTTTTGATCAGATGAACATGAGGCGAGATAAACGTTAAAAACCATTTTTTACTTCAAAATCTCGACAGTTTTTCGTCGATAACTTTTTTTTGGAAAGAGGTTTCAAATTTTTTTCTGAACAAAAGTTAAAGAAGATGTTTTAACGTACAAACCTAAAAAAAAAATACAGCTCTATATATGATAGGAGCCGAGAAAATCGAGTTCAAGCTTTCCAAAGCCTTTTTCAAAATGGCGGACAACGCACGGGCGTTTTTTGTTCGAACTTTTTGGATTTACACTCTCCAATAGGTACTCTTTAAGAAACAAAAAAAAAATTCGACGCAGTATTTTTTGTAGATATAAAATACTAATTTGATTGGACTACTAAAACAGGTAAGAAAGTTCCATAAAGTTTAGTCTTTCTGTATGTTTTCAAATCACTTCCTTGTTCCATTTCAAAAAAAGAAAGGATTAAATTGCAAAAGGGACATGAAAAAATACGAAAACTAGAAGGAAAATATCTTAAGGAAAAGTTGATTGTCTGAAAACAAAACACCGACCGCCGATGCCGTCTCCGCCGCGCCATCTGAATGGGCTAAAAGTGAATGTGTATTTAGGTGGAAATTGAGTTTTCAATTGAATTCCCGGAATGCTGTTTGTTGATTTGGGCGCACATCCTTATTTCCAAGAAAACAAAAAAAAATGTTCGAGATCCCAAAGGTAGGATACATACCTTCCAACGAAATAAAAACACATACATACCTACTTTGATATAATTCTTAACCTAACCTAACGATGCCGATGGAGAGAGAATTCTTTGGCTGTTTGGATGTTAAAGAAAACATTTATCAAGTGAAGCGCCAATGGTTATATCCTTTATTCAAAACACGTATACTTAGGATTCCTCTTTTTTGCTTTCCTTAATCAGACTAAAGTTAGGGATAAAGCAGAGCCATTGCTATAGGCATTGAGGTATTTATTTAACAAAGCACACAAAGAACATTTTTGGAATCATTCATGAGATGCGATTCCACGATTGTTGTTTGAAAGATTGTACCTACGTCTTTAGTCTTTTTAAAGGCTCGTATTAATCAAAAATTTGAAAAAATTAAATTAATGGATTAATAAAGGGTAGAAATAAAGGAGTATTTTTTTTTTCAAACCTATTCAAACCTATTTCATAATGCGCAAATTTAGAAAGCTGATTCCCTGTGAGGTGTTTTGAAATTTCATCACTTAGCAGACAAAAAGTCGCAAAGGTGTGTTAATTATTTATCAATTATTATTATTCCCGCAAAGTGGAGTGTTTTTAATTTACACTAATGCTTTGGCTGTGACACGGCGGCGGTTAGCCGACACCAACAAAATGCTTCTGTGATCTTTGATCTTATTTTTTACTTGTACAGGTGCTTTAAGTTAATTATTTAAGGTATTTTAATGATTCCATATAGAAGGCGAATAGACATTTTCTACGCAAAAGGTTATTTATCCCAAAACCGGCTCTGTGGCTTTTGATACAACTTTTTGTGTTCAATGTTTTATGTATGACCTCGGGCCTTTTGCACCGTTTTACAAAATTGTGATTACAAGCATTTTTTTAACAAATTTCTAAAAATCGAGTTTTTTCATATATGTATGTAATTTTGTTTAATCACAAATTTGTACTTGTAATTTGTAGTTGGTGCAATAGGCCCCTGTATTTTGTCAAACAAAATTTTGTCAGTAAGTTCGAATTTCTTATTGACGGCTGATTTTTATAAAAATTTCTTTTTACTTCCGACACGTACGTACTATATGGCAAGTTATGTATTCGTAAAAAAATCGAACTTGAAAGTTTGATCACACTTGACATTACGATGATAGAGAAGGCCAAACAAGTGGGTCTTGTAATTCCGTCTGTCTGTCGTTTGACTACAACCTAAACGGCTCGGCCGATTTTCTTTAAACTTGGTAGAAAGCATTTTTAAGTTTTTCTCCCCACACATTTTTTTTTTTTTTTTAACGGTAGGAACGATTTTTCTTTGCTAGAGCTTCCCGATATTGAATAATAGTATTGTGTATTCAAATTTGCAAAAAAAAAAATGGTTTTCTTCAAAACTCAATATTTCGATTGTATTTTTTAAATTTGTCGATTAAAAGTTTTTTAATACAATCTACAAGATGTGAGAAAAATATTATTTTATCTAAAAATAACGGTACCTGCCCTACAAATCTAAGAAAATCGTTTTCAAAAATTTGGATTTTTTTCGAAAACTGCGGTACCTAGAATTTTGATAACATTTATTTTCTTTCCATTAATTTGTATGATTTATAATTCAATAAAAATAAAATTTTAAACTTCGAAAAAAATTGTATGGCAGGTACCGTTATTTTTGGTCTTGAAAAAAAAAGAAAAAAACCTTTTTGGGGAAAAAAAATTAAAAACGATATCTACGGAGCTATTCAGGCTGTAATCGAACAGACAGACGGAATTGTGAGACCAACTTTTTTCGTCTTCGCTATCATCGTATCTATAATGATGATGATGATGATTTTATCAAAATCTCGAGTTCGATTTTTTTACGAATGAATAACTTGCATTATAGTATCTACCCATAAGTCACAACTCACAAGTAAAAAGAAGGTGACATTGGGATGGAATCTCAAAACGCAAAAAGGTGAAAATGGAGGGTCTATGAAAAGTCCCGTAATACCGGGCACGCAATCACAAAGGCGAACAAAAAAACGTAGGTCTAGCGGGTTATAAATTGGACAAATTGGCAGATTAAAAGGCACTAAATTAAAAAGTAGATAACCACTTATCATTTCTGCAATTGAAATGAATCTTCCCTTCTGAAGTTTCCGGCTAACTTCTTCAACTCCTTGAAGCTTCTGTCTCGTTAATGTTTCTTCCTTACCTACCTAAAACTTCTGTTTTAATGTCTCAACCAATTTTCTTCAAACTTGGTACTTTAATAGTTAGCCTCTTATGATTTTAATAAAAAAATTTATGTAAATTCTTGTACGAGTAACTACTATCTACATTTTTTCCAAAAAAAAATAACAACAAATGTTACTGGGATATTTGGCATAGTATAGTATATATATTTTTTTTTTTATTTTTTCAATAACGGCTTTACGGATTTGGATTAATTTTTTTTATTTTAAACAAAATAAAATTGCTTATCAAAATTTTTGAAAATAATTCAATTTTCTTTTAATTTAATTTCTCAATACCAGTTATTTTCATCAACATCATCATCGGCTCGACAACCGGGTTTCGGTCCTGGCCTCTTTCAACAAGTCTCTCCACCTATCCCGGTCTCTAGCCGACGATGCCATCCAGTTGCGCACCCCAAGGCTTCGGGCGTCCTGGTCTACGCCATCTCTCCAGCGCAAGCATGGTCTACCACGCTGTCGTCTACCATAGAATGTACCACAAAGAACTTTCCGAGCAGGTTCCTCTTCGCTCATGCGAGCTAGGTGCCCTGCCCACCGGAGGCTACCGAGCTTAATTTTTGTCACGATATCTGCTTCTAGGTAGATTGCGTACAATTCATGATTGTACAGTCTCCGGAATCGTCCTTCCTCACATATGGGGCCAACAATTCTCCTTAAGACTTTTCTCTCGAACGCAGCTAAGAGGTCGGAGTGCCTTTTGCTAAGCACCCAAGTCTCGGATCCATATGTGAGTACTGGCAGGACCATGGTCCTATACAGCAGCAGTTTTGAAGTTATGGTGAGATTTCTGGATTTGAAGAGCATTCACAGACTATAGTAGGCTCTGTTGGATTTCAGAAGCCGCCCGCGTATTTCTTCTTCTATATTGTTATCGGCTGCTACTATTGACCCAAGGTATTTAAAGGATTGCACCACTTCAAATTCGTGCTCCGCTACCTTGATTGTTTGACCAACTGTTCCTCTCGCATTCGACGCCACCATGTACTTTGTTTTACCTTCACTAATGTGCAGCCCCAGATTTTGTGCCGCCTGCTCGATCTGGATGAGGGAATCGTGTACAGCTTGTTCGGTTCTTCCGATGATTTCGATGTCGTCTGCGTAAGCCAGTAACTGGCTGGACCTGTTGACGATGGTCCCTCTTGTTGCCGTGCCAGAGTCACGGATTGCTTTCTCCAACGCCAGGTTGAAGAGGAGGCAGGCCAAACCGTCCCCTTGTTGGAGTCCATTAAAGATGTTGATTGGTCTGGATAGCAATCCGGCTATTTTTACTTGGCTTGTTACGTTGGTCATGGTCAACCTACATAGTCGTGTCAATTTATTTGGGATGCCGAATTCTCTCATGGCTTTGTAAAGTTCTACCCTGGCTATGCTATCATAGGCGGCCTTAAAGTCTATAAACAGATGGTATGTTGGGATGTTAAATTCTAGAAATTTTTCCATCGCCTGCCTAAGGGTAAAGATCTGATCAGTTGTTGATTTGCCTGGAATGAAACCACACTGATATTGTCCGATGACGGTTTTAGCGTATGGGGTTATCCGGTCTTTTAGGATAGAGGAGAGTATCTTATAGGCGGTACTCAACAACGTGATACCTCTATAATTGCTGCACGTTGTGACATCTCCCTTCTTATGTATGGGGCATATTATGCCTTTTCGCCAGTCTTCTGGCATTTCTTCCTGCTCCCATACGTGCACTATAATATCATGAATTGCTTGACGTAAGGCTGGCCCGCCGTGATGGAATAATTTGGCTGGTATGCCATCGGCTCCCGGGGCTTTGTTCTGTTTAAGCCGGCCTATAGCCTTCTCAACCTCTTCTATGCTTGGTGGCGGCAACATAGGGTATTCTTCTTGAAGTAGTGGAGCCTCCACTTCTGCAGTGAGCTGACCATTTAGCAATTCATTGAAGTACACTTCCCATCGCTCCAGTATGCTTTCAGGATCGGTGATCAGATTTCCCTCTTCGTCCTTGCAGTATGTGCAGCGTGGTGTGTACTGCGTCATGTTTCGGACGGATTGGTAGAACTTCCGCGCCTGGTGCGGACCTCGCTCTCTGCTATTTTCTATTTCACAGATTAGGTTCTTCTCCCAGGCTGATTTCTTTTGTCTGTGAAGCCGTTTTTCTGTTCTTCTGAGCTCTTTATATTCCTCTTCGCGTGCCCGCGTTCTATGAGATTGTTGCATTGCTCGGTACGCAACATTCTTACGTTCAGTCGCTAGCTTGCATTCATCATCAAACCAGTCGTTCCGATTTTTACGACTGCTGCCTAAGATGGAGTTAGCAGTACTAATGACAGTATTTTTAAGACGTGTCCACTTTTCATTTACGCCCAGCATACTGGCTCCAGGACTTATTCTCCCTAAGTCAGGTGTTTCTAGGGCGAGTCCTAACGCATTACCAAAGGTGTTACTGGTGTTTTCATTGCGCAGGGCAGCCGTGTTGATTCGAACCTGATCGGCGGATGCAATGCGTCTTCGCAAGGCAATCCGCCCTCGGAAAACCATACCAACAAGATAGTGATCCGAGTCGATATTGGCACCTCGGTACGTTCGTACCGTCATCAAGTTCGAGTAGTGGCGACGGTCTATCAACACGTGGTCTATTTGGTTACGAGTGACTCCATTAGGTGATACCCAGGTGGCTTTGTAGATATCTTTACGCGGGAACCTGGTACTCGCAACGACCATGTTTTTCGATGCTGCCAATTCTAAGACTCGAAATCCATTGTCATTAGTGTTCTCATGCAAACTATGGGTGCCTGCGTAATGTCTGAATACCGGCTCCCGACCTATTTTTGCGTTCAAATCCCCAAGGATGATTTTAACATCATACCTTGGACAGGCATTGAGGGCCCTCTCGACTTGTTCGTAGTAAGTCTCTTTTTTTTCGTCTGAGGACTCCTCCGTAGGTCCGTGAACGTTAATGAGGCTGATGTTCGTAAATTTGCCTCGCACGCGAAGGGTGCATAGCCTTTCGCTTATAGCGTTAAAGCCGATGATGGTAGACTTCATTTTTTCGCTGACTAGGAAGCCTACCCCGAGCACATGGTGTTTTGTATGACAGCTGTAGTATATGTTATTCTTTCTTCTGTAAAACACCATTCCCTGTCCATCTGATTTCTTGAAGAGCTGTTATGTCAGCTTTATACTTTGACAGGGCATCGGCTAGCTGCTGAGCAGCTCGAGCTCTATAGAGCGATCGTACGTTCCATAAGAAAATTCGTAAATCGTTTTTCCTTTTTATTTGCGTGGGTTGTCGTCGTGAGATCAGTCCGTTTCCGAGGCTTGTTGTCGTTCTCGAAATTCTTTAAGTTTTACGGGACAGGGAATTAACCTGTCGCCAACCTGAGGAACCAGCCTGATCATATTAGCCAAACCTTTTTTAAAAGGCTTGTTTCTAGCGGCCGCCGCGGAGAGGCTATGATCACACTTCCACCAGTCCCGAATAGTTATTTGTTCGCGTAAAATTAAAATTTAAAATTGATCACGTTAGCCATTTGTACTTGGCAGAAAATTGTTGGTTCTCTCCATTCTTACCAACAACACCCATACAGGAATATTTTAGAGTTGTAAGTCATTAGGCTTAGTTTCTTAACGAAATGTTTTGCCTCTAGTTCATTTATTTCTTTTAAAAAATTGGGACTAAAAAATGATGTTTGACTTTTTAAAATTTAAAAAAAAAAAACAACAATTTTTAACAATTTTAGAATGTATTTTCGTTCCGAATTGTCTACAAAAATTATGTCGAATATGAAATTGCAAAATTATTTCATTTAGAGGTATTATATTGTAAGTATATATCTACATTAAGAAATTTTTCTGTTATACAAAGATGTTCTTAAAATTTCTATATTTTATGTTTAGTTATAGGAATACGAGGTTACAACACTGTAGATATCAAATTTAAATAAACTCAGTCCAGTCGTTCCCGAGCTTAATTTAATTTGTATTAAAATAAGGAAAGAGTGGGCCTGGGAATTTTTAAAGCTTCTAACGCTTAAGGTATTACTTATGACTTATGGCTGTTTATTAATGAATGTATCTATCGCTTACCGAAGTTAAAGTTACTCGCAAGTTATAATCAATAAAGTACCAATCAAAGTCCATATTTGTCAAGTCAAGATGCTACATTATGAAAATATAAATAAAAAAAAATCAACTCCAAATTTGCTACCCTTGTCATTTTCTTCAGAATAATTTATTGATTTTGAAACCAAACCAGACCCTTCAACTTGAGAGTTTTTAATGACACCTCCAATTTTATCTAGAAAAAAAAAAGTTGTCGATTTGCCTCGAATAACATTAAATCACCACTCCTTACTTAACATATTATTTACTTTCTTACTCGTATGCCATGGGGATATGAGGTCCCCCAATAATGATAGTTGCTAAAGGAAATGAATGTTTTTGACACTTTGATAAAATGTTGCTTTTTCTTGTACAGTAAGTACCCGTGATCCATTCAATATTATGCGAAGGAAGGACTTAATAATTTTCAATTTTGAAAACAACATCAATCATCCCCAGCAACTGTGCATTGGTCTTACCCACACCCACAGTTTTTTCTACCCACATATTCGTTAATGATACAAAACTGCTACTTCACCGTTATTATATAAATCTACTCTGTGGAACTTTTTTCATCTCTGGGAAAATAAATAACACCTCTAGGCTTCACCAGGTGGTGCGACGACAAAGACACTTTTTCGTGAAGTACTCCAATAATTGACGTCAGATTGAAATTTGTTGCCAAACTTCGTGTACCTTGAACGTAGATTAAATTGGCCAGAACCACATCATCGTTACCGCAAGTGAGCTCAATTCGAAACGGCTCCTTGCTGAGACGTCCTTCAAAGATATCTCCTCTCTATACTGATGTACCAACAACTCTGCTATTATTACTCACGACCCGTGAGTTCTTCGGAAAGCCTTAATCGGATAATATGGAAATCCTTCGGAACACAGTAGTGAGAGAAGGGGTCCTTTGTCCTTTGTGAAGTGAATATATTTTCGGCGTCGAGTTAGAGATGTGGTTTGGTTGATTTGGTTTCTTGTTGAATTTGGTTTTATGAAATCCTTCAGATACCATCCGTGACAAAGTTTGACTACATCTTGTCGATTGTATCGACTTAGTTGCGTTGAAAGCACAGCCCCCAATTTTAGCTTATTTTTTTTTTTTTTATTTTTGCTTTTGTTGGTTTTGCCAAAGTTATTTTAGAAGTTTCTTTAGGCTTAGTGCTGTAAGTGGAATTATTAAATATTTGAGCTGGGGTATTGGAATGTTGATTGTACTTAAGAAGACGAAGATGATGGTTTTGTGCACGTATCTAAACATAATACATATTTCATGATTTGCGAAATTGAGTGGGAAATTGTTTGTTGATTGTTTTTGTTGTATAATCCACCAAAGATGAGGTAGAAGCCTTGAATATCATATGAGTCAACTTAATCGTCTAAAAAAGTTGTATTTATTGTGTTATTTTTTTCTCAAGTGACACAATTCATATAGAAGATTAAAGTTTTTTGTGGACAAATATTAATTGGGTGGTCCTCTGGGTACTCTTATACTCAAGGGACACAATATTGTGTCGTTATTCGTAATTCGTGACTATTAAAACGGCAAGTATTTGCAGGCCCGAAGGTAAAAATAAAATGATAATATTACTTTACACCTTTATTTTAGTTGTACTAGGCCTTTAGGGTATGAATGAGGGAATTATGTATTGGGGGTTTTGCACTGCGACCTGGATATCTATTGTGCCCCCACTTAAGAAATGAATGAGCTCGCTCATTCTACAGATTCTCCTCCTAATCTATATCTCTTAGGAATCTTTGAATTTGGGGCACCTTTAGAGAGGTTAGGTCACTCTCTTCCACCTGGTATTGCCCCAGATGGTTTTACAGGTAGCACTGCTTACCATACCAAGGAAACTAAGGTGTCTTCTAAGTTTGCAGTTTCTAGTTAGGATACCTGTTATTATTCTTTGGTTATTTCTTCTTAAGTTAATACACTTCTCCAAACGTTGCTGGCTGTAACTGCCCAGTAGTAGTCTACCTCAGCTTTGGAAGTTCTTTCGAATTCTTGGATGTGTTTGCCTCATCGTATGAATTATTTTATTTTTCATGACATTTTTTTCTATTCCGCAATAGAATTCAGGCCCTTTCAAAGGGGTGGATGCACCAATTTTTGCTAGGGGGTCTGCCCCCTCGTCTCCATGAACACTCACGTGATCAGGTACCTAGTGAAGTGTGACTCTGTTCCGTTTGCCAAGTTCATTTATCCTGCTTATGCACTCCCACACCAACTTAGAGCCGATGGTATGTGAACTTAGTATATTAAGTGCCGCTTGACTATCTGACATGATGGCAATGTTCTTGTTACGATAGTATCTTTTCAAGATTTTTATCCACGCGTTTCCCTATGGCGTTTACCTCCGCTTGGAAGATGCATTTGGACAGTCCTATCGGTATGAAAAGTTTAGTTCTTAGCCCAAAGTTCCTGCACCAGCCCCTTCGCTTGTTATCGATCCATCAGTGTACCACTTGATGGTATTTGTTTCGACGGTGTTGTTTGTTTCTTCTCCTACCTAATATTTTTTGTTGCTTAGCTCTGTAAAAAAATAGTTTTTCTCGAAAAAAAGTTTTTTGATTATACCATATTTTGGGAAGTCAAGAAGGTTTGTTACCTACTGATTAAGTCCCTTTCGTTGAGACCAATGTCCCAGTTCCTTCCTTTGAAAAGGAAGCCCTTTAAGGAAAGTATTTGTTTCGTATGGAAAAATTATCGAGGTTTAAAACAAACAACAATTTTTGATAGAGAAGTTCAAAAGAGTGGTCTTCGTCTTTTCTTAACCACAATAGCTCAGAAAAAGTTTTAATTCATTTGAATTAATTTTGTATTTGAAAATTATTTTTTTTTAAATTCACTCTGTTTGTTTATTTTTTGTTAATTACATTTAGTATTCTTTTTAAGGAAAAATAAATTATTGTTTTAAGAAAATGAACTAAGCTTTAATAATAAGCGAAAAAAAATAATACTCATTAACGTGTTTTTTTGAATAAAATGATATCAAAGTGAAAAAACTACTTTAAAAACGAAAAAATTGGGTTTGATGGAAAATTGCGGAGAAACGGTTGTCCGCAGAAAAAAAAGTTTTTGAACAAACTAGAACTGTAATAAATTCTTGATTTGTTTTAAAAAAAAATCTTACGAATCGGACGTAGTTTGGCAAAAATAAAGCCAGTTGAAGGAAAAATCATAAAAACCGTTATAACTCGAAAACGGGACGAAAACGAGAAAATTACCTCTTAAGTTTTTCGACTTAAAATGACCTCAGGAATCCATGGTTTTCATTTGGGAAGTTGACATTACGATGATAGCGAAGACGAATAAAGTAGGTCCGACAATTCCGTCTGTCGGTCTGTATGTATGTATGTCTGTACCTCTCACTACAGGCTAAGCCACTGGACCTATTTCTTTCAATCTTGGTAGTTAAGGGTCTTCGGTGATTCGGAGGAGAAATTGAAATTTTTTTAGGTCCAAAACTAACGGTAGGTACCCCCCATACACCCTTAATGCAAGATCGCAAGTTATGCATTCGTAACAAAAATCGAACTCGAGATTTTGATCAAAGTCAAAAAAGTGGGTCTCGTAATTTTGTCTATTCGACTACAGCCTAAACGGCTCTTCCGATTTTCTTTAAGCTTGGTAGATATTATTTGTAATTTTTCCCCCCCACACATTTTTTCTTTTTTTTTTTAAGACCAAAAATAACGGTACCTGGCATACGAATTTTTTTCGAAATTTTATAAATATTTTTTTTATCAAAAACTGTTCGACAGATTTAAAAAATAAAAGCACAAAAATATTTCATTTAGTTAAAGCTAGGTTATGGTTGAAAAAACCATTTTTTTGTTTTTGATTTTCTCAAAAACGGTCCCACCGATTTTGATAATATTTTTTTCCAAAGCTCCCCAAGAATTTGAATAGTATTCTGAATTCAAATTTTCAAGAATTTTTTTTTTGATTTTTAAAAAAAAATTACAATTCAATAAGTAAAAACACAAAAAAAATTTCATTTAGTTAAAGTAAAGTAATAATTAAAAAATTTTTTTCCGAAAAATTGTTGTTGAGGGTACCCCGCATGGAACAACGTTTTTTGTTTCTGATTTTCTCAAAAACGGTACAACCGATTTTGATCATTTTTTTTTTGCTAAAGCTCCCTAAAAGTATGAATAGAATTGTGTACTCAAATTTTCAAAAAACAAAAAAATTTTGGATTTTTAAAAAAAACTTCAATTTTTTTTTTTAATTCAATATTTCGAAAACCCCATGCTAGATTTTTTAAGCTTGATTAATTAAATTTTCTCAATATAGTCTATAAGATGTGAAAAAAATTTTATTTTACCTAAAAATTAAGGTAGGGGTACATTTGACCACGGGGCACATTTGACTTTGCGTTTTTCGGTATGATCGTGCCCTTAAAAAAGAAAAGCTTGGATGAAGGAAGGAGCTTAGTTTGATTTCAAGAAACGTTATGAAATTTGGCAGCCTTTCTTTAACTCTTCGAGGAGAACCACGTGTTTTCGTGTTTTCTGTGTCTCTGATCTAATTTTTGATCACCGGTAAGTAAGCGATTTGTGAACCTAATAAAATAAATTTTTTATCGCGAATCAATATTATGATAGCACTATGCTTAAAGTTCAATAATTGAAGCCAGTTTTGTGAAAATATAATATAAGATATTAAAAAAAAAATTAAATTAAAAAGTTCCTTCGGGGCACCTTTGACTTTTGCAAGAATATATTTGTTTTACGTTGATTTTGGGAAATTATATATTAAATAAATTATTTAAAAAATGTTGATATCGATAAATTTGAATTTAGATTTATATGGACTGATTTTTTATGTTTATAAATGAAATAATTTATGTTTTTTTATTCTTGTTGTTTGTTTTTTAGAAAGTGAATTTACATAATTTATTTTCTTCGTTATATTGTTTAATAAATTGTTTAAAAACAAAAATTTACTTTTTTACTATTCAAACAACAGACGTGCTGGATCCGTTGATACTTTCAGAAATATAATGCACACGACGTGGGGTTTATTTAACCATTGTCAAATGTGTCCCGATCCCGGGGCACTTTTGACAAAATGACTTTTTTTAGAAAATATTTTTCTTTAAAATGTGGAAATGTTTTAAAACAAAAAAATATATGTAAGCATAATCTTGAATAATCAATAAATCAAATACAAAACAAAACATTGGAATACATTAACAGTCTTCGGAAATACAGACTTTTAAAACCTAAGTGTCAAATGTACCCCCTTCTCCGCTATCTACCATACAAATGCTAAAAAATTTAAAAAAAATCGAATTTTTCTCAAAAACGGTGCCTAGAATTTTGATAAATTTTTTTTTCTTTCAATTAATTTTTATGATCTTTAATTTAATAAAAAAATTTGAATTTAAGATATTACAGCTTGTACCTACCATAGAACCATTTTTTCGAATTTCTCATTATCCACATATCGGATCTTAATGAAATTTTTTATAGAGAAGCTTCTAAAAAGTCTAAAACACATTGCATTTCAAAACTTTAAAATAAATATTTTTTAAATTTTTGAAAAAAAAAAATCTATTTTTTCTTTTTTTTTGAAAATTCGATATCTCAGAAACGGCTTAATATTTTTTTTGTAAATTTAATTTTTATTCGAACAATAAAAAAACTTTAAATTTTCGTACCAAAATTTTTTCTTAAAAATGTTTTAAAATTTTTTTTACATAAAAGCTTATTTTTTTTAGAAACCGCTAGAACGTCTTATAATTTTTAGTTCTAGCTGAAACTAATATTTGCTTAAAACACATAGCATCCTGTGCTTAGCTCTAACTACTAAAGGAGTTGTTTTAGTAATTTAAAAAATGAATTTTATCCTTATAAACGGTTTTCTCTAAAAACATTCGTTTTTAAAATTCCTAGTCTATTACATAGGAGCAAGTTCGTGCGACCTAGTAGTACATTTTTTTAGATTACTAAAACAGCTCCTTTAGTAGTTGGAGCTAAAATTAGGATAAAATGTCATTCAGTTTAAAACTAGTTTATGCAAGAACAAAAAATAAAGTTGTTAAAGTGGTTTCTTGAAAAAATAAGCTTTTATATACAAAATTTTTTAAACATTTTTAAGAAAAAATTTTGACCCGCCAATTTTAAGTTTTTATTATTGTTCGAGTATCGAATTTTCCAAAAGAAAAATAGATTTTTTTTTTTTTTTTTCAAAAAATTCAAAAAATATTTTTTTTTTAAGTTTTGAAACGCAATGTTTTTTACGTTTGTTAGAAGCTTCTCTATAAAAAAAAATAATTCAAATCCGTTATGCGGATAATGAGAAATTCAAAATTCGAAAAAATGGATCTATGGTAGGTACAGTCAGTAATTTATTGATTTCAAATTTCTTTTTATTAAATTATTGATCGTAAAAATTAATCAACAGAAAAAAAATTTAAGCTAAATTCTCGGAACCGTTTTCGAGAAAAATACGATTTTCGAAAACCATTTTTTTAACATTTGTATGGAAGGTACCGTTAGTTTTAGGTAAAAAAAGAAATTCTCAAATCTGTAGACTATATTAAGGAAATTTTATTTATCAATTAAAAAAAATCGAGTATGGGGTTCCCGAAATATTGAGATTCAAAAAAAAAATTTGAAATTTTTTTAAAAATCCAAAAAATAAAAAATTGAATATTTGTACCGTAATTTTTGGTCTTAAAAAAAACGAAGAAAAAAACCTGTGGGGAGAAAATTTAAAATGATATCTACCAAGTTTAAAGAGAATCGGCCGAGCTGCTTAGGCTGAAGTCGAAAAGACAGACAGACACAATTGTGAGACCTACTTTTATGGTCTTCGGAATCGTTATGTCAAATTTGATCAAAATTTCGAGTTCGATTTTTTTTTACGAATGCATAACTTGCCTTATATAGTACCTATAAGTCGCAAGTAAAAATCTCATTTAAATGGGCAAATGGGCATTTTTTATGCACGTAACCAGTATTTTGTCTGAAGTTGTACTAGTACTGTAATAAGTACAAATATTATTGAGAGCTTTTTGTTATTTGTCTCAAGTGCCAGAGTAGACCCGTTCGGGTTCTGCAGACAATTATTGGTCCAATCCTGGCGACTTATATTACGCATACATCAATAATTAAGAGTGTCATATGACTTTAAAAAAAAAAACAATTTTTATAAATAATTATGTACCATTATCAGATAGGTATAGGTGTACAATTATTTCCAAGGTAGAAAAAGCCCACAACTGATAAAACTTTTTTCTCTCTGATTGTCAAAAACGATTTGCCAAGGTTTTCAGACAGGGAAACTTGATTTTCTGCCGAGTTCACACCGCTAAGAAGAAAAGCACTTTTACACTTGGATGAAGAAGTAGTACCCATGACAAAAAAAAATTCTTTTTGTTTTAAGGTGTATCAAGATGGCCTTCCAAACCATTTCTTGTAGTCGAAGTTCCAAGTGTTCCAAAATATAATTGGAGATTTCCTTGAACTTTACAATTAATAATCTCCTCAGCTCTAGGTCGTTGACCGTTCTTTATAGCTGAAAATTAATTATTAACATACAACCTCAATTCAAAAACTTCCCCAGTTCAACTATGTGTACTTATGATTGTAACGTTTAATCATGATGGGATTTCTAGAACGTATATTTTCATGCCATCAGGATTAATGCCCTAACATCCAGAGTCTTAGGTTTTAGTTCAGTCACATCAGTGTATCCGCCAGAGTTGTCATTAGCCTTGATTAAAGAAATGAAGACAAAGCGCCCTGACATTTTCGCCAGCCTCCCACAATCTAAAGGTATTCATCTGCACTTCGTTGGCTGCGATATAATAAACTTGGTTTTCAATCTAAGATAATGTCGACATTAATTCAGGTGGCTTCCTAGCAACACCTACGTGTGCACCTGTACTACCATCGTGCTTATTCATAGCATATACTATACAGCAGGTTCCCTCGTCCCTCGTCCCACCGCACAAAACACAAGGACCTCAATCTGTGAGATGAGATATCAATGATACGCCTGAAGTTATAGGTTTACCAACATTGATTGCTCTCTAATGGAAATGTATTTCATGGATAAGACAGCCACATTGGTCTTCTGTGTTTGTCGTATGATGTAGGAGCGTCAATTTTCAGCACATGTAGCTTTTTATAGCTACGTAGATATACACAATACCACTTATAATATGTCCGTTTTTCCATGGGACTTATGTTAATTTAATTGCCATCTCCGACAGCGACTAGTTACATCACACTAAACCTCCAGGGGTGAAAAAGGATATAATGTTTTGAACAAAAAACACATCCAGCTGTGTGTTGCTCTCTGATCGATTTTCCATTACTATTATTAGATTTAGAACTTATGTAGTTCACGCACTTCCTTCGCAAGGACCTCTTTTAATTGGAATAATGTGTACTCTAACACTTTCTAGATTAAATTCTAGGTCCAATTCCATCAGTAGAGATGTATTAAGGTTCCCTGAAATTTTACGATCTTGTGGTATTGTGTCTACGCGAACCTCTACCCTCAATCGCTGATTAATTTGTACGTATTTGTGTATCCTTAAAGTGCAAGCAAATTTACGAAAGAACTGAAGGTGAGTTTATGAAATTAAGGAGAGTATACTCGTATAAGCTGGTTTGGAAAGACAGGGTGATCAAAGAATATATTTATGTGAAGGGAGAGTATCGCAATTCCCTTCAAAAACTACTAAAGAGGATTAACTCTCTAAGCTTAAGAACCAAGCTACGGCTGTTTCGATCCAACGTCGAATCCGTTTTACTTTACGGTTGCAGCTCTTGGGAAGTAACAGTAGGTGTCACTAAGAAGCTGCAAACGTTCATTAATAGATGTCTACGAAACATCCTTAGGATTTTCTGGTCCAATCGTATATCAAACGAAGAGCTATTGAATCTATTATACGAAGTCGAAAGTGGCAGTGGACCGGACATACGCTTCGAAAAAGCGACAACTGTATTGCGGCGCATGCAATGCAGTGAAATCCGCTCACTCAAGGGAGAAAAGCTGGACGACCGAGAAGCTCATGGAGAAGGACAGTCAAGGAGGAGTCAACCCAACTAGGCAAAAGTTGGAGGGAGTTGCGAAAACGTCCACTTTTTCCGAAAATCATAAATCAATCTGGATTTGACCAAGGGCATTGATCATGTTGGCTTTAAGGGCAGTGGAGATTTGAGGTTTATTCACATAGATTAGCTTTTAAGAAGAAGTCCAACGGGGTCAAATCGTACGATCCCTGGTGCCAATTCAAATCGCCTTCACGTGAGACAACCACGTTCGGAAATCACTCGTGCAAAGTGTCCATTTTGGCACGGGCTTTGTTGCACATAGGACCATCCTGTCATTGGTATCCATTTCACTTTATTATAGCTAAGGGAAATTGGTTATCGTCAATCGATATCGCTCGCCGTTGACTATGATGGCCTGGCCAATTCAAAAAGTATGGACCGATGATGTCAGTGACTTTTTCTGGACGTATTGCAATTTGGTGATTTGCAATCGTTCCAAATTCGACAATTTTGATCGTTGACGAACTTATTCATCCAAAAATGAGCCTCGTCACCAAAAATTATTTTTTGATCGAAACAATTTAATCATTCGCAGATATTATTAAGTGCTATAACTCTTTGTTGTAAATGAGAACCAATTTGACAGCTGCGATCACCTGTCAAAGTTTAAAAAATCCATATTGAAAAACCCAATATTTTTCTGAATTCTTATTCAAAAAAGAACCTGAAACGTGGTTTTAATTAAATTGATTTTGACATTATTGGTAAGAAGTTTAATCAAAATCGTTAAATCTGATTACAGAACATTAAAAAATAAAATGCACGACTGGGTCGCACGAACTTGCTCCTATGTAATAGCCTGGGAATTTTAAAAACGAAAGTTATTAAGGAAAACTGTTCATAAGGATAAAATGATTTTTTTAAATTCTTTTAGTAGTAAATGATAAAAACAGAATGCTATGCAAATATGAATAAGTCGTTGTAGTGGTTCCTTAAAGAAATAAGCTTTTATGTACAAAATTTTTAAAACATTTTTAAGAACAAAATTTGGTACGCCAAGAGTTAAATTTCCAAGAAAAATATTAAGCCGCTCTTGAGATATTGAATTTTCAAAAAAAAAAAGAAACTTTTTTTTCTAAAAATTGAAAAAATATTTTTTTTTTGTTTTGAAATCCAAGGTTTTTTTTTAACTTTTTAGGAGCTTCTTTATAAAAAAAATTGATTAAAATCCTTTATGCCGATAATGAGAAATTCAAAATTCGAAAAAATTGTTCTATGGTAGGTACAGTCACTAATATCTAGATTTCATTTTTTTTTATTACGTTATAGATCGTAAAAATTAATCAAAAGAAACAAAATTTTAGCGAAATTCTCGTAACCGTTTTCGAGAAAAATACGATTTTCGAAAACCATTTTTTAACATTTGTATGGAAGGTACCATATGTTTTAGATAAAACAATTTTTTTTCTCAAATCTTGTAGATTATGTTAGGAAACTTTTATTTGTCAAGTTTGAATAAAAATTGACCATGGGGTTTTCGAAATATTGAGTTTCCAAAAAAAATGTTTGAATTTTTTTTTTTAATCCAAAAAATAAAAAATTGAAAATTTGAATATTTAATAATATTTAAACTTTGGAGGAGCTTTAGCATAAAAAAATGGTTTAAATCGGCTGTACCGTTTTCGAGAAAATCAAAAACAAAAAAAATGGACCCAGGGGGGCTACCAAAAATAACAATTTTTTGGAAATTTTTTTTCAACCATAACCTAGTTTTAACTAAGCGAAATTTTTATAATTTTTTTTTAAATTCTGTGGGACAGTTTTTGAGAAAAAAATATTTATAAAATTTCGAAAAAAAAACCGTATGGTAGGTACCGTTATTTTTGGTCTTAAAAAAAAAAAGAAAAAAATGTGTGGTGGAAAAAATCAAAGCCCATATCCACCAAGTTTGAAGAAAATCGGCCGAGCCGTTAAGGCTGTAGTCGAACCGACAGACAGACAGACAGAATTGCGAGACCCACCTTTTTGGTCTTCGCTATCATCGTAATGTCAACTTTGATCAAAATATCGAGTTCGATTTTTCTTACGAATGCATAACTTGCCTTATAGTACCTATAAGACGCAAGTAAAAACTAAAAATTGAAGTTAATTGAAGCAGTGTAGAGTGAGTCAGCTAGTTCTTTTAAACATATTTTAAGTAGGATGGGTTTTGTCACTTTTGAGTAAATCAAACAAGATTTAAGAATAAAGATTTTGAACGTGATACGAGTATATCTAACTTACACTTACTTACTTACTTCTTACACTTTTTACATTGTGTGTTTTACTTAAATTACATTTAAATGTCATTTAAATGTCATTTTAAACATTTTATTTAATTTTATATTAGTATAATGACGATGGCGGGCTCATGTTTCGGATGATTCAGGTCCGTTTGTGGTTGTAGTGGTTGTGTGAGGGGGGGTAAGACTTTTTGCCACTGAAGTGAGTTGAGTTTGGATCAGCCTAAAAGGGGGATATTCTCTTCGTCAGTGATTGTTATTAGATCCTCATCTTTAACAGTTCCATTGCTTCAAGGGAACAATTGTTAAGGATGTCTTGGATCCTCGTAGCAGAGGCTTTGGGTTGGCCTTATTCTGCAAGCATCTTCTGCTGAATTATTTTTTGAGCTATAGAGTTTTACATACAATTTCTTGTTGTTGGCGTGTTTCTTACGTATTCTGTCATGATGAATACCTGTGCAGACCCAAAAAATCTTCTTCTCGAACATTACAAGCTTGTCCATGTCGTTTTTAGTTGTCGTATATCAACTGGGAAAGTAGTAAGTGATGACCGGACCGATGAACTGCTTGTATAGAAAAAGCTTTGTTTTCTGGATGAGTCCGTTTTTTTCGAATTAGTGGATAGATACTGTGGAAGAAAAAATTGGCCTTTCTGAGTACAATTACTGTGTAGAGAATATAACTCGTTATAACTCGTTGAAATCTGTTACCAAATATTTAGCATTACATTTTGCTAACAGTTGGGTTCCGTCGAGTATAGTTATCTTGGTGTTTATGCATTTTGCGGCTCCTCTATACTTCTTGAGTCATTTGGTCGTCTGAAACAAAGAAACAAATCAGTTCGTATTTGACCGAGCTGATTTTGAAGCTCCTGTACTGATAATACTTTTAGAGTCGTCTGATGGAGGCTTCTACTCTTCTAACAGAAATTATCAATGGCATCGACTTGGCGTACCAGATGGAGTCATCGGTAAACAAGAATGTCTGTGCGTACTTTGGCTCCGGTTGATCTGAGATCTATAGATGCTGAACAGGATACTTGCAATTCCAGCTATGGTTGTCAAAATGTCTATTGGCAGTTTTCTATTTGATCGTACAATGTTCTGGAATGAAGAAAGTTGTGAATAATTTTGATAAGTGAAAGTGGACATCTTATTTGGAAAAGCTATAAACAAATTCCGCTATCCATATATTGTCAAATGCCTTTTCGATGACGAGTAGGTGAAGATTTAATGAAAAAATGACATCGTACTGGAACTTTAAAAGTAGATAAAGCTTCGAATGTTTTTTCCGAAACCAGAACAGCCTATTAGGAATTATGTGGTTATTTCTGCAGAAGGATTTAAGCCGCATGAGTATTAGCTCTTCAAGTATCTTGCTCATGTTGCATAGAAGAGAAATGGACTCTATCCAGATACGTCTTTATTGTTGGTCTTCTTAAGTAAGGCAACAATCTTAGCCATTTTCCATTTGCTGGAAGGAAACAAAACAGATATTGACACAGCTATTGAGGATAATTGCCAGAAAGGTATTCACCAACTGATTCAGTCCCTAGAGCGCAAAGTTGAAGATATTTTCCGGTCCTGTTGAATTATTTAGATGGTTTCCATGAATAATTTCTTCGATTTATTCCGGATTAATGAATTCAAGGTGGTCTAGTGGGACTGGATTCACTAAATAGTACGCTCTCCTAGACTGCTGAAACAATCTACCGAAATGTAAACGTCAAATACAAACTCAGGGTCTGATGATTGATTTAAGATTTGAAGAACACTTCAAAACAGTCAGCAAATGCCTTCTCTTCGTTTTCGTTTAAAGTAACATCCGCAAGACTAGTTTTGAATACTTCTGGCTCAAGTGATCTTTTGAAGATGATGCTGTTGATCTTTCTAAAGTGTCGGCTTGAAGCTAGACTGTTTGAAGTTTCTTCTGAAGAAGATTGTCGTTTCGGTGTTTTACCGAGTTCATAAATGTGGTATTCAAAATTTATTTTAATAAGCTTAATACAAGCAAGCGACCGACATACTTAAAACTAGAATAGCACTTAAGATCTGAAAACTAAGGTATGCACATTTATAAGCTCAAGACGATTTTTATAGGGAGATAAGTTGAATGCGTCATCCCAACTAAGGCCACGTAAGGCAAATTGTAAAAATATACGTTGAACCGCATCAATACGTTAAACATGAATCTAATGGTATGGTGACCAGACCGACCTGGGAGCCATATTATAGAAGGGGTCTTACAAAGGTGATATAAAAGGACTTGGTGACGATGACGTAGGGATTTGAAAATTCCTTGGACCAAGTGTGGAACTAGCTCTGTTGATAATACTGGTAATATGTTGACGAAATGCAAGTTGACAGTCGCAAATAAGACCATTATCAGACATTGCAAAATATTTATCGCACAACATCTAAAAGCAATCCGAAAGATATCAACACCTCGATTGTCCTAAAATTCAGCACATTGACCGACAAAAATAATTTGCTACAATCGATCCGTCATCGTTGGATAACAAATAAACAAAATCTTTGTTTACATGATGTAAAGCTCAATTCTGACAGCAGCATTTATGTAAATGAAAGCTTAACGTCATCCAGCCACATGATCTTGCGGAAAGCTCTTGCACTCAAACGTCAGAAAGCTCTATCAAGTGTTTACACTAGAAACGGAAGGGTGTTTATACGTGTCACTGGTGCTACGAAAACACTTTTAATAACATCAATCAATAGCTTGAATTTAAATATTGCCGAACATCAATTGAATGAACAACAACACTATGATGAAAAATCGTAAGCTTGGAGATGGTCATCTTTATTACTATTTTTATTTATATTTTCATTTTTATTTTATTTGTATACAAATTTATTTTCTTATTAACTCTTTTTTTAATGTTTTTGTATATTATATCTTGTTGAATTTAAGCCAAATATCTGAACTTCGATTTCTTCTAACAAATGTTTCTCTCTTGGTAGTATGTCTTGGTGGTGGTTCTAATTTTCTTTTCTTTGAAAATGATTAGCAACCCAGGTAGTAGTATGTTTGATCGCACAATCAATATGCGCATGATGCTAGACATTCTATGCAAGCAATGTAATGGCCTTCATGTTTGCCATTTAAATACTCAAAGTCTTTATCCTAAAATAGAGGAATTTAGATATGTATTTGAGGGCTCCAATATAGACATTATCTGTGTATCTGAGACATGGTTCAAGGCAGGTTTATCTGACGTCCTGTGTAACATAAAAGGATATGATTTGTTTCGCTCTGATAGAAGTGACCCAAGAGGTGGTGGGGTTGCGATTTACGTTCGCAGTTCAATAAATCGCAGTTTCGTTGCCAGATCAGATAGCTCTTCCCCAATTGACTTTTGCTTTATAGAAATTATGAATGGCAGAAATAAATGTTTAGTAGGTGTGGTTTATCGTCCAAATAAACACGTTGATTTCTCGCCCATGTTCACAGTATTAGAGAGCATTTCCTCTTTTTATTCTGAAATCGTCTTATGTGGTGACTTTAATTGTAATTTGCTAAACAAGGAAACATCCAAATCATTTATTGAACGAATGAACAGCCTTAGCTTATATACAAATAATTTTGGTAATCCAACTCATTTTACAAATGATAGTGCAACACTCTTAGACTTATTCTTTTCCCATAATATCGAAAACTTTTTGATCTACGACCAGCTTTCCGCATTCGCCTTTTCGAAACATGATTTAATTTTTGCAACCTTTGATTTTGTTCCCCGAACGGTAGCTACTACTATTGAATATCGAGATTTTAAAAATATTGACTTGGCTCAACTGGAACACGACCTACTTCATATTAACTGGCAACAAATATATTTTATGGCTTCCGCCGATGATCAGGTTTTATTTTTAGAAAATTCTATTCGTAGTTTATTCGATAAGCATGTGAAGCTCAAAACAAAGGTTGTCAAACACAAGCACAATTCGTGGTTTTCTCTTGAAATTAAGGAACTGATGAAGCAAAGAGACTTAGCTTACAAACAATGGAAACGTTTTCGATTGACTGAGTTTCACAATACTTTTCGTGACTTTCGAAATAAAGTACGCATTAAAATAAGAGAAGCTAAAATACAGGTATATTCAAATCATCTGAGGAAAGATCTACCTTCTAAAACACTCTGGAAAAATATACGAGATCTTGGAGTAGGGCCATTGAAAGAAAAATACCCTGAAAACATTAATCCTGATGTTCTTAATGCTGATTTTGCGAAAGTTCAGTCTGAATCTCTTTATGAAGTAGAAATATCAAATGATATGGAACTTGTGGATCCGAGCTTAAATTATTTTGAATTTCAGGTAGTTGATGAAGCTGATTTAGTAGACAATATTTTAAAAAATAAATCTAAAGCCATGGGGTTTGATGAAATGCACCCCTCGTTTATTAAAATAATACTACCTCACATACTACCCACCCTTACGCATATTTTCAATACAATCATTACAACAAGCTCTTTTCCTAATACCTGGAAAGTTGCAAAAGTAATTCCTGTGATCAAGAAACCTGCTACTCGCTTAACATCTCCTGAATACAGACCAATTTCGATTCTTCCTTTTATTTCAAAAGTTTTAGAAAAAATTTTACATAGCCAGATCTCGAATTTTATAAAAAATAACAATCTCTTATGTGTTAACCAATCCGGTTTTAGAATAAATCACAGTTGTGTGTCTGCTGTCATTAAAGTAACTGATGATCTAAGATGTGCTATTGACCATGATCAAGTATCATTTTTAGGATTACTTGACTTTTCGAAAGCCTTTGATACGGTTAATCACAGTGTTCTTATTTCCAAAATGAAAAGGCTGTTCCGATTCAAAGATTCAGCTGCCGATTTAATGTTTTCTTACCTCTCTGGGAGAAAGCAAGCTGTCGTTGTAAATAAAAATGTTTCTGGATTGGTAGATCTTTATTCCGGAGTTCCCCAGGGATCGATACTAGGACCATTGCTGTTTTGCATGTGTATTAATGACCTGCCAACCCAGGTGCATTACTCGTCCATTGATTTGTATGCAGACGTACACAGATTCGCCTAAGTTGTGAATTAGGCATGATTGATAACGGTGCTTACCTACTTAATGAAGACTTGGATAGAATTTATCGTTGGTCTAAGACGAATAACTTGAGGTTGAACCCAACAAAATCTAAATGTATGGTAATTTATAAACAAAAGCTTGATCTCAGTTATTTTCCACCCATACAAATTGGCAACCAGGTAATCGAGTACGTTGATAAAGTAAAGAACCTTGGTATATGGTTTAATTCCACACTTAGTTGGGATTGTCACATACAACACATTATAGGAAAAATTTACGGATGTCTACGCAGTCTTTCCTTCACACAGAAGCATACACCACAAGATATTAGACTTTACTTAGCAAAAACTTTAATTATCCCGATTATTACTTACGGATGCCAGATATTTTGCAGTCATAGCTCAGAATCTAAAAGAAACTTAAATGTTGCCTTCAACAACATAATTCGATACGTGTACAATCTTAAGCGTTATGATCATGTTTCCGCGTATAAGAAAAATTTACTTGGTTGTACCTTAAACGCATATCTAAGTTACAATACTTTAAAGACTTTGAATGGCATCGTAGCAAAGAAGGAGCCATCTTATCTTTATAACAAAATTGTGTTCTCTACTTCCATCCGATCTTTTGTATTTATTCAACCAAGATTCACTTGCTCTGCCTCTGAGCGCCAATTTTTTGTTTGTGCTGTCAGACTCTGGAACTCCCTACCCTTAGACATACGAGAGCTTCGAGGACGTAAGCATTTTGATCGCGTTATCTTTAGGTATTTGGCTGAAAATTCTTAATTTAATTTTTATTTATTTTTTCCTAAATCTGAAATTTTTTGTTAATGCTAATATAAATTTAAAGAAATTTTTAAATGTAACTTAGCTAATGCTCTAAATTGTAACATTTTAAATCTAAATTTGGATTAGCTTGTTATAGTGTAACTATATTATATAATAAATGTAACTTTTGCTCCTATAGACTTAAGTCTACTGTAAAAGATGAAATGAAATAAATGAAACTGAAACTGAAACTGAAACATTGACGTTCTCGCAAGGGCGTCCAGTGACGAGAGTAAGTAATGGCTTGACATTTGCTTACATTAAGCTCAAGAAAGTTATGGTCACATCAGATAAAGAAGTTATTAAGGTCTACTTGTAGCGATTGCGCACCTGAAACCAATAAAATTTGTTTTGAGATGCATACATATATCATCAGCGTAGCTCAAAGCAGATCCTGATGGAATAAATTTAACAACATTGAGAGTTAATAGAAAAATCAGTGGCCCTAAGTGACTTCCTTGCGAGACACCTGAATTTGAATATATAGGGTTGGAAGTGTATGACCTAAAAATTACTTTTTATTGACGATTGTTGAGATAGGACTGTATCTAGGATACAAACAAGGGAGGAAACCTGTATACATTAAGCTTAGAAAGAATAATGTCCAGGGAGATTCCAAAACACACAAAATTCTGAAAAAAAATTCTGTAAGATTTTTGATAGTTGATCTAACTTTAAGAATGCCATGTTGTTTCGGAGAAAATAGTTGTCCAAAATAAACAGGCATAGTGAACAAGGAAGCATAGTGAACAACAAGCATGAACAACAAGTTTAAGTAGACAGGAGAGTTTGGTAATGACCTCATAGTTTGTTATATCGTTCTTAAATACTTGTTTGTGTAGAGGGATGATGAACAAGTCTTTCCATTGTATAGAAAGCACACAAGAAATAGATGATTGAAAAAGAGCCGTGAGAGGCTGGGACAAGCTTCTTACACATTTCTTAAGGACTATAGGAGAAATTCGCTCCGAGATACACTCTCTAAGTATTGTACTGTTTCTTTGTGGTGCATTTCTGCCCAGTTTTATTTTTCGCAATCGCTGTAAGCCTTCGGGCCATTATTTTCTGAATAGTTCAATTGAAAGCTGCAAAGCAGTCGATACGTTATTTTGGAGTTTTAAATTTTATTTGGAATACTTTTTTAGTTTTAAACAATACCCTAACTTTGAATGTGAAATCAGCGCATTCGATTCCTTTTCAACCTCATTTTTTTTTTTTTTTTCAATTTTATTGGTCTTATAATATAGACGTCTATTAAGTAGGTATGCATTTAAGACACCTTAGGTCTCACATCCATATATTTAAAGTTATTATTGCGTTTCGAAATTATTTACATGCTGATTTAATTGAACCCTCTGGTCCGATTTGTATTTACTAGTTCAATTTATGCTCTTAAGCTTCTACATAGAAACCTTCCCATGAGTAGGTATATCACAAGTAAAATGCCAAAAAAGTATAATAATGTTTCATATAGTATACTCATATTTGCTTTTAGCTCTGGAGATTCTTATATCTGCATCACCCTGTAAAAATCCATTTACCTTGACGAAACCTTATTTGCTCTGGGGACCAACTTTAAGCTATGTATAAATGTTGCTAATTAAGATGCATGACTAAGAGGACCAAATGAAGCTCAGAACGACCATTGCTTGTCAATTAATTTGCATTGAATTTGCATTTCAATAAGGCAGATGTGTATTTCGTACGTACATGTATATTTATATACGCGAGAAACAGATACTGCAGGATAATTAAATTACAATTGATAATAACGAAATCAATTATGCTTGCTGCTATATTGATTGAGAGCAAAAATAATTACCGCACTTTCCTTGAAGTGAGTAATTAATTTTTTTTTTTATTTTTAGGAATAAATTGTTGATTAAATACATTTATTAATAAGACAAAATCTCATAATTTAAAATAAAAGCGCCTGTTGATTGTAGGTTGACAAAATTATAGGATATTTAAGTGTGTTCGGAATTTGCTTGCATTAAATTATTTCCGAATAATTTGGTAACGAATGGATGAACAAATGAGCAATTTCTATAATTAAGGCGTTAAACAAGAAATTCATCTGATATACTTGTGTATAAAGAATTTCAATACTATCACATTCACAATCTTATGTGTATATAAGCTTATGAAAGGGAATGCCAGAAAACTATAGAAACTTCCAAGAACAATTTTTTTTATAATAAGCTTGCATTAAAGGGGTATTGACTACTCTTCAAGTGATTGCATACAGTACGAGCGTAACGGAAATAGGAACTGAATGAAGACGAGCAGCCGATGCACATTAATTTCGAGGCTCTGGATATTAAAATGGGAGAGGAAATAGAGCCATGTTAAGCATTCTACATTCGTCTAGTGCGGTTAAGGAAAGAATATCCATACAATAGGTATGTCGAAAATTGATCACAAGGATAAACTGATGTGCATTCTTAGAAAAAGAAAAAAATTAACTCAAACCGGCGCCAATTCTTTAGGCCATACAATTTAGCGGAAAAAGATACTTGCGAAACAAAATGTAGACAGTATAATACTTGGCTTTAAAATTCATATCTACCAATATCCCCCCAACTATGGCTCTATATCTCCTATGGCAGAAATGTTTTTCTGACAATCTTGTCTTGTTCCATACTCTGCAATCTAGAGTTCGAAACAGGATTTTTACTTTTTGTTCTCAAACTCAAAACTCTAAATTCGGGTTTTTACAGAGTACCCTTGTAATGGCGAACTTACTTGACATCTTTTTCCGGACGTTTGGTCACAGTCTCACTGCAACTCCTTGCCCATCGGCTGAGGTGCGCTCTGTAGTCAAATCAAGCCACGCATGCAACTCTTTTCAATTTAATTTAATTTACTATTGGTATAAAAAGGTAAACGGAAAATTATCAATTTACATGCAAAGTCCCCAGCCCAAACTGGCCCATGCTAAAACTTTGGAAGAAAACATTTTGTCAGATGGGACCGCCGCGCTGCCATTTTCGAAATAGAATGATGAGACCTCCGATAAATCACCCGAAAGTTTAATTACTCTAACCCGTAGACCTTCGTGTAGACTTTTAAGGGATTAGGAAATGCGTTGCAAAATCATTTTGCTTATGTGTTCAGACACTTAAGGCACACACATATTAAAGTTAATGCTTTTGTGGACCGCCTGTCACACATTTTCAACTTTAATTTTTACGAAGACCTGCTTAGGTTACTTTTTGAAAATATTTAAAGAGCAGGACTCTGATGAATACAAGGAATCGACTGGATCCACAACGGAAATAAAGGCTTTCATGGATTAAGATTAAGGAAAAAGAAGGTTGTTGAACCTTGTTGTAGTAAATTTTACCGCGCCAATCTACATATATCGCAAGTACAAATTTCTCGTTTCAAAAATTCTCCTCATATTTTTGTAACGTGTACAAAACAACTTATATAGTTTTCAGAAGTGCCAACAATCATTCAGCCACTCGAGACCGATCCGAAAATATTATTCCAATAAAACCAATTGGGACTCGTTGTGCTATTGCTCGTTCCAAAATTTTGATTAAGTCCTTTTTATTATTTTTTCCATCTCAAATATTGAAGATAATAATCGAAAAAACGACGATCTTTTTTTGGCCATACAAAGTTCGGAAAAATAAAAATATTGCACGTATATTTTGGCATCTTGATTCTTTCCGGCCTTGCTTACAAGTGTTTTTTTTTTTCAAAACAATTATTTAAATTTAAAATTTTAGTCAACTAATACTTCTAGGAGTTATTTATAGATTTGGTGGGGCAACAGCTCGTAGAGAACCAGGACCAACAATTCTCAACCATTCCTGTGTGCGCATTACCAGGAATGGTAACACTTGTACTCGTATAACAAAAGTACTCCTTTTTGATGATAGAGCCAGTCCTAGACAAAATCAATTTCCAATCACTGATAAATTTACTACAGTTCGAAACTCATGAAACAAATGGGTTGAATTGCTTCCTACAATACACGTTCAGGTTGATGAGCAATTACTCCGTTTCTATGGTCGCTTCTCATTCATTGAAATTTTGCGTTTGAACTTGTTCTGGGAATTCATATATTTGGAAAAGAAATTGCAGCTTTTGCTGAACGAAACAAAGGTGAACGCGGGGTGTTTGATTTAGTTGAAAGTCTATAAAGTCACAACGTCACCAAGTGTTGGTGGAAAAAGCAACCAGTGCACTGTTTCAATCAATTTATTAAGGGTGGGCCAAATACGAGTTTTCTTTTAAAAATACAATAAAACAAACAAAATTCAAATTTTCCCATATGTATTATGGCTTTATTAGTAAAAGCAAACACTCCCATTGAGTACGGAACGCAATGTCGTTCAAGTGGCTGCCTCGCCTAGCTTTGCAGTAGCGCATTCTGTCACTACAATTTTCCAATTCCTTGTTCATGGTTTCGGGCTGTAGCTCACGGATTGTTGAGATGGATGGCTTCTTTTCAAAAAACGCACTGTTTGGCTTCTAGGCACTCATTTTGAAAATAAGATTTCTAAATTTTTGCCAACGTTGTTCAAGCGTAAGCCGACCCATTTTGTTCCGCTGAGGAACGATACTGACTTTTTGTCAAGATTTTGAGCGCGAAACAGCTGTCAGTTTCAAAATAACCTATGATTTAAAAAGAATCTACTATACTATGTCCAACAAAAATTTTCAGTACAGGGAAGATAGGACGTTTGTCTCTCATTCTGGTTGCATTGCCATGCATAAGTGTGTCGCCTTTTAAAGCTCTCACAGCGATTCCGTAGTTTAAATTATAAATCGCCGCAAATGAGAGTAAAAAACGCGTAGGGCTACCGTCTGCCGATTCAAAACGACTGAAAGCAATATTCAATTCACCTTTTCCCACAACGGTATGATAATAGGCGCGTTTTTTTTAAGTTTAAAAGCACTACGACAACACTCAACATACTCATCTTCTTAAAATGTGTTCTCAAAAGCTTCAAATCCCAAAAGCTCCTTAATAAAAACCACTGAAAAAGCTCCTTGCTTGCAATTGAGAATGAAAATGGTAACTCTGTTTTGATGTAGATAAAGAGCGCACGAGGCACGACGCACGATCGTATTGAGTCACACTTGACACTCTTGAGTCTTGACAGTATCTCATCAGCAGTGGGATACGACGGTCGTGTTGGGGTGTACAACTTTTTGCAAAGAATTACAACAACAATTTCTTAAGAAAAGTCAGTGGCTTGCTCTTTTTTTAGTGTCATTTTTCCTAACGCATTGTAGTGAGGGTGCATCAGGAGCCACTGCTTTAGAAAAAGCTCTCCCATAAGGCCTGTACTGACAATTTTTGTTGGACAGAGTATAGCTGACCCATCCTGTACTTAAGCTACGAAATCGATCTCGCATATCAGAAAAAAATAAATGTACGCTGAATAATACGTCTGATGTCTGATGTCGGGCCCGAACCGAAGAAGTGCAACTGATATTTTAACAAAACGAAAGATGATTTTGTCAATGCCGATAAAATGATTTCCAGATTTATTGTCAAACTCGTTGGTCAATATGTGTTTTTGCCAAAACCTTTGACATTACTGTATTGAATGCTTTTATCGTCTATAAAAATAAAGATCCAGATTATCGTACGAAAAAAAAAAGTGTCAGATTGACAAAAGAGTACTTCAAAACCCATTTTCACTTGAACTTGAAAGAAACTCTTCATTTTGTTTTCCCTATCATCGTAAGGTCAACTTTGATTAAAATCTCAAGTTCCAATTTGTTCACTTATCCAAAACTTGCCCTATAGTTCGAGTGAAAAATCATTTCTCCACTTCAAAACTTAAAATAAAAATCTGAAGCAAATAATATAGGAAAAGAAGGTATCTACCAAATAAATGTATAAAAGATAAGATAGACGTCATACACGTTTTCTGTAACTGATTGTCAACAAAAATGGTCACCGGATTTGCATAACAAATAGCACATTGTCTAGGGCTAGGCAACAAAAACTAATGCCCCCATGAAGTGCACTTTATTTCTCTATGGCCCATCAACGTTTGCTGTGAAACAACCTTAAGCAATCAAAGAGATTCGTAAATCTAAAACCTGACGAAGACATATGAGGTTATAGGTCCTGTCCTTCTGTATAAGATAATGGCAGAACTGATGTTGATACCTGGCACTTTGTTTCTCCAATGTAAGGTTTACCTTTTCTGAAAAGCAAGGAACTCAAACAGAAATCAAAAAAGGGATAACAAGTCTCAAGGGAGTAACATACAAAGTGTTTGTTATTTTTTGTTCGACCCGGCCAACAAAAATAAAAACTTTTTTTTATTTTTTTTTTTTGTAGGGGTGGACTCCAACAATCGTTTCACAATGCCACAGTGGTGAATGACGCAAAAAAGGAGTATTTGATTAATGTGCTTGTGCTTTTGTGATACGAGGGCCAGTCGCATATGGGAGTCGCAATCGGCTTTGGAATTGTAGGAGACTGAAGCAATAATCAATCAAAGATTTACAATTACCTCCAGGATGAATAATGAAAACAGGAACCTTTTTTTTTCTTTTTCAAAGGAGTGTGTTGCTTGTTCGCTTTTTTCTGGTTAGTAGATGAAGGATGTTTTCATCACACTCGTGCAACCCGTCAGAAAGTGATTACGATAAAATAAATTCTTCTTAAGATCTTGAGAAACAATACCACTTGTTTTTCACGGAAAGGTAGAATTTGATATATGTTATGCGATGAATTGACTTCTCATTTCGACACTCAGGTTAAATGGACCAATATGATTGTTTTTTTTTTTATTTGATTGACTGATTGATTGATCAATATATTGTGCATTTGCAAGTATTTTAGGCGAAGTTAAATGTATTCGCTTGGAACTTATAATGGTATTTAATAATTTTGCAAAGGATATTGGAGCTAACCATGGCCTAACCTCAAAGTTTATTGAATTTTGTGTGCAGTTCTTGGGAGATCGTCTTACCCCCCATTCCGCTACACATAAGCAGCAGGTGCTCCAAAAAACTTACTTGAGTCTCTTGGACAGAATGCAAAAATGGAGCCTAAAAAATGAATAGATAAATAACGGAAATATTTTTGAATATTACTGTATTTTTATGAACAGTATTCTACTGAAATAGACAGTTGCATTCCTCCCCTTAAGCAATTAAACCGTAATGCTCACGCTTCAAGGTGTGTCCATCAGTTTATCCTTGAGCGCAACTCCGGAAGTAGGGCTAAATTCAGAGATTCCTTCTTAAGCCGCACTACACGAATGTTGAATGCCTTACCCGACTCAATATTTCTGCGGATTATAATATAATATAGACATTCAAGACCAATGTTCATGAGCATCTCCTTTGAAATCCTTTCCCAATTTCTTAAGACACCCGCACTGTGCTTATACATTTAATGTGTAGTCATTAACCTCTTAGTTCCCGCAAAATTATAAAAAAATGGCCGGTTTTCAATATTTTTGATAGAACTCAAAAACAAGGTTAATTCTGCAATTTTACTCAAAAATCTTTTTACTGAATTTCCAGTATTTTAACCAATTGATCGAGGAGAACTATAGGTTGTCCATTAATTTGTTTTCGGATAACAGAACTCGGGCCGTTAATTCTAGTGACCCGAGTATGTTTCCACAAATTAATAAGATCTTCAAGAGCAATGACCAAAACGACCTTCCGTGTCTCCAGCTTCAGAAGACGGTAGAAATGTGCTTCTTACAGCAGGTAAAGTTCCGGAGGAAGTTTCGCCGTCCGTCTTGGATTACGGCCTCTTTATTGTCGAAGATCTACAGGAGAGAGTGGAGCCAGTGGGGACTGCTTTTCAGCAAGAAGCTTACAAGGTGAATGCTTGCACTCGCCCGAAACATGACCTGGAAAATAGAGCCCAGCTTCAACATTTCTATTTTCAAGAGCGATCAGATGATTGAGAGTTCCACTGTGTTCAATGATGATCATTTGGCAAGCAAAACGGAGCTTCAGCTCTTCTTTGACTCATTAAAGAAAGAGAAGTGAGTAGGAGTCGATGGTATATCCAAAGTTATATTAAGACAGCTACCTTTGGAGTCTGTGGACATCTATTCCACACTGTTTAACAACGCTCTGAATAATGCTCTCACGCAAAAAGGAAAGGACAACTCCAATGTGAAGAATCTCCGAAAAAGTTCTTAATAGAGCTCTGTGCAAATGGGAAGAGGACAACAATATCATACCGGATACTCAGTTCGGTTTTAAGGCGGTACTTGATACAATTTATGCTGCATCTAAACTGCGAATAAGACTAAAAGCTAGTGTACTGGTGCTCGTCTGGTAGATTTTGAGAAGGCTTTACACACCGTATAGCTAGAGGTCTCTATCTTCTCTATCTTTCGAAAACGAGGCTGCTGTCAATTGTGAAATGGTCGGTTTCATTGATGTTTTGATCGTCTATAGACCTCCGGGTTGCTTTGTGAATCCTTTTCCTTGTTATTATCAATATTTCTTTATCTGGTTTAACTTTTAAATCGGTAAAGAGTGGTGCGAGGGTGTTAAGTGATTTATATGCCATTTGAACGTCTTCTGTTTTCTTGGAGACAAGTTTTTGACAAGCTTAGGAACATAAGCCATACTTTTGTAGATACCCTTACTATCTTCTGTATTTTTAGAGGTTTTATGTTCTTGTCGAAAAAATAAGCTCCGAATGAGTTGTACCGGATATCCATTTTCATTGAGAATTTTAGTGACGATTTTCTCATTTTCGGGATGAAATTGCTTGTCACTCAACTTGAAGACTTTGCTTACCAAATTCGAAGCTGTGTTGATAATGATGTGATTGGCCTAATTAGACCGAAAATTAACTAATCTTCCAGTTGATTTTTTGTGCCAGTTTATTAGGAATCTGCTGTTTTGTCGGTGAATTTTGACGTCTAAAAATGCTATGGATTTGCATGAAATTTGTCAAGGACACCGTTAATTTTGCGGTGATCTACTATCACAAAAATGTCATCAACATACTTGTATAAAAGCGGGGTTATTCAATTTTTGAGAGCTATTCATCGAGAAGATAATCTAAAACCAAATACGCAATAGTCGGGGCAATTGGATTTCCCATTGGCATGCCATGAATTTGCTTGTATATATAATTATGGTGACCATACCTGACAAGCATATTCCAGAATGGATCGAACAAATGATAAAGAAAGCTTTTTGATAACGAAAAAATCGGAAAACTGTCTCGAAATCAAGTTTACGATCAAATGATATACCAAGGACATTTATATCACTTACACTTAATAAATGTAAACCGTTAAGTAAATAGTTAAAAGAAGAAACAGGAAGCTTTATCGTAAGACTTTGTAGTTTTGCATTTATCGATGTTGAGAAACAACCAATTAACAAACACACTGTTCAAAACCAGAATTAAGATCATACTGCAACACTTCAAAATGTCGAGTATTCGAAATATGTTTGAACGTAACGTGGTACGCATAAATCAGACAGTCTGAGTACTTTAACACAGAACAAAATAAAAAGGACTGGCCCCAAATGCCTACCATGTGGTATTCCAGAAACAACTTTTAAGTTATTTGATTCCCAGTCGTTCAAAACTACCGAGTATGATCTATCAAATAAATAAGATTGAAACCTCCTTACAAAATGCTCACTAAATCCTTATTTAGTTACAGGTGAGTGCCCTTTTGTAAAACCATGTTGATTTGGAACTAGTTATGTACATATAAGTGATTTCAAATAAAAGCATACAAATTCACAAATAATAGTCTCGACAAGTTCTTGAATAACCGGTAATCTATAGCAATAGGTCTATTATTTTTAATTTCACCTTTTGTACCTTTTTTTTTGTAGTGTTACCGTACCTGGTAACAGGTACACGGGAATGGTCGAGAGTTGTAAGTCACTATAGGTCCTAGTCCTAGTTCACCACCAATATAGAAAATCTATTACACGGAAAATATTATCTCTTGCCGTTTCGTGGAGATTGTGCTTGTCAACTTATCCGCCAATTTCATCTTCATTTGGGAAGCCCCTGAGCATAATTTGGACAATGTTAACTAGATATGCTTCCTGGCCTACAGATCTTCAGATTCATCGTTATGACTTTTCTTTTGGAAAGTGGCTTTCAAACCAATGAGAATCAGGTGACCACTTGTCGGCTTTAATTGATTAACTTTTTTTCTAGCTGATTGCCCTCGACGAATCCGCATCTTAAGTGTCCGCTAGTCCCAGGTATCTATTCTCAGGTCATTATTCATTGACGTTTCGAGTCTTGTTACTCATAATCGAAATTCAAGAAAACAAAAATCATCTCGCTTTCAATATTGTTGATCTCAGTATTTTACGAAAATAGGGGATATAATATTAAATTTGTATTCACATTTAAAATGCGATAATTTAATGTGAGCTAGTACCCATCAACCCCGTTAATGTGGCAATTTTAAATTCAAACTTATTTGTAAACTATTTTTTTTTAAATTTAACAATACCAATGAAAAACATTCAAAACCAAAAAATATAACAGAAAGGTGTTATGCGGACCTAAACACGGACATTTCACGGAGTTCTTAGATAGCCATAGACTTTTAACACTTGCGCAATCTGGTTTTAGAGCAAAACACGGCTGCGCAGCTCCGCTTCTCAAAATAATCGACGACATGCGGCATGAAGTTAATAATGAACGTGTAATAACATTTTGGTTTTATTGGACTTATCCAAAGCTTTCTAAACTGTTTCTCACGGAATAATTCTAAGCACGTTGAAGAAATTTGTCTTCTTTGAAAACTCAGCTCTGCCCCTTGTAGAACAATACCTTAGTCATAAAACTCAGGCAGTTTTTGAGAATTCTAAGTTATCTGATTTTCTCTCTACTCATGTTGGTGTGACTCAGGGATCAATTTTAGGTCCACTTTTATTCACGTTGTTCAACAATGACTTGCTGACTTGCTACACTTAAGCATTGCAAAATTCATATGTAAGTAGACGATGTATAAATCCATTTGAGCTATAGAATAAGTATAGTTAAAGGTCCAACCGCCGGAATAAATGAGGGTTTGATGCGAATAGGCCAGTGGTCTTAAGAAAATCATCTGAAAATTAATTCAAATAAATGTTAGGCAATTGTGATTGGTAACATTGCTCTCGATATATCATGTCTGCAAACTATCCACCTATGGTGAACCAAACATTAGCAAATCTTGGAGTCATTTTCAACCAAACCTTATCTTGGGACAATCACTTGGCATGATGTGCTGTTGGTCGAGTTAATGCTGCTTTACGGGTTTTGCATCTTTCTGAAAACTGTCTTCCAGTTTCAATGAAAATAACAGTTGATAAAACTTTTATCCTACCAACCCTTTTATATGGAAGCCCGATGCTGAAATTATTTTAAAATTTATAGTTCCTAACTTAATTTTCTATTTAATGTAGTATAAATAACTAAGTATTAATATTCAGATAAAAATATAAAACACAAAATTTTCAAAGCATAAACGATATCGTTCTCTTTTTTTTTTGAAAATGGTGTACACAAATCATTTTGTATCAAAGAACTACCTTCCACATGAACTAACATTTAACATTAAAAAATTTGCCAATATTTACTTGATTTACATATATGAAATAAAGGGAGCGGTAGATATAGAAAACTCCATATCGGTGTGAATACCAAAGGTGGCTACATTTTCTAAAATCACTTTTAATTTGCAAGCTCATAGTTTTGAATTGAATTTATTTCAAAAGGGAATTCAAATCCATCAACCGAGACATTGCCTGTAAGGGTTCGTAAAATCCCATTGATTTTTGCGCATACCTATACGAAAAGTCTTTAGTTCTGAAGTGTTGAATTGCTTGGATACACAATGAACATAAGTATTAAACTAGAATCACGAAGGTTCTAAATTGCAAAGATCTACCTTTATTTAAACTTCTAATGCTTAAAAGCACTTTGAGCGTAAATTTGCTGAGTAAATGGAGTCAAGAGCAATTTCAATTTGCGAAGTCATTTTCAAGAAAATGGAATCTCATAGAATTTGATTTCAACGAAATATTGTATTTCTGGATAATCAAGATTTGATTAATTTGCTTACCACTCCAATGTATGTATGTATCTTATTAAATTGATTAATTGAAGCACACTTGTGACTAACATACAGTTCTTAAATCTAAGTTCAAACCTTAAAAATGGAAAGTTAAAGATGGTGGGAATTTTATATTTATTGGAATCCTCAATAGAGTAAGGTATAATGAGCATGATACTTTTTGTAACACGAATCATGGTTCAAAGGCTTAGTACTTCCATAACTTGTAAGTATAGTGAAAGTTTAATATTGAAGGGAGAAACCAATTTAAAATTCCTTGGGTTGGGGTATATACTAACATATATAGACTCAACTAAAAAATTCTGGAAGGGGTCTTACAAATGCTAAGTACAGAAATTAAGTGGATTAATTAGTACTCAGAAAATTTCTAAGACCATCATCTAAGGGGAGAATTAATTCGATTAAAAGTTTCAGACGAAATATCATTGATGAATATCAGAGAGGATCGGAGACAAAACAGAGCTCTGTGACACACAAGCATTTATTTTACTTCAGACTTAAAACCATCCAATACAACTTGTATTGAGCGGTTTGAAAGGTAGTTTCTAATCCATCAAGAAGAGATTCATCAGTATCAAATGCACGCATTTTCGATAAACAATAAACAAACTTGATGTCAAACTCTATCAAATGCTTTTGAAATATAATGCAATAATCTTAACCATCAGATCACAAGTGAACCTATTGCTACAAAAGCCGTACTGCCGGTCACTGAGAATATTTCGTTCTTTTTTAATTGGGGACACAATAGATCTCCAGGTCGCATTCATTCATTCATAGTCAAATTTAGATAATGTTTGAAAAAAAAATGTCAGAAAAATTGTTTTAATGGTTCCCCCCATGGAGCAATTTCCTTTTATTTTAGTTTTCTCAAAAACGGTACAGCCGATTTTGATCGTATTTGTGCATTCTAAAGCTCAATTTTTAAAAAATGGTTTTCGAACATCTTATTTTCCTCGAAACCGCACCCAGAATGTTCATACATTTTTTACGTACTATATAATTAAATAAAACAATTTTTGATATTTTTCGAATTTTGAATATTGCTCATTATTAGCATAACCCGTTTTCATGAAATTTTTGAAAAGAAGCTTATACAAAATTTGTAAAATATTGCATTTCAAAACTTAAAAAAATAGTTTTTGAATTTTTGAAAATCAAATCTATTTTTTTTGGAAACTTGATATCAAACGGTAGTAAAAATTTGTTGGCGTTCCAAAATTTTTTCTTGAAAATGTTTTATAAATTTGCTTTACAAGAGCTTATTATGCAATATGGACCGAAGATGGAATTGAGAATCTTTATGGATGAGAGTTCTTAACATACATATATCAAACCGTATGGGTTGGATAACAAGCGAATAAGTCAACGACTGAATACTTACAGCCATATTTATAAACTCATTATAGTGAGTAAACGCAAAATCGTTATTTTTAAAACTTATGTGACGTTGAATAGAGGCATTATAGTCCAGTCAAAGCGTCATGAAAAAGGGCCTGACCTTGCGCGCAGAGGCATGGTCTATTTTTTTTTCATGGATCGATAGGTGCTTATGAGAAAAGCTTAAAACCAAATTTGCACCACATGACAACTTTTTTTACCAAAGTTATTGGTAAAAATGTATTTTGTGTCATTTTTTGGTCATTTGCGAATATCTCGGCTCCACTATCTTCCAAAAACAAAACTTAAACATGTTTTTATTTCTTATAACATTATCTATTATGTTCTAAAAAAAACCATTTGTTTAAACAAATGAAAAAAAAGTTATAGTAAGTTAAACAAATTTTTTGTTGTTTAAAAATCACTTTTTCGTGATTATTAAGAAAAAAGCTCATTTAACGATGAAATTTTTATTTCTTATTATTTAAGTTCCTGTAATTCCCTACAATTTAAAACAAAAATCAGCACTCTACGATGAACGAAAGCCGAGTAATAAATTATTGAACATAGGTAAGTCAGCGCACCCACGCATTTTATGATTTTATGTTTTAATTAATATCTCAGCCCCAGTATGTCGCAAAGTGAAAATAAAAAACTGTATTGCTAATAACAATATTTTCTATCAACTTGCATTTAATTTAATATGTTTGAGCAAAAACATAAAAAGTTACCGTTGGTTTCAACGTTTTTTTTCTTGTTTTTAATACCTTTTTTTCATAGTTATTGAGAAAAAACTGTATTTCATGGTAAATATTTTTCAGTTTGGATTTTTGTCTTATAGTCCTGCTAATTTTCTTCAAATTAAAAAAAAAATTAGTCCATTACGACAAACGGGAGCCAAGATATTCATGATTTAAAAACTTAGGAAAGCTTACAATTTAGTATATTAACCTTGTAGCTTGTAATTTTGGTGTCGCCAGCAACAAGATTATATTGGTATCCTTCAAACACCCCACACATACTTACACATATTTGTTGCTTCTTGTTGCTGGCGACACCAAAATTACAAGCTACAAGGTTAAAATACTAAATTGTAAGCTTTCCTAAGTTTTTAAATCATGAATATCTTGGCTCTCGTTTGTCGTAATGGACTAATTTTTTTTTTAATTTGAAGAAAATTAGCAGCACTATAAAATAAAAATCCAAAACTGAAAAGTATTTACCGTGAAATACAGTTTTTTTCTCAATAACTATGAAAAAGAGGTATTAAAAACAAGAAAAAAAACGTTGAAACCAACGGTAACTTTTTATGTTTTTGCTCAAACATATTAAATTAAATGCAAGTTGATAGAAAATATTGTCATTAGCAATACAGTTTTTTATTTTCACTTTGCGACATACTGGGGCTGAGATATTAATTAAAACATAAAATCATAAAATGCGTGGGTGCGCTGACTTACCTATGTTCAATAATTTATTACTCGGCTTTCGTTCATCGTAGAGTGCTGATTTTTGTTTTAAATTGTAGGGAATTACAGGAACTTAAATAATAAGAAATAAAAATTTCATCGTTAAATGAGCTTTTTTCTTAATAATCACGAAAAAGTGATTTTTAAACAACAAACATTTATTTTAACATACTATAACTTTTTTTTCATTTGTTTAAACAAATGTTTTTTTTATAACATAAAAGATAATGTTATTAGGAATAAATATATGTTTAATTTTTGTTTGTAGGAGATAGTGGAGCCGAGATATTCGCAAATGACCAAAAAATGACACAAAACACATTTTTACCAATAACTTTGGTAAAAAAAATTGTCATGTGGTGCAAATTTGGTTATAAGCTTTTCTCATAAGCACCTATCGATCCATGAAAAAAAAATAGACCATGCCTCTGCGCGCAAGGTCAAATGACGCTTTGACTGGACTATTAGGCGTGTTTTTTTTGCAAGTCCATATAGAATTGTAGAAAAAAAACGACATCGGCACTAAGCGCTTTACATGCAAATGCAACAACTACTTAAATCTATACAGAGTTAGCTACGACCAGATAATTTCGAGAGTTAATCTAAGACCCGATAAAAAAGGTGATGCCAAAACAGTATTATCTATATGTTATCGATAATCTGCTCAGAGACGTCAATAGTGACGTCATACAATACAGCTCACAAATGTCATAGCGTACACAGTGCTTCCAGCTATTTCGAAAAAAAGCTCCTAAATCCCGATGTCGTTTTTACTTGCGACTTATAGGTACTATAAGGCAGTGTTTTTCAAACTTTTTGAGTACGCGACGCCTTTGCTAGTAACAAAATTTGGCGACCCCCCATTATAATGGGTCAGTTATTTAAAAAGCTACATACACTAAACCCCTTCCAAGCCCGGTCTAATTACAGAAGATTTTATTTATTCGCGATGAAATTTTCTCCCGTATTGCCAAAAAAAATTGTAGCAGGCCTTTTTTTTAAATTGAGAGTAAGTACTTATTTAAAAATTAAATATTGTGTTGTGTTGTTTACGAGTCATTATGGACAAGTTTCTCAAAAGACCGTTGCAGCCCTGTACATCCGGTGCAATTGGAAGCGGAGGAAGCAACGAAAACAAAAATAGACCTTATGACGTAATATATCTTAAATATGGTTTCACAGCTTTAAATAATAAGCCCCAATGTGTTCTTTGTTGTGAAGTTTTATCTGCCGAAAGTATGAAACCATCAAAGCTTATGCGACATCTCTCAACTCAACTAAACATTCCAAAGAAGCAGATCAGCCGTTAAAATTTTTCGAACGAAAATTTATTTTGCCAGCGGCCTTTGATATGGTTCAAATTATTTTGGACAAACAGGAGGCACATAAACTTAACAATATACCACTTTCTGACAGTACTATTGAGCGGAGAATAAGTTACATGGCCGTTGACATTCAAAAACATTTTGCCTTGCAACTGGATGAATCTACTGATGTTTTAGACTGTGCACAGTTTTGTGGTATTTGTTCGTTTTGAAGCAGAGGAAAACATTGAAGAAGAAATTTTATTTTGCAAAGCTCTTCCTGCTAATACTACTGGCCAGTGTTTGTACGTTATGTTTTAGAAAGCTCTCGCGACTATGAGATTGATTGGACAAAATGTTTTGCTATTTGTAGTGATGGCGCTAGAGCTTTGACGGTCAACAAAAGTGGGCTGATTGCAAAATTAAAATTAATAATGTCAAACGTTTTATGGACAGACTGCTTTCTTCATCGACAAGTTCTGGCATCCAAGGTGTTACCTTCTGAATTAAATGATGTGCTTAAAGATTTGATTAGAGTTGTGAACTCTATATTAAAGGCAAGGCCTTGCAAACTTGGTTGTTTAGGATCATATGTGATGAAATGGGTTAACTTTATCGAAATCTCCTTTTTCACACAGAGGTCAGATGGCTGTCAAAAGGAAAGGTATCGACACGAGTTCTGGAATTGAAAGCCGAATTGTTGATGTCCTTACAAGATTCAAGATCTGGAAATTCGGATCATTTTTCTGATCCCATCTGGCTCTTAAAATTATCATTTCTCGCTGATCTTTTCAACCACTTAAACATATTGAATAAGAGCCTCCAAGGGAGAAAAGAAAGCATTATAACTGCAAAAGATAAAATCAGAGGATTGCTCGCAAAACTTCGTTTGTGGTCACATTCTTTACAAACAAACAGTTTTGAATATTTTCTCGAAGAAATTTCATCAGATGAATCGATATCATTAAGCTCTCATATTCATCTCATAGTACAGAGTTTGCATAATTTAGAGAAGAAACTATTAAGTTACTTTCCGGAACTGGATTCTGCAAGTGGAGATGGACAAAGTTTTGTATTAAATCCTTTTTTGAATATGTCAGTCATACTCGCCAATCTACCATCGGTAAAGATGAGAGAATATCATATAGATTTAGCTGAAGATGGCAGTTTCCGGATAAAGAGAAGAGAAGAGGAGAGTATCCTGAGCTGGCAAACGAGGCCACTTTATACCTGCGTGAAGTCACATTCCCTTCAATGTTTGACATTAAAACTAAAAAAGAAACAGACTAAGTTTGGAAATTGATTTAATCTAAAAAGTGTTAAAAACTAATCCAAGATTTCGACGTATATTAAAAAATAAACAGGCACATATGTCGCACTAAAAATTTTTTTTGTTTTATTTAATTTTTTTAGTGCAGGACTTTTATTTATTAATCTTACCGGCTTGCAATCGCAAGCCCCCAAGAATCTCTTCACGACCCCCCAGGGGGTCGCGACCCACAGTTTGAAAAACACTGCTATAAGGAAAGTTATGCATTCGTAAAAAAAATCGAACTCGAGATTTTGATCAAAGTTGACATTACGATGATAACGAAGACTAAAAAAGTGGGTCTCGCAATTCTGTCGGTCTGTCTGTCTGTTCGACTACAGCCTAAACGACTCGGCCGATTTTCTTTAAACTTGGTAGATATCACTTTTATTTTTTCCCCCCACACGTTTTTTTCTTTTTTTTTAAGACCAAAAATAACGTTACCTGCCATACGAATTTTTTTCGAAATTTTGTAAATATTTTTTTTTCTCAAAAACTGCTCGACAGATTTAAAAAAAAAGATACAAAAAAATTTTGTTTAGTTAAAGGTAGGTACTGGTTGAAAAAAAATTTTCCGAAAAATGGTTATTGAGGGTACCCCCCAAGGAACCATTTTTTTTTGTTTTTGATTTACTCGAAAACGGTAGTACCGATTTTGATATTATTTTTTGCTAAAGCTCCTCAAAAACATAAATAGAATTGTGTATTCAAATTTTCAAAAATTTTTTTTTGGATTTTTAAAAAAAGTTTCAAATTTTTTTTTTCAAAACTCAATATTTTGAAAACCTTACGCTAGATTTTTTTAATCTTAATAAATAAAAGTTTTTCAATATAATCTACAAGATGTATGAAAAAAAGTTTTATTTTACCTGAAAATAAAGGTACCCACCATACAAATGTTAAAAAATGGTTTTCAAAAATCGTATTTTTCTCGAAAACGGTGCCTAGAATTTTGATAAATTTTTTTCTTTCAATGACCTAATTTTAACGATCTTGAATTTAATAAAAAAAATTTTGAAATTAAGATATTACAGCTTACACCTACCATAGAAACATTTTTTCGAATTTTGAATTTCTCATTATCCACATTTTTTTGTAAATTTAATTTTAATTCGAACAATAATAAAATATTTAAATTGGCGTGCCAAAATTTTTTCTTAAAAATCTTTTAAAAAGTTTGTATATAAAAGCTTTTTTTTAAGAAGCCACTACAATGACTTATAATTTTTATTCTTGCATATTTGCATAGCATTCTGTTTTTGTCTCTTACTACTAAAAGAATTTAAAAAATAATTTGTTCCTTATGAACAGTTTTCTCTAATAACATTCTATTTTAAAATTCCTAGTCTATTACATAGGAACAAGTTCGTGCGACCCAGTCGTGCATTTTATTTTTTACAATTCTATATGGACTTGCGAAAAAACACACCTATTATAAGCTAAACGCGTTTGGAGGTTGAATAGTGCCTACAGAAGGACATTTTAGTATTGAACTGTCACATTCACTTTGACATCACATTGAATTATAAAGATTATCAACAAAATAAAATGCCTTTGACTTGATACTGAAACTAAGACTTTGTGTTATTTTTATTTATTGAAACAAAAATGTTATACTAATATATTAATAACAAATTGAATTGAAAATTGTTTAGAATTAAATAGATAAATATACTTGTTGGTGATCTCTCTCCACGCATCCTTCTTCATCCGGTGTGTTTGTGTTAGTGTCGTAATTTTTATTTTGCATTATTGAATTTTATATTCAAGAACTTGTCTGAGTATTCCAGCTAGGATGAAACGAATAAAAATTTGATTTCCAGTATTGTGCTAGAGATAGTAACATACTTTATCTGATGAATCAAAGTTAATTGTTCGAATTCTTTTAGCTTTTGGTAGTTTCGTTTTTGTTTATTAAATTCGATAGACAGACAAGATGTTTTTTTTTTTTGTTTTTTGACAAACAGCTGAGTGTTATGAAGGCTAAATGTAATAGATTCTTACTTTTTGGTACTTTATTTGACACAAGCTCATTATAACTATGCAGGGTAGGCAAATGTTTTATAAATATGAATTTGCATAGTGGATGAATAAGTCCTTATGCATTGCATAACTATTCACGCGTTTAGCGAATTCTAATAAATACGGCTGTTAATGTATTCCCTTGAATTTTGTTTTGTCATATGACATTTGATGATTATGCAAAAAAAAAGGACAGTATCTAGGTACCTAATTAAAGAATTAGTTGTCAACCGAAAGAATACAGGTTGGAACAAGATCAAGGCATCAACTAACGATTAGGATCAATTATGCAAAAATTGACTACAATATTTCAATCAATAGCTATTTTAATGAAATAAAACAGATTTCGCTATTACGGTTTTAGTCGGATCACTACTGAACCGATTTTTATATAACTTTATTATGTAATGTATAAACAGGAAAATCTGTGTTTTTTTGAAGAACGATATTACAATCAACAGAATTGTTTCAAAAAGGACAGATTTCTGTTAAAGTAGATATAGTAATATTAGCATTTAAAAAGGTGAAAATTTAACTAGCCAGCTGTGTTTTCTCATGACCTTAATTCAAAGCCCTTACTTATTAAGTAAGCACTCAACAATAATATATGTTTAAAAAATAGAAACCATTATCTTCCATTGAATTAATTCTCAACAAGCTTTCTGTATTAAAGAAGAGAATCCTTTTTCACTTTTACATATATGTAGCCATCTAGTCCTCTCATTCTATAGAAAACTAATAAATTGCCTTGTGGTTTTTATTCGTTTCAGGTCTCTTGGGTACGACATCGTGATATTCACCTGCTCACAGTTGGCCGGTACACATATACTTCAGACCAACGATTTGAAGCCATGCACTCGCCGCACGCAGAGGACTGGACACTTCGAATACGTTATGCACAGAGAAAGGACTCAGGCATCTACGAATGTCAAATATCGACGACTCCTCCAATAGGACACTCGGTCTATCTCAACATTGTTGGTAAGTGTACTTTTTCTATACAGTTTGGATATGAGAGTCCCTCTTATTGTGTATTTGTTGTGGGCAGGACATCCTTTGAATTGAATGATTTCAACTTTTTTTTTTATTTTAATACCAATGCTACTCGTACATATGTATGTACATATATAAAAGGGTCTATTATTTGATTTACTGAATCCTCTTTGCTTACTTGACTGATTCGTATTGGATTGAGTCAAGTGTGTGTAGAGTACAGTTTCTGGTGAAAAGACGCAAATTACCTCATACAGATGAAAGCTTTTGAGATGATAGACAAATTAGCTATTAGAATAACTGCTCCTTAGGGTAAGCCAGTTGGAAACTTTTGCGAGATGATGTATGTATTTGACAGAGGGTCATTTTGCTTATGGAGAAGTTAAAGTTAATGGCTTAAAACTTAGGTCATTTAATTGCGAATTTCTTTATATATAAATATTCTAGTGGAATTACTAATGGAAACTTCTAGTAACCCGTTAACTATGTGTAATGTCTTTGCTGACTTTTTTCGTTCTGTCTTTAAGCCTATATATTATCAAAAAATTCTGTCGCTTATGTCTTCATCTCAACTATTCAATATTAGTCCCTTGTATGTCGAGAAAAGCGATATACATGATGAACTTTTAGATGTCTACGCTGTTATCATAATGGTTAGTGCGTTGGACTGTCAGGCAGAAGGTCTTGAGTTCGATTCTCAGCCGCTGCAAAAGTTTTTTTCAGGTGTGTACTGCCTCTTGCGAGGAATTGACAAATCATCGAAGAGTAGCTCTTGTCATGAAAAGTGCTGCACATTAAAGCCGTTCGGAATCAGCAGAAAATTGTAGGTCCCCTGGATACCTGGTGACATACACACAGGAATGGTTAAGAGTTGTAAGTCACTAGGTCCTGGTTCTCTTCGAGCTGTTGCACCACCAAATTTATTTATTTATTTTAAATTGACCTCTACAAATCTTACGATTCTTAGTAATTAAATAGGGGTATCAATGTGAAGTTATATAAACTGATTTCTCTAAAGCCTTTAACATTGTAGATCATGCAATATTAACAGCCAAACTTCAAAATAAAAGTTTCATTCTAAATTATTAAAATGGCTTAAATCCTATCTTACTGTTGATTTCAACACGTTTGAATTAACAGCTTAATTTTCAACCCGATTGTTGTAACTTCTGGTGTTCCACAAGGAAGTCATTAAGGACCCCTTCTCTTTCTTGCATTTATAAATAAAATGTTTCTAAATTCCATAGGTTTTACCATGAGGCGTTACCGATATTGTTTTCCTACGATATAAATGGATTTATGTATCAAGGATGTCACCGTTCGTTTGCCGGGAGGTGTTGAATACGAAAGATAAAAGCCTTTTAAGCTCGTGATTCTTTCCTTCCACCAAATCCGTAGGAGCATGTGGCTTTTTGCAACGTCTGGTAAATGAGTTTCATAGGTCAGTGGTGGGGATAAGTGTCCGTTTATTTGGTCAGTATTTCTGAATAAGTCAAAGGAACTGTCCCTCTTAGAGAGAGACTGCCCCATCAACTCACTGACGCTCGTGTTCACCGTATATGAGTGGTAATTGCTGGTGTACAGGTGAGGTGCCAATTATCAGTTTATTGCTGCTCCTGAAAAAAACACGTGCATCGTTGAGTCATTTTCGTTCGTTCTATCATTGTCGTCCTGGACCGTTTTTATGTCTTTTGACTGTGATTGGATATGATTTACAATCTCGTGGACGGATGGTTGATAGAGCCATTTGGTAGCGGAATTAACTATCAACAGTTTTTTGCTTGGAATATCAGAGAGTTCCTCGAAGTCGTTGAAGAAATGTCTTTCCACAAGCCTATTGCTCATATGATATAGCGCAGGGAAGCGATACAGGTAGTGAGGTGTATCCTCATCTAAAAGAACATACCCTGGCAGCATTTTTGGACATCGAGGGAGCGTTTAACAACGTAAAAATGGAGTCCATTAAATCTGCTCTAGAAGAAGTTGGCGTTCAATCTGCTATTGTGGACTGGATTTATACCATGCTCAATGGCAGAATCATTAGCTCGCAACTTGGTGATAGTAATGTAGAGAAATCGGTTACAAGAGGCACTCCACAAGGAGGAGTAATCTCACCAGATTTAGGAATCAGGGCATTAAAATAGTAGCTTATGCGGACGACATAGTAATTTTGATATCGGGTAAATATCTTACCACCATCAAGGATATTATGGAATCTTCACTTAAAGAACTATCTTCTTGGACAGGACAAAACGGTCTCGGGGTTAACCCTTCCAAAACCTAACTTGTCCTGTTTACGAAGAAAAGGAAATTGGAGGACTTTACTCCTCCAAAGCTTAACGACATTCCTCTGAAACTTTCCAACGAGGCTAAATATCTTGGAGTAATTCTTGATTCCAAGCTAACATGGAAACTGAACACAGAGGAAAGAATGAAAGGAGCACTATGCGCTCTCTACACATGCAAAAAAACCTTCGGTACACGGTGGGGCATGCGACCGCAGGTCATCCAGTGGTTGTACACGGTGATAGTTCGTCCCATACTTACCTATGGGTCGATCGTGTGGTGAAAACTATAAAAAAAAGTAGCTATCTCAAAAACCTGAATAAGGTACAGAGACTAGCCTGTTTAGGAATAACGGGGGCACAGGGTTCTACGCCACAGGCAGGGCTGGAAATTATTTTAAATCTTCCAGTCCTGGACGAGCACATAAGATGCACAGCAGCCAAAAGCGCGATTCGGCTTAAAGAAATGAACTTTTGGAAGCACAGCAGTTATGGTCATGGGTCTATACTGCAAAGGTATGACACAGTGGCAGGACTTAATGTGACGACTGACTACTTACCACCCAAAATAGATTTTAACAAACAATTCTCTACTACAATACCCGAAAGGCAGGGATGGGAATCCAACTCACTAACTCACCCTTCTACACCAATGGGTCAAAAATGGAAGAGGGAACAGGAAATATTAAAGAATCATTCAAACTCCCAGATAAGTGTAGTGTCTTTCAGGCTGAGATCTATGCTATTGAAAAGGCGGCAGAATTGGTACGCAGGAAAGGATTGAACTCGTCGGAGATCACATTTTTCGTGGACAGCCAGGCTGCCATCAAAGCTTTAGCCAGTGAGACTATAAGATCCAAGTCAGTAGCAAAATGTCGAGACATGCTGAACAATATTTATAACACTTACCAAGTCAATCTCTGCTGGGTTCCCGGACATAGTAATATAGAAGGAAATGAAATAGCAGATGAACTGAAAGGGAAAGGATCACTATCAAATAAAAACAGCAGTAGCCATTTAAATTTAGGACCAAAAATCCCGATTGGCGTGATTAAAAGGAAAATAGACCTAGTAACGAAAGAGCAAATCAATAACTCCTGGTCCTCCAGGGACGACTGCGTTATCTCTAGAAGTTTATGGCCTAGAATTAATGAAAAAAAAACTCGGTATATCTTATCGCTGAGTAAAAAGAACATCAGAATCCTGATAGGTGTACTAACGGGTCACTGCGCCATTGGCACAATGGCCGCTAGAATGGGTGCATTTGCACCCGATTTCTGTAGGAGCTGTCATGATGTCGAGGAGATTGAAACCATTAAACACCTGCTCTGTGACTGTCCGAACCTCCAAACAAATCGTCTCCGCTACTTCGGAACAGGTTTGTTGGAGAACTAGACGATCTAACGCAGGTCTCAATGGCAAGTATGAGAAAATTCATTGTAAGCACAGGCTGGTTTGAAAATGAACCAGTCTACATAAGGCATTAGTTAGGAGCATCTCTGCTTTTATTAATAGGGGATCACAATGGACCAATAGGCCCCCGTGTACGCAACAGCCCTTGGGCTGTGCACGCCCCTCCTAACCTATAACCTAACCTATCCTCATCTATCTTCTGGTCACCGCATGCTCTCCATAGCTCGTCCATAATCAGTTTCATATTTTCCTTATTGTAACGCAGTTGATTGTGTTCGGTGGTGATGCTCACAAGAAGACATAGAGACTTTTTCCTCAGTTGGATGATAATATCGGTCTTTTGTTTGTTGAAATTAAACTATAATTTTCTGGTTATAAAACATGAATCAAGCGAGTGTCATCTCTTATTTGCTATAGCTAGAACTTGAACTTTGCTCTCAATTACCTGTTTAAGATTACGGCTTGGCTATCAATGAAGAAGGTATGATATCAGCTTGTGGTATTGCCATCATTGAGACGAGACTTGTCTAGAACCTTTGTCACTGCCAGGACCTCAGTTTGAAAGACTCTGCTGTAATCAGGAAGTGTGAATGAGATGGTTAGTTTAAGGGTTTCTGAAAAGAATCCTGCACCAACACCAGCTTCCATCTTGGAACCGTCGGTATGTTTATATTGCTATGATCGATTCACAGGATGATGACTCATTTATTTTCCAATTCTCTCTGATAGGAAAGGTGGTCGTGAATGGCTTGTAAAAGTCTAAACGGAGCATTTTCTAGTCAGTGCATACCCTATGTCCGTATATTTCTGTAGAATCTGCACATGACCTATGTATGGCACTGTGTCTCCAGCTACCAGTTTGGCAAAGCTGCAGTGCCCTATTGGCTGCCGATTCTTGTATTAATAGATCTAGGGGTTATAAATTGAGTATAGCTTCCAGTCCTGCTGTGGGGACGGAACCCATTGCTAAAGTGATTCCAATACATGGCATTCTTAGTACCTTGGTCACGATTTTAAGGTTGGTAAGTTTGTCCAATGCATTCCATGTGACTCGTTACCGTATGTCAGTAGAGACCTAACTATTGCCGTGGAGATCCACTTCCTAATTTTTGGGCTTGGCCCCCAGGTTGTACCAAATATTTTATTGCAAGAGGAAAAACCAAATATGACTTTATTCGTTCTTTCTTTAACGCTGATTCGTATCCAGTATCACCCTACAATTAAGGGAATTTTCAAAGTCGGTAATTTTCTTTGATTCGTTCAAGGACTAGTTTTTTTTTCGGGTTAACCGATAGATCGCAGTGGGACAGTCTTGGACTCTACTGTATTTAAGTTTCATCCATCCATCGGCAGGGAGGGCTTAGTGGGCTGCGCATAGATATGTCTATTATTCTTTCAAATGTTTTTGAGAGAAGAGACTAATGGGCCTGATAGAATAAATACTACCTTGACTTCCCGCCACATCTTATGCACATACCCCATTTCTACTTAGGAATATTTTTCACATTTTTGTAGCGTTATGGAGAAGACCCCAAACGTTATTTATTTTAAGTTTCGTCTCTTTTTGGATATAAGCCCATTGTTTAGTTTCATAAGCTACATAAATATTTTATTTTATTTTGAACAACACGCGTAATTGAGTTTTCAAAAGGCACCGCATCTCTCTCCTTGTTGCCCCATAAATACCTATTCAAAACGGTGCTGACAAATGTTTTTATATAAATTATATCCACACACACCGAGTGTCATATTTTGAAGTATTCCAAATGCCAAATAATACATGTTCGTACCACCACTTGACATAAATTCAAATTCAAGAAAGAAAACAATGCTTCCATTGCAAGTCACATAGAACATTTTGGTATGCGAAAAATGAAAAACTAAAAAAAAAAAGGAATAATATTATTTTTTTTTTGAGAAATATCCTTTAGATATATCCTGACTCATGAAACAAAAAAAAAATATCAAATTTATTCGTGATGCATTTGCACTGTCATGGCCTTTGTGTGCGTTAGTCTATGTGAATAGCAGCAGCTCACCTCCTAGAACCTGACACAAATAATTGTGAATGCAATTCTCGCAATATCCTGCAATTTGAAAGAAAATTCCGTGCTTCAGCTATCGTTGGGGCTTATGATTTTGATATCCTGCCTGAAATTCCCGTTTCTATCAGAATGGTACGTATATCTTCTGAATCATCACGTTCCAAGTGCGGAACAAAGCAATTATTTGGGGAATTGTCACCATGCACAAAAAGCTTCTTCGAAACGGTTGTCAAAAACTTGAACTCTTGGTAGAATTTTTAAATTTGATTTTAAATCAAATATTTCTTGTCGTGTTAAGGTGCATAATGCTTGGGGCACTTAAGTCCGAGACTTAATCATTCTGGTACATAATGTATGTACGTGTATTCAGAAATTTTTTTTATGAAAATAATGTTTTCAGAAAAGACTTAAAAAGTAGGCCCTGCAATTCTGTTTATCGCCATGTCGGTTTTTGGGATAAGCTTGTAATATTATTATGTGTTATATTGTGTTAGATTTTTGATGTTTTCTACCCTTCAATCCAGAGCTTTCCTGAGCTCAAAAACTTCTACAAACATATAAGCGGTTTTTGACAATTTTCCCAGTAATCTGTTGGGTTAGGTTGACGTGGCTTTCAGCGGAAGAGCCAACACACGTAGACCATGAGTTAGTCCATTTTAATACCACATTGAATTTTGGAGACTTTCTTTTCTTCCTAATCATTAAACCAATCGGAACTCCTTTTGAAACGAGCCAGATTGCCTTTATCTATATTTGCCAGATCACTAAGATCATTGTAGAAGAAATCTCCCAGATAGAGTCTACATTTCTGGGATAAAGCAGGACATGCACAGAGAAGGTGAGTGATCGATGCATCCTCTGTTTTTCCCATGTAGCTTCTGCAGAAATTTTGTTTATTTATTTATTCATCTACGAGTTACAACTCAATAAGTTGTACAATTCAATGAATTAAATTTAAAGCTAACTTAAAATAACAATTAGTGAAATAAACTATCATAATTGCAGAAATTCATACAAATAAGTTATTTACATCATCGCTGGAGCATGCCAAATCAAGATGACCATTTATTTCATTGAACTCTCTAACAGACCTTGAAATTGGTTCGTTCATACCGTAATTAGATCTGCGCAAAGCCTGAAAAAGGAGGTGTCTTTCCCCCAGTAGTCTCGTTGGAGTGTGTATATGCAAAGTAAAGAGCGCAAAAGAGGATACTTAATTCGATGACAAAAAATGTCTCGCACAAAAACTAGATCATGAAAAGTTCTTCGGGACTTGAGCGGCTGCCAGCCCAAAAGTGTTTGCCTATGACTATTGAATTTGGATTTAATAAAACAAAAACTCGTAAAACGATTATGAACCTTCTGGATTTTATCCGAAATCGATTTTTGGTGAGGGTTCCAGATGACATCTGTATATTCGAGGTTAGATCTTGCTAAGGAGGTATAAAAAGAGACAAATGTATAAGGATCGGAGGAATCAGTTGAATTTCTTTTTATAAATCCTAACCTTGAGTTCGCTTCGGCGACTACAGCATACACATGAGGAGCAAATGAAAGTTTGAAGTTAAAAGTAACACCTAAGTCTTTGACTTTTATAGTTCTCTGTAGATGACTGTTATCTGGATATAAGGAGTATAAAAAATCGTACAGAAACTGTTTTTAAAAATAGAGATCACGAAACATTTTTTAACGTTAAGGTTCAAGAGGCTTAATCGACACTAGAGGTACAAATTGTCAAGGTCCATATGAAGCTTAATGCAGTCATCATCGCTCGCTAATTTCTTAAATTAGCTAAATTTAATATACTTCACAATATCATCAATAAATATAATAAAAAGCAACGGACCAAGATGACTGCCTTGAGGAACCCTTGACGAGCAGTTAATTGGCCTTCATCAAGTTTTATTTTTTGAATCCTACCTCTTAAGAAGGTGATAATCCACTGAAGTAAGCTTACGAAGTAATATGTTGTGTCAAACTGAATTGAAAGCCTTGCTAAAGTCGGAATAAAAATGGGATCGATTTGCTTACGGTTCTCGATAATATCCATAACAAAGGAAGTGAAACATGCTAAATTAGTTATAGTTGATCTTCCTGAGATAAATCCATGCTGGTTATTAATTAAACGTTCTTTCAGCAGAAAATCAAGCTTATTTCTTACCAAGCTTTCTAAAAGCATAATAATTTCCGATAGCTTGCAGATTCCCCCATAAATTGCAATGTTGTTTCTTGAGCCCAATTTGTTGATTTGGATCAAAAAAGAAGATTTCCATATTCGTCCAAGAAGCTACAGTAAGTGGAAAAACAAAATTCAGTCTCCGTCTGAGTATACACCAAGTTTTTGATCCATTGATGACAAAATGGATTGAACAATCTTCCAGAATTACTATGCCCTCCCAGATTTGTTGATGTTCAAATGCATGGAATTGCCTGATTTCCGGAAAAGTGTGAATTTACGCAAATAAAGTATAAAAATCTATTTATTAAAGTAATTATTTATATAACAAATTTCTTTCAAATTTTTCCAGAACAAAATTTGTGATGCCAATTTTAAGTGCTTAGTAATATAGATCTTAGGAAATAATTTCAAAAAATAATCGTTCACACGTTTTCAAGATATAAAAGGGCCCGGTAGTGCCCAGCCAAGTTCTGGCACTACACACTTTTTACAGGAACAACCTCAGGTGATTTTTGACCACTCCCTATCTTCAGTACCAATGAGTCAGAAACTCAAAGCTTCGAATACTTACTAAGCTAGTCAAGCACAGGCGCCTCACCAAATTTTAATTTTCTAGCATAAGCGTTCCTGAGATATAATGCCTCAAAAATCACAAAAACCGTAACTGACAGACTGACTGACAGATCATAAAAATTATTATGGAGCACTTAACGACATCGTAGAATCTTGTAATTTTGCACAACGGCAGGTTAGGTCTTGTCATGCAAGCAGAGGAAAAAATCGAAAATTTGAGGTCAGGAGCGTGGTATCCGCCCACTTCCTCAGAACTGATATAAATTATATGGCACACTTCTGATTGCCGAAGAACAATGAAATTTACTAAAACGGTAGGGCTCAAATTGCATATAAAGGACCAAAAATAAAAATTGAGGTATTCCATTCAGGGGGCGTGGTATCCTCCCATTTTCTGAGAAAATGTTTAATTTATATGGAGCACTTCGGATTGCTGTAATTAAGGTAGGTATGTTATTGTTAGTTATCTTGCCAGGACAAGAAGAAATAATTAAAGCACAAATCAACACAAACAATAACAAAAAGAAAATATACCAAAAGAAATAGGAAGCTATAAACTAGGTTGATTTTAGTAGGTAGGGTCCACCCTTCTATCTTTCCGTATCTTTCGAGATTTTGACATGGAAAATATTAAAATCTTTGCAAATAGAAGTGAGATCAGACCAAAAACATGAATGTTAAAAAAAGAGCCAAGTTCTTCTATACAAAAACCTTTGTCAAAAAAGTCAGCCGTGAAAAGTACAAATTTTAGTTGGTAATCATTAAATAATAAAATTTCTCTATTACATTGCAGCTGTTTCAATATTATTCTACTTTAAATATTCTGTATTAAACCTTCATGAAGTAAGAACTTGGGTACTTTTAGATCTCAATACTTTTCATGGCTGACTTGTTACACCATGGTTTTTGTATAGAAGAACTTGGCTCTTTTTTTAGCATTAATGTTTTTGGGGTGATTGTTTTTTCAAAAAATAAATTTGAATTTTTTTTTTCAAAAAACAAAAAAAAATATTTTTTTTTCGAATATTTTTATATACAATATATTATTTAAAACTTAAGGGGGCTCCTGGTGAAAATTTTTGGTTAAAATCGTTAGAGCCGTTAATGAGAAAGTCGAAAATCAAAAAAAACGGTTCGATGACAGATACGATTAATAACATTTTGCCCCAAAATTTTATTTTACAAAAATGTAGTCCATGTTCATAATATCACACATATTTTTTTATCAAAATCGTTAGAGCCGTTTTCGAGATAAATAAGATTTTGCAATACGGGTGTATGGTGGGTACCGTTAGTTTTGGAGCTAAATAAAATTTCAATTTCTCCTCTAGGGAATCACTGAAGACACTAAACTACCGGGATTGAAGAACATAAGTCTGTAGCCAGAGGTACAGGCACACTGAAAAATGTTTTTTGTGTACTAAATTTGTCTTAAAATTTTTATTAAAAAAATTGATATGCAAATTGTTTATATTTATAATACAATTTATAACGTAATTTAAAAATTTATTCGTGTTTCCGTTTTCAAGGTATAGAATTTTCAAAAAAAAATTTGTATTATTTCTTAAAAATCCAAAAACTATTTTTTTCAATGCATAGGAGCTTCTGCATAAAAGTTTTGGTAAAAATCGTTAGAGCCGTTGATGACATGGTACCGAATAAATTTCCCCCCAATTTTTTTGAACCAAAATGTACTCCATGTCCATAATATTACACCTAATTTTTCTTATTAAAATCTTTAGATCCGTTTTTGAGATAAATAAGATAATGCATTACGACGGATGTATAATGATTGCCGTTAGTACTAAGCTTGATTGTAAAGAAGTTTCCTTGCCTTACCTAAATATTGAGCAATTATGTGTTTCTGTTAATTTATTTTCAACACAAAATGTTATATTATTCTTTATTGTCAGTTACATTGCACCTAAAAGTACTTTTGAAGTATATGAACAACATTTTATGAATATCGAATTTGTTAATAATACTTGCTCTGAATTTGATACTGTTTGTTGCTTTGGTGATTTTAATTTATCAAATGTTATATGGAATTGGTCGGTTAATGACAAAATGTTAATAGCTTGTAATATGATAAAAGATTTTGAATTTTATTTTGTTGATTCCCTTTATTCAATTAATCTTAGTCAAATTAATAGAATTCCTAACTCATTAAATAATATCTTAGACTTAGTTTTCTTAAGTAATGATTATTTCAATTCTAATGTCTCACAAGTTCCGTTCTCACTTTTAAATGAATCTATTCACCATAAAGAATTATTTATCGAAATTGAATTGTACATTTTTTCTAGTAATGAATCTGACCAATGTTCACAATGTTTTAATTTTAAAAAGGCAAATTTCATTGAGCTTAACAATTTTCTCTCTACTTTCAACTGGTCTACTGAATTTTTAAATCTTAACCTTGAGCAAATGTACATGCGATTTACCTCAATTGTATTTGAAAGCTTTTCTAAATGTATACCTCTGACTCGAAAGCCAAAATCAAATCAACTACCAAAGCTTCCGTGGTACAATAAACATCTGATCAACCTTAGAAATGTCAAACGTAAAGCTTTTAATAAATACAAGCAATCAAATAGTGATTCAGATTATGCTTATTTCAAACAATTGCGAAAAGACTTTTTTGTTCTTAATAAGTTCCTTCATAGGGGTTATATTATGAGTATTGAAAAAAACATCAGGTCTAATAGTAACTCGTTCTGGTCATTTATCAATACGAAGAGAAAATCTTCTGGTTATCCAAAAACCATGTCGTTTAGGAACAACGAAGCTTCGAACATTACCTCTACACTGGACTTATTTGCCGATTTTTTCCAATCCGTTTACTCGATACCCGGTAACGATAATTTTACATGTATGTCCAATATACCAAGTAAGGTTGATATTGGTGCATTACAGTTAAGTGGTAATGAAGTTCTGCTGGAACTTCAATCAATAAAGCCTAAACCAATCCCCGGTGCGGACGGTATACCAGCTATATTTCTAAGAAATTGCTCGACATCGCTTTGCTTTCCGCTGCTCTGCTTATTTAACAAATCCCTTTCGGAAGGAAACTTTCTTAATGAGTGGAAAATCTCTTATCTTGTCCCTATTCATAAATCTGGATCTAAGAATCTAATAGAAAATTACAGAGGTATTTCCAAACTATCAGCAATTCCTAAGTTGTTCGAGAGTGTTGTGAAAGCCAAATTAGAATTCTTAACTAGAGAATCTATATCCGAACTGCAGCACGGTTTTGTGTCAGGGCGCTCTACCACAACAAACATGACTCTATTCTCAGCTTATGTCATAAAATCCATTGAAAAAAAGAGTCAAGTAGATGCAATTTACACAGATTTTAGTAAGGCTTTTGACTCGGTAAACCACTCCATCCTATTGCGTAAACTAGAACTGTTTGGATTCCACTCTTCATTTTTAAATTGGATATCCTCATACCTCATTGGTAGGTCTCAAAAAGTTATTATTAATAATTCTTTTTCCAGATCTATTGAATGTAGTTCGGGTGTACCTCAGGGTAGCCATTTGGGTCCCCTTCTTTTCAACATTTTTATTAATGATATAACATCTGTAATAAAATATTCTCAGTGCCTTCTTTATGCAGATGATCTAAAACTATTTCTAGAAATTAACAGTGTAGAAGATTGCTATCTCATACAATCTGATATTAATCAAGTCTCTGAATGGTGCAATTTAAATTTCTTAAATTTAAACATAAAAAAGTGTAGCGCCATATCTTTTTTTAAGTCCATTACTCACATAAGCTTTGACTATACGATTGAGTCTAACTCACTCTCACGTATGGACAAAATTAAGGATTTAGGCATTATGCTTGAATCAACTTTCTCTTTGAAAAGTCATGTCGATTATGTGGTTGGAAGAGCAAATTCACTTGTAGGATTTATCAAGCGAAATTGTGCTGATTTTAGTGATCCTTACGCGTTGCTATCCCTTTATACGGCTCTCGTAAGATCTATACTTGAATATGCGGATGTTATATGGGATCCGAGTTTTAAGACTTTCTCTCTCCGTATTGAGAAAATCCAGAGACGTTTTACGAGATTTATATTTTATAAAATGAAATGGAGTTTCATCCCGGATTATAAAGCAAGATGTTTACTCCTTGGAATTAAATCCCTCGAATCAAGACGAACTATTCATAGTATAATGCTTGTGAGGGATATTTTATGTTATCATATAAAATGCCCTGCCTTACTTTTTAAAATTCAAATTTTTGCGCCGTTAAGATCTTTACGTTCCAGAAATTTGCTGTTTGAGCAATATCACAGAACAAGCTATGGTAGTAATGAACCAGTGTGTAGATCAATTAGGCATTTCAATGAAGTTTGCCAGTTTATTGAACTAAGCTGCTCTAGAGATTTGTTTAAAGCTAATCTAGTCCTAATATATACTTTTTAAATATGTTTTTATATAATGTTCATTATGCAAATACATGTAAATATTTTAATATATTTTTATTTCACAATCTGTTAGCCTAAGACGCTTGTAGATCAATAAATAAATAAATAAATAAATAAATAAGTATGGGGGGTACTGTTAGTTTTAGAGCTAAAAAAAACAAAAATCAATTTCCCTCTAGGGAATCACCGAAGACCCTTAAGTACCGAGTTTGAAGAAAATGGTTCCTACGACGTATAAATGTTAACTAAAATTTGGCCACTAATTATTCAAAATCGACTGTGAACGGCCAACACGGCTACCCAAAAATGGTTGCAACTAATGCACTAAAAACACTCATTTTGACAGTAAAGTTTTATCTTTTGCACCTGATGTTCAATCATGTTTTCTGCAATGCTGATTTGGCATCAGTAAATAAATATTAAACAACAGATTTGACAGATGTCACCAAAAATAAAAATGGCCGCTACAGGCCACCAAAATCTGCTCGCACCAGTTGAAAAACCCTTTATTTAATATTTTATGCACCTCTGAAGTTTATGCAAAATCTTATAGATATATACGGGTGGGCCATCTCGTGGTTTCTTTTTGAATCATAGGTTATTTTGACACTGACAGCTGTTTCCCGCTTGAAATATTGACAGTATCATACCTCATCGGGACAAAATGTGTGGCTTTGCGATTGAACAACGTTGGGAAATATTGAAAACTTTATTTCCAAAGTGAGTGCTGTGTATACCAAACAGTGCGTTTTTTGAAAAGGAGTTTCGGCCGAAACGAAGCACACACTGCGCTTGCTGTCCGCAAGTCGTAAGATTAGTATGCTATAGTGGACAACATTCATGGTACGGTGCGCACACACGAGAATGTGGTGGCTGTTGCCGAGAGTGTGGGACTCAATTCACGTCGCCATCGATTTCAACAGCTCAATTTTAATTTTTATAATCAAAATAAAGATAACTAAATCTGACGCACCAACATTTTTTTGATTGAAATAAAAACGTTTAAGAAGACAAAATTTTCTCCCATTTGAAGTACTATGGCAACATTTGAAGGTTTACTCCTGCAAACATAAATACCCACATCTATAAATTACCTTATCCTTAAACCACAGTTTTCCTTTGAAATATGTCTCTTGTATTGTATCATTTTCTGGTGGACATTTTACTAGCAGAGGAGGCAATAATAGACCCGACATCTCTGTTAACCGTTTAAGATGCATTAATTTGGGGAACTTTTAACTCAAACCGCAAAACAATCATCCATCTCCATTGGCATCATAAATTCTTCGATCAAATATAAATAAATAACAAAAGCTATAGAAATGTTTTCTAATAGAACGTTAATACCTTATAAAAGAATTATATACCAAAAAAAAAAGTTCTTATGATAAATAGCCCCCGAATGAAAAATGCTTCCTTTAATTACTTTTGCCCCCATTGAACAAAAATGTGCCGGATATTGTTTGTATGAATGAGTCCTCTGATTTGAAATTTGATAAGATCACGCATGCGAGCCCCGCCAAATCAGGATACATTCCCTAAGAAAAAAAAACTCATAAATTCAATGGCGTGACAAAATTAAACCCATTACAGCGACACCATCATCCATTACAATATGCCACCTTATAATTTTTTTTATTTACTTTTTGAGTTTCTATTAGTTAACTCCCATCGATCGATTTCCCATTTGAATGGCCATGAATGCTGGACAATAAAAGAGGTCAACCAGGCGCGTTTGATTCCACCCATAAAAACACATTAACCAAATTGGCATCTATTGTTTTAGTCTAACTGTGACGGTGACAGCAGTTTGTTTCGGAAGAATTATTACTTCAAATAGGTATTAACGCTTGTGCTAGGAATCAGCGAACAAAAAAAAAAGTGGGGGTTACAACAAAAAGAAAGCCGATATTAATCTCTTGGTCCTGTGCATTTGCAAATAAAGGGAAATTAATTTCATAGCTCTGGCGAGATGTCCTTGCTTGAAAAGTGCAAATTAATTAAAATCCATTCGAATGGGTCATCAATTTGTTCCGTCCATTGGACATCGTATTATCTTCTCAATGCACAAGGACAATGATTTATTATCCAACAAAGGACGAAGAGCAAAATCGCACAAAATTGCATTTCCTTTGATGTGTGGGCCAGGAACTAGTTCAATATGGCTGGCTTTGTGGGAGCACGGTGCTTAGTTTGTAGACAAAGGCTGTGCAAAACTCATTGTCGTTTCCTTCCATCTGTAGCTTTATGAAAAAATTGACATTTATAGGTTGGATTCGATACAAATCTTTGCGTGGTTTTTTCTCAAACCTCTTTGTTTGAAATCAGTTTGATCTTTTTTACAGAGAAAATCTGCACTACTTTCCTCAAAAGGAACAGTTATTTAAAAAAGTCAAAGGATTTTAAAGTTCAATACTGTCTGGCGGATCTCTGATTAAGAAATATTGAATTTTGAATCGGGGCCAGGGGAACGTTGTGGTTTAACTGAGATTCTTGCACTCTTTTTCTTAAAAAGCGAAATCTTAAATCCGTCTTAGTTTTGTAAGCCTGCGCCAGATCAATGTTTGGAAAGAGAAGGTGTGTTTGTTTTGATAAATTTAAGTTTTCTCCTTTTTACTTGCGACTTATAGGTACTATAAGGCAAGTTATGAATTCGTAAAAAAAATCGAACTCGAGATTTTGATCAAAGTTGACATTACGATGATAGCGAAGACGAATAAAGTGGGTCCGTCAATTCCGTCTGTCTGTCTGTCTGTCTGTCTGTCTGTCTGTCTGTCTGTCTGTCTGTCTGTCTGTCTGTCTGTCTGTCTGTCTGTCTGTCTGTCTGTCTGTCTGTCTGTCTGTCTGTCTGTCTGTCTGTCTGTCTGTCTGTCTGTCTGTCTGTCTGTCTGTCTGTCTGTCTGTCTGTCTGTCTGTCTGTCTGTCTGTCTGTCTGTCTGTCTGTCTGTCTGTCTGTCTGTCTGTCTGTCTGTCTGTCTGTCTGTCTGTCTGTCTGTCTGTCTGTCTGTCTGTCTGTCTGTCTGTCTGTCTGTCTGTCTGTCTGTCTGTCTGTCTGTCTGTCTGTCTGTCTGTCTGTCTGTCTGTCTGTCTGTCTGTCTGTCTGTCTGTCTGTCTGTCTGTCTGTCTGTCTGTCTGTCTGTCTGTCTGTCTGTCTGTCTGTCTGTCTGTCTGTCTGTCTGTCTGTCTGTCTGTCTGTCTGTCTGTCTGTCTGTCTGTCTGTCTGTCTGTCTGTCTGTCTGTCTGTCTGTCTGTCTGTCTGTCTGTCTGTCTGTCTGTCTGTCTGTCTGTCTGTCTGTCTGTCTGTCTGTCTGTCTGTCTGTCTGTCTGTCTGTCTGTCTGTCTGTCTGTCTGTCTGTCTGTCTGTCTGTCTGTCTGTCTGTCTGTCTGTCTGTCTGTCTGTCTGTCTGTCTGTCTGTCTGTCTGTCTGTCTGTCTGTCTGTCTGTCTGTCTGTCTGTCTGTCTGTCTGTCTGTCTGTCTGTCTGTCTGTCTGTCTGTCTGTATGTCTGTACCACGATCTAGATCCTAAGCCACTGGACCTATTTTCTTCAAACTCGGTAGTTATGCGTCTTCGGTGATTCCCTAGAGGGGAAATTGATTTTTGTTTAGCTCTAAAACTAACGGTACCCCCCCATACACCCGTAATGCAAAATCTTATTTATCTCGAAAACGGCTCTAACGATTTTGATAAAAAAAAAATTAGGTGTGATATTATGGACATGGACTACGTTTTGGTAAAAAAAAAATTGGGGCAAAATGTTATTAACGGTACCTGTCATAGAATCGTTCTTTCGATTTTCGACTTTCTCATTAAGGGCTCTAACGATTTTAACCAAAAATTTTCAGCAGGAGTCCCCCTAAGTTTAAAATAATATTGTATATAAAACTATTCGAAAAATTATTTGTTGGTTTTTTAAAAAAAAAAAAATTTTTTTGAAAAATCAATATCTTCAAAACCTATGAACGATTATTTTTTGAAATTATTTCATAAAATCAATATTATTAAATACTTAAAATTCGCATCCCACATTTTTTTCTTGAAAAATTTTAAAGAAATTTCTTATATAAAAAATTTATTTATTTATTTAATAATAAAACGGTTTTTTAAAGTTTGTTTGCATAAATTCATACTTTTCCAGAAATCAGACGGCAATTTCATTTTAAATTCTTGTTTTATATTTATAAAATGTATCTTAAATTCCAAAGTACTTTTACATAAGAGCAAGTTCGGGCGATCCAGTCGTGCATTTAATTTTTTTTTAGTTCAAAAATAACGGTACCTGCCATACGATTTTTTTTCGAAATTTTGTAAACATTATTTTTCTCAAAAACTGCTCGACAGATTAAAAAAAAAAAAAATATTTAGTTAAAGCTAGGTACTGGTTGAAAGAAACATTTCCGAAAAATGGTTATTGAGGATACACCCCAAGGGACTATTTTTTTAGTTTTTGATTTTCTCAAAAACGGTACAACGGATTTTGATCAATTTTATCTTGCTTAAGCTCCACAAAAATTTAAATAGAATTGTGTATTTAAATTTTCAAAAAAAAATTTTTTGGATTTTAAAAAAAAATGTCAAATTTTTTTTTTCAAAACTCAATATTTCGAAAACGTTTTATTAGATATTTTTCAAACTTAATAAATAAAAGTTTATCAACATAATCTACAAGATGTATGGAAAAAAGTTTTATTTTACCTAAAACTAAAGGTAACCACCATACAAATGTCAAAAAATGACTTTCAAAAATCGTATTTTTCTCGAAAACGGAGCCTAGAATTTTGATAAAAATTTTTTTGTTGCTATTGATTTTAACGATCTTTAATTTAATAAAAAAAAATTAAATTAAGATATTACAGCTTGTACCTACCATAGAACCATTGTTTTTAATTTTAAATTACTCAGTATCGACAAAACGGATTTGAATGACATTTTTTGTAGAAATGCTTCTAAAAAGTTTAAGATCCATTGCATTTCAAAACTTAAAAAAAAAAGTGCTTTGAATTTTTGAAAAAAAAAATCATTTTTTTGGAAAATTCGATATTTCAAAAACGTTTCAATATTTTTTTTGGAAATTTAATTTTAATTCGTACAGTAATAAAAACTTAAAGTAAGCATACCAAGTTTTTTTCTTAAGAATCTTTTAAGAATTTTGTATATAAAAGCTTTTTTTTAAGGAAACCACTACAAGAACTTATGATTTTTGTTCTTGCATAAATTCATATTTGCATAGCATTCTGTTTTTGTCTCTTACTACTAAAAGAATATAAAAAATTAATTTTATCGTTATGAACAGTTTTCTCTAATTACATTCGTTTTTAAAATTCCTAGTCTATTACATGGGAGCAAGTTCGTGTGACCCAATCGTGCATTTTATTTTTAAAGTGAAAAGATCAATAAATACGTGGCCGTTCTGCTTCTTAGAAGCTGAATTCAAATACTTAACTGGGCGAACATTTTATAAAGGGTTTCCAATTGGAATTTGACAACTTAGAACTCTCAGCAGGAACGCACCCTTAACCTTCCTTTACAACACGGAAAAAGTCTATAAAAATGGACATGGGACAATGAAGTTGGAATTTAACCAGAAAAGTCATATTTCAGGTCATCAAAAAATTTGTCAACTTGAAAATCGATGAAAATTGCCACAAGGCTCTAATCTGCCTTCGATAGGGATTTTCTTTTACCACTTTTTCGTTGTCTAACCGGTTTTACATAAATTGAATGAAAAACCATTCCAAACCAGTCGATCGCCACAGGTAAAGGGTTTCCAGCGGAATATTTTCAACTTTAAAATTCAATATAAAAAAACTACATCGTTTTTATTTATTTTTTTTTTTTTCAATTAAATACAGAGTAACAATGCGCATTTTATTTTTTAAAAACGATATTATCCAAATTAAGGTCGTTTTTTTAATGCACTCTTGCAGTCGTATGTAAACGTTTCTGCTGGCGTTCTCTAGAGTTGTTGGGCCACCAGTATCGCATATTTTGTTTGTTAACATATCCATCAAAATGGAAATAGTGCTTCGTCACTGAATAAAATGTTTCCAAGCGTAAGTGCTGTCCGAAAACGTTCCAGCATTGTTTTTGCGAAGGATTCTCGGAAAGTATAGTCACTTTCGTTGAGATACTGAACAATTTGCATTTTGTACGGGTGGAGCTTTAATTTCTTTTTCAAAATAACATGCAATGTTGATTTTTTTTATTCCTGTGGATTTACGTGGATTTCGAATAATTTCATTTCGAAATTGAGACACAAATGTTCTGGCGTTGTTGCGGACGTTGATGTTCCAGGAATAGGTCTATTAACAATTGTGCCTTCTTGCCTGAATCTTTGTACCCACGACCAAATAAGTTGTGTGCTCGGCCCATCACTTAGTCGTCGAATATTAAATTGAGTACAAAAAGCGCGACGCGCACGTAGCAATTATTTACCGGACTTCAATTTATATGCAAAAACTACCCCTGAAACCACAAACATACGTTTTCCTTGCCTATCCGGAAGAGCAGTCAAATCGGTTATACATATGTAAAAGGTGTACTAAGGACGGTGGTAATGATGCAGCTGATCTATTTGATGCTGGCTGCGAGGATCCAGACCTACATATATCAAAGAAAATGAATTAGAATAATCTGATTATTTGTATTTGTATTTACACCCAGCGACAAAAAAAACCCTCGCATTGATCTATTTTCATAATTTTGTTTTTTAATGGTAAAATTCTAGCTTTCATAAAATATATCGCCAACTTATAGCGATTACCCCGAAGCTGTCTACACATAGCAGCCCCATAGATAAATACCAGCGACTGGGATTTAATAGAGGAATCCCCCCAATAGTCTATTTTGTTGCAATTGGAAGACAACATAACAGTATTGCTTATGAGAATAATCTGGCATTTTTTGGCGTTGAGTTTCAATAGATTTTTATGTGACCATTGCAGTATACGCATCAGATCTTCGTTAATTCAAAAACTTACCTTACCATTCCAATAGGGTGACTCAAATAAATTTGTGCATAGTCATACGTACATATGAATTTCGCAATTTCTTAGGACCGAGGGTAAGTCATTGTTGAACAGCATGAAAAAGAGAGGACCTAAAATTGATCCCTGGGGTACACCAGCGTGAGTTAAGAGGAAATCGGATAACTTGGAATTTGCAGAAACTGCTTGCGTTCTTTCGGTCAGATAATCCTCAATATAACCGAGCTCTCAAAACTAAAGTAATACTGTCAAAAGTATTCTGTAAGCAACGTTGTTGCTTAGTTTTATTAATTTGCAACCACAATTTTCAAAAGCGTTCTGATAGATACTTCTGTGATTTGGTCTAATTAAGTAGGAGTAAGCAACTGATAAGTATCTTGAAAAGTAGTGATCTGTCGACTTACTATCTTTTCAAACGCCTTTGAAAGGAACGGCAGAATAGAAATTGGTCCAAATTCTTTAGTTTGATTTTTTTAGAAATTCCAAGGTTTTTAGAAGCTATCCAAAGCTTAGGAAAACGGGAACTGATTGAAATAGTGTTAAAAATATGCGTTTTGAATGGCGATGTTAATGGAAGAATTATTTTAACAAACTTGGGATGCATGTTGTCAAGGCCAATAGCTTCCGATTTGATAACAGATATCGCTTTGAACATCAATTCTTCTGAAACTAAAACCTGTCGAGTTATCAGGTCCATTTTTAAACTATATTCACTTCCGCATCATCTTTGGTGTAGGAGGAGGAAGCCGCAAATATTTTGTTCAGCTCATTAACGTTGCAATGTTCATCAGTACACTTTTGCTGAGTTGAGCTATCAAGTGAGTGCCAAAGTTTTTTGGTGGTTAGATTATTAAATTTTGAAGCATTGAATCTTCGTTTAATTTTTTTTTATCTCAGCAACTGCAGTATTTCGTAATCTTTTATAATTAATCGAAGATTTCCTGGATCCGAAATCGTTTCCAAATCTTATATGCTGCATTTCGTTGGACTATAAGTTATTCAATGGTGTTATTATACCATCCCAGTTCACTATTTCTTGCTCGAATTATTTTGATTGGTATACAAATATCGAACAGGTTGTTGATTGTTTCAGTGAAAAAATGAACCTGATCATTAACATTTGAATGAAGATATATGCTTTCAAGTTATAAGAATTCAAAACATTTTATACTAAGGCCTGCATGTTTAAAGATTTGAAATCTCTAAACGAAACGGTTTGTTTGTTTGAATTTGGGTTAATGTCGAGATTATAAAAATCTAAAATAAGGTCTTGTTTTGAAAACCCTGGCACATTGAACTGTATACATATAATAGTTTTCATAATTAGACTGGTTAACGAGAAAAACATCTAACAAGGTTGAGCTTGTTGAAGTGAAATGTGTTGGGTGCTTCCGGTTTATAGGGAATAGGTTAAATGAGACAAGGCTATCGTTGTGGCGGTTGAATCTTCAGCAGGTGACAGATACTGTTGAAAGTGTTTTTTAGTACCTCTCACGATTCTGATGGATGCCATTCGGTGGCCAAAGCTTTTATGGTAAGCACTTCAATCTGTAACCTTAGATTTTCCACTTCAGACCAGACGGTGTTATTGTTATGAAAGTTGATTTCCAAAGTGGTTTTTGTGGTGGTTATAATTTTTTTTGACCTCATCCTCTATAGTACCGACCCTAGTGAAAAGTGCCTCTAGAACAGTGACGCCGCTGAATGACCGTTTTATATCACGGTTCATGTCATCGATCTTTTTCATATTTAATTCAATAGCGGATATTTTATAAGGCTTAAATTTTCCTCCATAGGTTTTAGTTGTTGGGAAATATATTCATCCTGAAATTTGATTTTTGCCAGATCTTCGGTGACGTCATTTGTTATTGGTGTCAGAGTGGTTATTATTGATTGTGCGGGATCCTGACTAACGTAAGTTGTTGTTGCTGTTGTTGCTGTTTTAGTTGTTTGCGTTTTCTTTGTCGGTCTTGGTGCAGGGGGTGGCCGTGGAGCGATGGTTGTGTGCTCGCCTGTCAACCTCAATATAACAGGTTCGATTCCTGCCGTCGTCTATTTCTTCTTTAATTCCATTAAAAACCTTCTATAAATTGTCATCAATGGGATGCTGGTTTATTCATTACATGTTGTTTAGGCATAACACTATCAACATGTGATTGAGGTAAACTAGCATGACTAACAAGGATGAAAAACGAATAAAATAATGCGAATTATAAAGGAAATAGAAATAAGACACGGCAATTCTCCGCTTTAGTTAAGCCGTCATCCCTGGAGATAAAAAATCTGAGACAACCACCTTCAGTCTCAGAACATCGTGCCACACATCTTTCCTATCCTTCTTTCTCTTCTGTAACTTCACGCCCACGCTGTGTTGAAACATTTAAAGGGTAATCATAATCCCTTGAGCGTGAGTAAATTATAAAAAAAAAAAGAAAAAAAAAGATGATTACGAAGATTATGCAGATTATGAAGACATCGATTAGGTTGTGGTTGGGGGAACTCGTCCTCTAGAAAAATTTGTGGAACCCAAAGAAAATGGAAATGGTGCAAGAATCATCGACTGAACAGTTTTTGTTTGTTCCAGGCCGACAAAAATTGATGAAAGTGACTGAAATAGCTATTTTGTCTCGCGTACAAGGTGCTACTGTCTTAGGACTGCGAGGAACTATTGGGCCTGTTGCTAATGTGAAGCATAAATTCCTTCTCGAAATTTTCAACCTGTTTTTAAACAAAAGATGATGTCTACAGAAAGCTAAATGCCAATCCTTAAGTGCAACGTGTTTGGCAAACTTATACGATGAACGAATTGCATTTTTTGGAGTCTTGTTATACATACATTGGATCTTTGAAAGATGCTCATCGTCGTTTGCGGACATTGTGGTATATAAGCTTCAGCAAATCGGAATCAGCTCTTGCCAGTTCGATTGCTTTTGAATGAGTTGAACCAGACCATATCGGTGAACTACATTCCATCTGAAAATTTTACAATACATGTCAAGCAGGCCTGCCAAATATGGCTTAAAGTTCTGTAGTATGAATCAAGGCTACTAGCACTAGGCTAACTATTACCTGGAAGCTTTGAACAAAGTACAGGACTTGGTCCTGGATTCGATGTGGTGATGTCGTTGATGCCATCATATTCCAACACTTGACACAACCTTATTATAGATAACTTCTTCATATCCGTAGACTTGTCCTTGAGGTTGCTTGATAAAAAAATCAGCAAAACAAAAGAGATGTGCCAAGACTGTGCTTGATAAAAAAATCAGCAAAACAAAAGAGATGTGCCAAGACTTTTTATAGAAAAGGAGTTTCTTGATCACCATATTGAGCCAGTTAAAATCAATAACAGAAAGCAGTATCGCCCAGTCCACTAATCCATCTTTGAATTTTCTAAAAAAATGGCATTGGTCAGTTATGTTCCAAAACCAAAAAATCAAGTGGTTTTTCCATCTTCGTACATAAGTGTCCAATAGCCACTTCTGGTTAACACAATAAGCCTGTAACGATACTTGGCTACCACCGCACCAAAGGTAGATTCGATGTATTCCAAGTCGTCTCTATTTATTCTTTAACACGTCAAAAAAGACGCTGGCCTCTAGTTGTATTTTACAACTTACTAGATGTGACAGTCCTAGCAACCGCCATAATTTTTTGAAACTTTAATCCACAGAGAAGTAATAAAAATTTGTTCAGAAGCGATAACCTTATCGAACTGTTAGAGGATAGAGTCGAAACTGATTGACCGTTCACAACCTGCACAACAAAACACAGTAGGAAAACAGCTTTAGATGCCCTCCGCATTATTGATAAAGTTCAGACCGTCTTACGGGCTGAGAGAATTCCTTGTAAAAGAGAATTCCCCGAGAGAATTCTTTGTAAACTGAGATTAACCCAGCAGCAGAAGACAGGAAAAGCAGAACCAACTGCGATTGAAGTGTAAGTGGAATACGTCAAATGTCTTACAGCCTTATTTACTAACTCATTTTAGCGACTGAGTAAAGTTACTTCGACCTTACAAAGGCTCTAATCCTGAAAAGGTAAACCTTATTTATAATGAAAATGCACGAGGAATAGCGGTGGAATAATCTAAAACTGGTTCATAGGAGGCTTAAGGCCGTTTTAGTATCTAAATGTCATTTTGAGATGACATCTTGTGAAATTTACAAAAAGGAGTGTAAGCAATTTTTTTTGTTTCTTACTAAGACGAAAAGGATAATAGATATTTGTTGAGGTTGAACCCAGTATTAGTGAAAAATAATATATAAGGCTGTTAATGTTTAATAGGTATTACTATGTTCTTATATCTTAAGCTTTGTTTCCACCGACCATTTGACCAAGATTTATTCGGTTGAGCCATTATTCTTTTAGGTGTCAACAACAGTAGATCAAACATAGATTTAACTTAGACTTCCTGCATCACATTCCAATGGACTAACTATTGTGCTTAAGTGTACTAGCATTAATCAAATAGATAAAAATTTAATTTTGTTAAATTTGGAAAAGGCCAATCGTTTTTAAAATAGAACCAACCTATGCACATAATATAGCTCTGAACGTATTCATCACCATCAAGTCCTGTAACCCCGCTCTGGGCGCCAACAAATCTTCTCTATCATCTTTCCCTGGGAACCTACTTGCGCTTAGACTATCGATTTCCATGTTGTTCTTGGTCTTCCAACCCGCCATGAGACTGAGGATTCCATTCAAGGAATGCTTTGAAATATTATCGTTTGGTTTCCTCAGTGTGTGGAACATAATTTTTTCCCCATTTTGACACGAGAAAGACAGAAACGCCATTTGCATTTTCGAAGGTAATTTCAAGGTTACTCTATTTTGCAATCGATGTATGTTGTGAAAAATCTGCCAATATTTACCTACTCAGGATTTTTCTATTTGTCAAAACTATGTACAACTTACCTAATAAGTACATATATAACTAGGTATAAGCCCTTGCAATAAATTCACTCCCTCGATAGTAAAAAAATATAATCCTTCATAACTTTGAGTTACATTTAGATGTATATTTTTTAGATGAATATTTTGGCCTTCAATAAAATGACCTCGGGGAAATGTTAAGGAAATCACAACATTTGATATCCCATGTTCGTAATAAGCGTTTTTCAACACACCATATTTGGATTGCTCTGGTTTTGCCATAAGTTTAGTATGAAAGATACCACATGTTCAAATATCTCAATTTAAGGATAATGAATCCCTTTTTTTCTTCATCACTTCTTATTTATATTCATCTTCCTTCAAATATATAATATGTATGTATATCTGTATTAACTACATGTCTGCAAAGTATATCAACCAAGTAAGGGAATAACTTCCCTTCGTGCACTCCTGACAAATATATGAACAGTATTTCCATTATCACATGGGAAATGTTCAACATAACTTACATAACCACACAGATAACTTGGCCCTCAACACATCTGGTCCCAATATGAGTCAGTTATGTTGCGTGACGAGGATAATCCAAGCCAATGGCAAGAAGTGTGTATAAAGTACCTTTTAGGATTCTTTTTTATACTATAGCACAGGCATAAATGTATTTTATTCGGTATTCCTGTGACGCATAACGCCAGCAAATTCCGTCACATGTATTTATATCCTTTTTAGAGCAGCAATCATTTGATTAATATTGCAATATCGTATTCTTAGCCATCGGTAATACATTTTCTATAGCAGCAAGGCAAAGATTAAATATGTAGATTATATTTATGATTTGGGACGCAAGCCCTCTATTGACTTGTAATGGCAAATTGCTTGCAAGTGTATGCCCAGACACCTGATTCCTTGTGGGAATATTATTTATTTCTCATAATTTATCGAATGGAAAACAAAGTTAGGATTTAGGTTTGATGTTAATTTGATTGGCTTAAATGTTTCATTTTTAGAAAGTCAAGGCCTAGCTAGATTAATTTCTATTTATAATTGCTCCTACAAAACTGAAGTCAAAATAGGTATGTACATTTTGAGGTTCAATTATTTCAATGATTGTTTTTTTATTTTCAGAAATTTTCTTTTGGCAATCTTTTCTTCTGATGCCTTTATCCTTTTAGAATAGAAATGATTAAGTCTGCCTCAAAGTGCTTAACAAAAACATTCAACAAATTCGCTTGTTGGAGTTTTCTAAACAATGCTCAAGGCCATTTTCTTGTTGAAAATTAATAAATGTGTACACAATCCTCCGTTAGCCAATTTTTCTTTTCTATTACTTTGGCTTCCTGTGTTTCTATGATTGCCTTAACTTGAATTCAACATTCTCCATTTACTCGTACATATAAAAGCAAAAATGTCTTGGGGTATTCACATAATTTACACAAATGATTCAAAATGTTAAAGGTCGTTTTTGAAATACATTGAGCAGTTTTACGCAGATTGTCAGCTTGATAACAATTGAATGTAGAAAATTCACAACTGTCTATATTGGACATTAGTCCCTCAAAAATGGGAGCGTATCGGTATCCCGCCCTTTACAAAATCCCGCTTCTAAAATACCGCATTTTTAAAATCCCGACTTATCACGTTTAATCCCGCCAAGCTCGTTTTCACTTACGACTTATAGGTACTATATTTCGATCAAAGTTGACATTACGATGAAAGCGAAGACGACTACAGCCTAAACGGCTCGGCGATTTTTTTTCGAAGTTTTATAAATATTTTTAAGAAACTGTCCCACAGAATTTTTAAAACAAATTTTTAAAAATTTCATTTAATTAAAGCTATGTATGTAGGTAATGGTTCAAGAAAATTTTAACAAAAAATGGTTATTTTTGGTAGCCCACCTGGAACCATTTTTTGTTGGTTTTGATTTTCTCGAAAACCGTACAACCGATTTCAATCATTTTGTTTGTGCTTAAGGTCCTCCAAAGCTTAAATAATATTACAAATTCATATTTTCTATTTTTTTTTTGATTTAAAAAAAAAAAGAAATACAATTTTTTTATTTGGAAACTCAATATTTCGAAAATCCCATGCTCGATTTTCTTCAAACTTGATAAATAAAAGTTTCTTAACCTAATATACAAGATTTGAAAAAAAAAATTAGTTTTACCTAAAACTAACGGTATCCTCCATACAAATCGTCGCCTGAGTTCTATCTTGTTCAATAGACCATTTTTGACGAAATTGAGTTAGAAATGCAGTTTTTATAATTCGAGGGTGCTCTTTCGATTGGCGCAAACCATTTTGTTCTATCTCATTTAGTTTTCAAGTTATGGATAACTGTTTTGTTCAATAAACCACTTTTCTGACCAGTTTGAGTGTCACTTTTATTCAATAAACCACTATTCATTCTTTTTGTATCATATTGAACAATTCATAGTATATCTTTAAAATCATATCTTCTTATTTCTTTCTTGTTCAATATCCATATTTATGGATTTTTTGTTCAATATCTTTATATACTTCATTCATTTCTTTTTTGTTCAATGTTCAAAGTATTTTGGTTACAATTTGTACCTTAATGAACAAAAAGATATGAATTTGGTGTGTAAGAACAAGAATTCTATCTTGTTCAATATCATACGAGATCACCATTGTTGTACTGGATTTGGGTATATGATCAATTCTGATCTCTCATCGAGTAAGCACGTCAGTGATAGTGCAGTGCGTTGTTATAAAAGATGAACTCTGAAAACATGTAAGTTCCTACCAATAAAATAATTTTTGATTGAAGTTTGAAGTATTTTTTTTATCATATTATAGTTTGATGGAGGGAACCGAATATTTGTCTTCCCCTGAACCAGAAGTGCCAACCGAAATTTGAATGTTAAAATAACTATTGGGCATTTTTTAACTTTTTTGACTTATACCTATTTCAGGACTTTGAATGATATTGATATAAGCTCTCCAGATCAAAACAATACAACCAATTTAATAGCATATTTTTATAATTAGTTTCGACAAAATCTTAAATGTAAAGGGTGGTTAAATTTTAAGAGCCGATGTTGATTTTGAATAAAACACAAATTATTTAGGAAATTATTTTCATTTCTTTTTATTATGATATTATTGGTATGGTTCAATTACGTATGGAACAAAATATCGGCCAAATGGCCGCCGCGACCTCGGCTGCACACCTCCATCCGATGATGCCGCCAGCCCATAAACCGCACCAAACAGTCACTCTTTGTGGGTGCATTTGTTTTTCGACAATCACTCTTGGATTATCATTCGCCTAAATGCGGCAATTCTGCTTATTGACGAATCCACTGAGGTGAAAATGTGCCTCATCACTGAAGATGATTTTCTTCGCAAATTGATCATCCACTGTTGCCATTTCTTGCCACCATTCTGACCATTGATGACGCTTGAAATGGTCAAGAGGCTTTAGTTCTTGAGTCAATTGCACCTTGTAAGCGTGAAAATGCAAGTCTTTATGCATAATGTTCATCAACGACGAGCGTGAAGGGTGCAATTGTTAGGCACGACGACGAGTTGAGGTGGACGGCTCTTCAGCCACACTATCGCGAACAGCAGCAATATTTTCTGCAGTACGAGCTGTACAAGCATGCACTGGTGTTTTCACATCTCCTACAGACCCGGTTTGCTCAAATTTTGGAACGATTTTTCCGATTGTACGCACATTTGGACGATTAAATTGATCGGCAGACGGCTTTATAGCCATGCTTGTAAATCTTTTTGTATTTAAATGTTTGTAATGTATATGTTGAAAAAATAAAGATAATAATAATAATAATAATAAATTGACCGAAAAAATCACGAAGTGCACGATATGCATTTTGATTTGATCGCCCATTTTCATAATAAGCCTGAATAACTTTAACGCGTTGCTCGATTGTGTATCTTTCCATGGTTCAAATTGAGTTAGACTGAAATTGAGAAATGTCAAATGAAATGCAGAAGAAACTTGACGTTTAGGTGTGGTTCACATTCAACATCGGCCCTTAAAATTTAACCACTCTTTATTACAGTGTTGCAAATAATAATGAAATCGTAACAAATAATCCTGTTTGTATTCCTGTAAATTCAAAACAGAGCGCAGATCTAGAGCAGTACCCGAAAACACTTTAAAGGTAATATAAACAATCATTTTTTCGTTCAGAAAAATGAGATCTCACAAAAGTAACTCCCTCAAAAATCTCTAAAATTTGTTTTCTCAGCAATTTACAGTAAAATAGAAATTCTGTTTAAGACTCGAATTGTGATATCTTTCCTACTGTCTTACAAAGTGTTTTTAAGATATAGCTAACAAAGGAAAAGAAAAAAAGACATTCAAGCAATGTGGCCGTACATGCCTAACGTACAAGATCAACGTTTTTTTTAAGAATTTCTCCTTTATTTTTTGTTTAAGAAAAATAAATTATTCAACCCTTTGTTTTAGAAAATACATACATATATATTTTAGTTATGAAACCTACATAATTTTTTTTTATTTCAGATGATAAAAACATAGCAAGATATTCAAAATTGTGTTGTTCCCATTCATAGTACCATTCAGAGAACCTAATGAAATCTGATTTGAATAATGAAATATGTTTTTGTTCAATTTAATACAAAATATACCTGGTTCTCTATAGTATCCTTGTTAATTTCTGTCTTGTTCAATATTAAGTTTTTTTCTGCGTGGATTTTTATTTATCATTATTTCAAAACAAAAGAAAAAAGAAATTTGTGAATTGTTTTTAAAACAAAATTGTTAAGGCATTCAGAAAAAAATAACTTCCAAAAATAAATTAGCTAAAATAAACAAAAGTTTTCGATCTGAACTTTAAAAATCGATTTCCCAACATTTTGAAAAATGGACATAGAACAAGATAGAACTCAGGTGACGAAATGTTAAAAAATTGTTTTTGAAAATCGTATTTTTCTTTGAAAACTGTTCCGAGAATTTTATTTAATTTTTTTTCCTTTTGATTAATTTTTACGATTTATAATTTAATAAAAAATTGAAATCAAGATATTACCGACTTATTATTGGCATAACGGATCTTAGTGCATTTTTTTATAGAGAAGCTTCTAAAAATTTTAATTGGTGGCGGCAGCGCGCGTGCATATATTAGATATGTATGTACCTACATATGTACATTTGTATTTACAGATTTGTTCATCGTAGAGCACTTTCATATGATTATTTCGAATTTATAATATTCAGTTATTAAGACTATTTACAAAAAAACATCTTTAAAAAATCTAATAAAACATCAGTAAACATATTTCTTCGATTTGCTTTGGTATGAAATGACCATTGTCAATATGGATAAAGTATACTTTTCAAAGATAAACTAGCTATTTTCTGCTGTTAAAGTAAGACGAGCTCTTTAACGTTAAAGTATAGTTTATGTCCTTTAAAATTAACAAAAAGTCGGTTCTCGTTTTATACTCAATATTTAGAGTCGACTCCCATTCTAAAATTGATTTAGAGTAGGTTTTAAATATTTAAAATTTCGCGCCATTGCCTTTCAATACTTTGGAAAAATTATTTTTTGAATTTTTGAAAAAAAAATTATTTTTTTTTTGAAAAATTCGATATCTTCAAAACGGTTCAAATTTATTTTGAAAATTCAATTTTTATTCGAACAATAATAACAACTTTAAATTGGCTTACCAATTTTTTTTCCTAAAAATGTTTTAAAAATTTTGTTTATAAAAGCTTGTTTTTTTAAGAAACCACTACAACGACTTATAATTTTTGTTCCCGCATAAACAAATAGTTGCTTGAATCACATAGCATCGTGGTTTTAGCACCAACTACGAACAGAGTTATTAAAAAATGAAATTCTTATGAACAGTTTTTCTCTAATAATATTCATTTTTGAAATTCTTAGTCTTTTACATAAGAGCAAGTTCGTGTGACCCACTTCTGTATTTTACATTTTTTGTTTTTTATTTTAAAATTTTCTAAAAGTTTTGAAACCCCATGCTCGATATTATTAAAACTTGACAATTAAAAGTTCTTTAATACAATCTACAAGATGTGAGAATAAAAATTAATTTTATCTAAAAACTAGCGATGCGCCCCGATTTTGAACGGGAAGCACTTATTTTATCTATAGCCAGATAGGTTAGGTTAGGTTAGGTTAGGTTAGGTTAAAGTGGCTGCTGACCGGAAAAGGTCAGCACACTTAGACCAATATTTGGTCCGTTGTGATACCACAAGGATTTCAAAAATCCCCCTTACTCGTTAAACCATTTTGAGCTAATAATAAAGCGTTTGAGACAGTGAATGTCGGAATTATTTAGATCACTAGGATCGTTATAGTAGTAGTCTCCCAAGTGGAGTCTACGTCTTTGCGCTAGGGCAGGACAAGAGCATAGAAGGTGGGGAAATGACTCCTCTTCTTCTTCATCCATGCAGCTTCTGCAAAAATCATTTGCAGGAACTCCAAGACGAAAAGCATGTCTTCCTATTAGGCAGTGCCCAGTAAGGAGACCTATAATGGAGCTAATATGCAATCTACCAATAGAAATTAGTTGTTTTGAGCGTTTAGCATCAAACAATGGCCAAATCAGTTTAGTAGACCGGCAAGTTGGGGTGCTGGTCCACCTGTGGTTAGCTTTCTTTATGGTATCTTGCTTTAGCATAGCCAGATAACTTCTGGCAGAACGATCGGGGCGGTTATGCGGCTAAGTCTTAGCGGATATCAATAAGAATGGTACAGTGCCTGGCTACGTTCCAGCAAGCTAAAAATGTTTCTTTTTTTGCAAAAAAAAAGCAAACAAAAATTCCTGAAAATTTTATCAAAACTTCGCACGATGTTTTGGAGTTCATAGGAAACATACATACACACACACATCGATTTTCATATACATATATTAATTTTTTGTATGAAGAAAACTGTAAGGACCTAAGAGCAAGTAGTGGAATCAGGGTTGCGAGTTTTTGAATTAAAAAACCATAAGTCTGTAGATGATTTGTGAATTAAAAAAAATTTATTCATAAGCTAGTTGGTAAATTGGAAATGTTTAAGCTTGTTTTGACTACATAATTATATAATTATTAACGAAAGCAGATTTCAAGCCTTTGTGTGTCATAAAATTATCATGCTAGCTTATAAATTTTCCAATCAATAATTTTTTAATCAAAATTTATTCATTAACTTATGAATTAAATTTTTTTAATTCATAAGTCACTAGGTAACTTTTGAATTAAATTTTTTTTAATTAAGTCACTTACTTGCTCATGACTTAAATTTTTGTAATTCATAAGTCACTTGGTAGGTTGTGAATTATTTTTTTTTAATTCATAAGACACTTACTTTCTCATGACGTATTTTTTTTTAATTCATTAGTCAGTAACTAGCTGCTGAATTACATTTTTCTTAATTCATAAGTCACCCATTATCTTGTGAATTAAAGCCAAGCTTGAGCTAAAAAATGACTTAAGCTTTTGCAACCCTGAGTGGAATGCTGATTGCAATACAAAATAAAATGCACAACTGAGTCAAACGAGCCTGCTCTTATGTTTTAGAGACTTTAAATTAAAAAAATGTGTTCTATGTATATAAAAGAATGAATTTTATAAACATAAATTCAAATTTGTTTAAACGTTCATTTCATCTTAAGTAGTAAGAGCTGAAAAAAAGAATGACGTGCAAGCACAAAAATTTTAGTTCGCTGGAGTAATTTAGAAAAAAATTGTACCATTCGCAAATTTATTTATCAAAATTTAAAACCAATTTAACACAAATTAAAATTAAAATAGATAAAACCCTACCTCAAGCTTATTAAAACTATAAGCAAAACAATTTTAATTTATATACTAATAGCTTAAATCAATTTGCGATTGGGTTAAATTTATATAAATCTTGTTAAATAAATTTCCAACTGGTGTATATAAATTTTATAAAACAGTTTTAAGAACAAAAATTAGAATGTCAGTTTAAAATTTTAAAATAGTGTACATACAAAATTGCATTACGGCTTCGTTGGGAAAGATACGATCATCTTGGTCAGTGAGACCAATCGATTTGACATTTTATTTTAATTGAACAAAATATTGGCCAAATGGCCGCTGCGACCTCGGCGGCACACCTACATCCGATGGTTCAAAATTTCGATGACGCTGAGGCATAATTGAGGTTCTATGCCGTTAATGTGTCGAATTATCTCATCATTTAGCTCTTGAATTGTTGCTGGTTTATCGACGTACACCTTTTCTTTCTAATAACCCCAAAGAATGAAGTCCAACGGTGTCAAATCACATGATCTTGGCGGCCAATTGACATCGCCACCACGTGATGCACCAAACAGTCACTCTTTGTGGGTGCATTTGTTTTTCGACAATCGTTCTTGGATTATCATTCGCCCAAATGCGCCAATTCTGCTTATTGACGAATCCACTGAAAATGTGCCTCATCACTGAAGATGATTTTCTTCGAAAATTCATCATCCACTGTTGCCATTTCTTGCCCCCATTCTGACCATTGACGACGCTTGAAATGGTCAAGAGGCTTTAGTTCTTGAGTCAATTGCACCTTGTTAGCGTGTAAATGCAAGTCTTTGTGCATAATGTTCATCAACGACGAGCGTCAGAGGTGCAATTGTTGGGCACGACGACGCGACGAGTTGGTTCACATTCAAAATCGGCCCTTAAAATTTAACCACCCTTTATTTAAGTAGCTTTATATATTTTCGATAGTTTACATAAAATAAATTTCTGAACACACACATAAATATTTGACAACCAATATATGTATATGTCAATCCTTTTTCATTACTGACATTATTCTACATTTTTAAAATCTAAAATACGTCATTATATTAATATTGTGGATATATATTCGAAACCTTTATAAAAACGTTTTTTAATTGTAGACAGTTACGAAACCCATGAACATTTTGTGTAAGAAATTTTTTTTTGTTTTACTTTATTTTTTCGTAAATTTTCCAATGTTTTTAATAGTTACTCTGCTATTCGTGACGGAGTCAAATACAATAAATCAAAAACCATGAAAATCAGTCCAGCCGTTTTCGAGTTAAAAGTATTCAAACAAACACGACTTTATTTTATATATTATGATAACGATAAGCAAATGTTAAAAGATGGTTTTTGAAAATCCCATTTTCCTCGAAAACCATTTTCTCTAATGAAAATTAAATATGATTCAACCGGGGGTACAATGAATAACCATAACCATTTTTTTAACAAAATGATTTTTTTTTAATCCTTGGAACAGTTTTTGAGAAATACAAATATTTTATAAGATTTCGAAAAACAAAAATCGTATGACAAGTACCTCTAATAAAATTTGTTGTTAAAACTAAAATGTAGTGTACTTGAATTTTTTTATCAAAATCCTTATACTCGTAGCTGCTTTCGAGATAAATATTAAATAAGATTTCTTATAATGTTTGTATATGTGGTAGCGTTAGTTTTGGAGCTAAAACACAAATTTCAATTACAATTTGAGTGCACCGAATACCCTTAAGTACCAAGTTTCTGCGATTTAGACAGCAGGTAGAGGAATAGACATACAGACAAATAGACAAACACACAGGTGGAATTGGAAAACCAACTTTTTTTCATGTTCTCTATAATCATAATGTCAAGTGTGATCAAAATCTCGAGTTTGATTGTTTTCAAAATCCAAAACTTGCCTTATAGTCTACACAAATTGCAAGAAACAAGGGAATTTCTCAGAAGTAAAAAAGACCAAATGAACGATTTGGCATTTTATTCCCTTTAAAAATTAGGAGCTATAAAATAATTATTAAAAATGTCAAATCACTCAATACCTATAGAAATAGGAGATATTTCAGACCATTGAGTAACGTTCTATATTATTTTGACAACGTACAAAATAAATAAGACACACAACGACACAGCCTAGTGCTTTAGAACTCCGTGCGCAGGCAGTAGGCAGGAATTGAGGGAATCTACAATTTTCTGCTAATTCAAAACGGCTCAGATGACTGGAGAAACTCTAAGAGAATTTGGCAGTGAGTTACAAGAGGCACTAGCTCTGAAAATACATTTGTATTGAGAGGCAACACCTGGTAGTCAATCCCTCAAAAAAAACAATACACTTACATTTATGCTTTAAGAGGTACTATTTTTTGATATTGTAGTTGTTTAAATAATTCTTTACTATCGGGATGGGATGAAGATGACGCACCTGCTTCACACATCCATAGCCCTACGTAAAACGAGTTAGCCTACCCATAAATCACATACAAACTTAGCTTTAATACCCTCAAAATAGAATCTTTAAGGTATACCTATAACCCAATCTCATACTATCCCCGAGGAAAAATAAGAAGGAAAAATAACCCTTTGGTGATATCTATTTTGTATGTAAATTTATCATTAATTTTAAATTAAATTCATAGCACAGATTTTACTACGCACATTTCACCCACACAAGGCCGCAAAGCTTACTTAGAGAAAAAAAAAACCCTTTAAAAACTCATCATTCTTCTTAGGAAACACCAACACACACGACACAAAAAATAGCAATTGCTTTGTCTCCGACATTGTTAGTTTAATCATTAATTTGAAAAAGACAATAAAACCATCCCTTGTCATCCCAAATAAATTATTTTTTCAGCTTCGAAATTAATTGCGCAGAAATCTTTTGGGAAATAAAAAGAAGATTTTTCCGTGTGAATATCCCATATATTAATTTTTTGTTGCTGTATATACCAACTCTTCATCCTTTCAATTAATGTTTTTTTGTAACTGTGGCTGTATGAATGAGCAGAGGACGGAAATTGTTTTTTTATATATCCTCCTGGTATTGACATACCTTTTCGTGGTTTAGTTATACCCGACTAGCGCACAACCGAATCCACATTCTTCTTCTTTATGATATCGTTTTTCAGTAAAAAAAAAAGTAACATCTATGTATCTACAGAACTAGGAAAAAGCAAACAAGAGGTGGTAAAACAATTTCACGAAACCAGCCACCAGCCACTTGGCTTATTCTGACAACGACGTGTTTGGGTTAATAGATCATTGCCTTTCAAGGACGAATAGCTACATTTTTCAGCGGGAATATAAGAATAAGCGAGAATTTGCCTCTCTGTGTGAATGTAGCTTTCTCCACCTTGTGAGTCCTTATTATAATATTTGCTTTTGCATTGTTTTTTTTTCCCTTTCATGCTGATGCTGTGATGCAAGCCTCACTAGCCAAGCCAAGCCAAAGCCAAGCAATGTCGCCTTTGTGCCATACGACGAAAGATAAATTGTCACTTTCGCATATGAAACTAATGATAAAAAGATACATACATTATCTACATACACAGTTTGTCACAATGACACAAGGGCTTGTTATTCTGCCTGTCTTCATTTATTTATATCCTCGCTAGCAGCTAGCTAAGATTCACATAGAAATTATTGCACAAAGGATAGGGACATATCAGCGGAAACAGTTATGTCTCCAGCAATGAGCGCACACAAAAACAAATCCCGTCACAGGAGTTGGAGCTGGAACAGCATATATACCTACAACCTACATATATACTCGGCAGCAGGAAGAAATGTTATTTTGCCAGATTTCCCTCAGATTCCTTTAGATTGACTGGGATTAATGATTGCGTTGTTGCGTTGCGGATTACCCTCAAACAATGTGACTACAGTGTGATTATGGAATTGTGTGGTTTTTATAAGCCATAACGGTGGAGCCTAATGCGAATGTGGTTTTACGGTCTTAACGCCTTAAAACCATAAAGTTAATTATTTAAAATCTTTCCCATGCGTATCTGTATCTATGTATACTTGCAAATAGGTATTATTTTGCAAGGCCTATTTTTGCTTTAAAAAATAAAAATACACTCGATACGCGAAAAAAGTGTCATAAAATATCGAAAACACAAAACAAAATTAATGATCCAAATATTATCCTTACGAACATGGATCTGAACCAAAAATAATCTTCCATGTGACAACCGCGACGAACTCGTGTTTTAAGATCTGTATAGAGAGAATAAACATTTTTTTTAAACGAATAGTGACTGATGGTTTTGAGAGAAATAAATTTTCGGAAAATCGGAAAAAGCATAAGGTCAGAAAAAAATATTTTAATGCTGTTATATAAATTTAGGCAAAAATCCTTTCTAAAGAACGTTAAAAATTCAACTTCATTTGTGGTTCCAAAGCTCATTAACAATGACAACCTAATAAATAGCTCTTCTCAGATAGGGAAAATTTACTCGCTAGCTATACGTTGACCTATACAGCAACATTGCTCCTTATGTATTTGAAAGCGTATATCATTCAAGGGAGCAGGTATATTTCTACACTCGTGCAGTTGCAAGAGCCCTTTGAGATCTTGATATAAGCAAATCCTGACTGTACACCCTATGTTCAATCGAAGAGGTGTTCTTTCTCGCTGGAAAAACCATTGCGTAAGCTCTTCCATCGCTCCCAATGTTCTGGAATCTTCAATAGAAGATGCAAAATATCATTTTTCTAGTCTATATATATTTTATTTTATTCAATTATCTATTAAAATCAACACAACTGGAGACGATAACTCAACAATATGTAATTTAGAATATTGCTCTGCTTTTCAGAAGAAATCATTTCAACATTTTACATCTGTTAGTTTGTCATAATACACATTTATTATGCGGATAGTTTTCTGTAAAACTTATGGAAATTGCTGCCCATTAGCAGTTTGGAATCAGCGGAATACTGCAGTTCCCCTCCCTTTCTAGTAACAAGCACACAGGAATGATGGTTGAGAGTTGTAAGTCACTAAGTGGACACAGCAAACTTAAAAGACACCTAAGTTTACTTAGTATGGCAAGCACTGCCACATGTAGATTCTGCAATATGCATGAAGAAACAACGGACCACATACTAAGAAGATGTTGTCCACTCATACAACAAAGAAAAAACCATCTGGAACAATACTAGGCGAAAGAGAGTCACCTAACCTATCTGAAGTTGCCCCACATACTAAGATTCCTAAGAGCAATAGATTTAGAGGAAGAACCGCAGGATGAGCGAGCTCATTAATTAGTGAGTAGAGAGACAATAGATCTCCAAGTGGCAGTACAATATCCCCAATATATAATTCATTCATTCATTCAAGACACTAGTGTTAGTCTCTCTACAAGCCGTGATCGCCTCTAATTTATTTATTTATTTTTTAAATAAGAGTAAGTATACGCCTCAGTGTACAATTATTTTCTATAATTCTTCTTATTAGAGGAAGTTAAACTTCGCTTAAATTTTTATTTTATCACTAAATATAATACTAGTTTCGGTATAATTCATCCAACAAAGATATGGATAAGTAAATTAAATGCACGAATGGGTCGCACGAACTTGCTCCTATGTAATAGACTAGGGATTTTAAAAACGAATGTTATTAGAGAACACTGTTCATAAGGATAAAATTCATTTTTTAAATTCTTTTAGTAGTAAGAGACAAAAACAGAATGCTATGCAAATATGAATTTATGCAAGAATAAAAATTATAAGTCGTTGTAGTGGTTTCTTAAAAAAAAAGCTTTTATATATAAACTTTTTAAAAGATTTTTAAGAAAAAAATTTGGTACGTCAATTTAAAGATTTTATTGTTGTTCGAATAAAAATTAAATTTACCAAAAAAATATTGAGCAGTTTCTGAAATATCGAATTTTTAAAAAAAGAAAAAAATAGATTTTTTTTTTCAAAAATTCAAAAAAATTTTATTTTAAAGTTGTAAAACGCAATATGTTTTAAACTTTTTAGAAGCTTGTCTATAAAAAATTTCATTAAGATCCGTTATGTGGATAATGAGAAATTCAAAATTCGAAAAAATGGTTCTGTGGTAGGTACAAGCTGTAATATCTTAATTTCAATTTTTTTTTATTAAATTAAAGATTGAAAGAAAAAAATTTTTATCAAAATTCTAGGCGCCGTTTCCAAGAAAAATACGATTTTTGAAAACCATTTTTTTTAAATTTTTAGCATTTGTATGGTAGGTTCCTTTATTTTTAGGTAAAATAATTTTTTTTCTCACATCTTGTAGATAATTTTGGGAAAATTTTATTTATCAAGTTTAAAATAAATCTAGCATGGGGTTTTCGAAATAATGAATTTTGAAAAAAAAAAATTGATTTTTTTTTAAAATCCAAAAAAAAATTCGAAAATTTTAGTACACATTCCTATTAACGTTTTTACGGAGGTTTGACAAAGAAAAAATGATAAAAATCGGTTGTACCGTTTTTGAGAAAATCAAAAACAAAAAAAATGGTTCCATGGGGGGTACCCTCAATAACCATTTTTCGGAAGAAATTTTTCAACCATTTCCTAGGTTTAACTAAATGAAATTTTTTTGTATTTTTATTTTCTAACATTTCAGCTTCGATTCGGTCTAACTAAATATATTTTCGACGTTCCTTAAGACATTTGTTTTTGTATGAACTATAAGAAGTTTAACCGAGTCTTATTCGAAAGTTCAGGTTTTGACAGAAGGCTTCAATAAAGCTTCACAAAAATTACAAACGCAAGGCTTTTTAAGTCTATTACAAGTTTACACTAAAACTTTTACCGAGTCTGAAAAATAAGAAAAAAAATAAACTTATGTTTCATTGAAGACGTTTTTCTGACATTTAATCAATTTTAAACCTAAAACTATGTATCACATTGGAATTGCTATTAAGTAATATATTTGGAATAATTTTAAAACATAAATGACATTATACCTTATTTAGGGATTGAACTCGGCATCTCTTGTGTAATAGTCCATCTATCTAAGCACTGGGCCATATTGAGCATTATTTGGAAGATGCAAAAACTTAATCAGCCTATTTCCTTCTGAAACTTCTAAATTGACACAAGGCGATATACAATTTTGCTAAGGCCACGTTCACACAAGAAAAACAAAACCTAAGCAAATGTTTTAAATTTCCTTTATTGGGCTTACCTACAAAATGTTTCATACCTAAAAGGAGCGTACAAAATATCTTTAAATTGCTGACCGTATTGATTTGTTTTATATTTTTATATGTTAAGTATATGTCTTCAAATGTGCAAAACTTCATTTTCTTATTAGGTCACGAAAAATTGTCATTATTTAATCCAAATATCCATTTTAGCCAATATCGTGAATTATTTTCATGAAATATTTTTTTTATTATTTGCAACAAAAGCATCAAACATTTTTGTCAGTTTACCCATCTATAGTTTTATGCATTTTTGTCTTACACTTTGAGGGATATAGAGATATCACAAAAATCACCACTGACAACCAGGAATGAACACCCTGAGGATGTGTTGTCAACCAACATTTTAAATTTAATTTTTTTTTTGTCATGTAAATTTTATATAAAAATTGTGATGTGCTTTTTGCTTTCCAGCCGAGGTTCTGCTCGTCGGTCTTGCCAGGGTCGTCCTGAAGAAAACACGAAACTCCAGATTTAAAGGTCTTCAAACCTTATTACAAAATCTTTATTGGAAATAACTCTTAAATCTATAACATACAATAATCTGCTACTAATATTTCACTTAATTCAGGAACTGGAACGGTTCACGGGCATCAATCCTTCTGGCTTCTAGTCTAGCTGCTCTGCATCAGTTATACTGTTAATGTTCTGGATCTGGTACTTGATTACGGATATTCTGGCTTCTGGTAATTCGGCTACAAACGGGCCCTTTCATTCGGATATCTGGTTCTTGACGGGATCCCTAGGTATAAGGCCCCTGGTGGCACTAAACAGCAGGCTAAACGCTCTGGTAGATCAGCAGGTTCGAGGCCCCTGGTGGCACTAAACAGCAGGCTAAACGCTCGGGTAGATCAGCAGGTTCAAGGCCCCTGGTGGCACTAAACAGCAGGCTAAACGCTCTGGTAGATCAGCAGGTTCAAGGCCCCTGGTGGCACTAAACAGCAGGCTAAACGCTCTGGTAGATCAGCAGGTTCGAGGCCCCTGGTGGCACTAAACAGCAGGCTAAACGCTCTGGTAGATCAGCAGGTTCAAGGCCCCTGGTGGCACTAAACAGCAGGCTAAACGCTCTGGTAGATCAGCAGGTTCGAGGCCCCTGGTGGCACTAAACAGCAGGCTAAACGCTCTGGTAGATCAGCAGGTTCAAGGCCCCTGGTGGCACTAAACAGCAGGCTAAACGCTCTGGTAGATCGGCAGGTTCAAGGCCCCTGGTGGCACTAAACAGCAGGCTAAACGCTCTGGTAGATCAGCAGGTTCAAGGCCCCTGGTGGCACTAAACAGCAGGCTAAACGCTCTGGTAGATCAGCAGGTTCGAGGCCCCTGGTGGCACTAAACAGCAGGCTAAACGCTCTGGTAGATCAGCAGGTTCAAGGCCCCTGGTGGCACTAAACAGCAGGCTAAACGCTCTGGTAGATCAGCAGGTTCAAGGCCCCTGGTGGCACTAAACAGCAGGCTAAACGCTCTGGTAGATCAGCAGGTTCAAGGCCCCTGGTGGCACTAAACAGCAGGCTAAACGCTCTGGTAGATCGGCAGGTTCAAGGCCCCTGGTGGCACTAAACAGCAGGCTAAACGCTCTGGTAGATCAGCAGGTTCAAGGCCCCTGGTGGCACTAAACAGCAGGCTAAACGCTCTGGTAGATCAGCAGGTTCAAGGCCCCTGGTGGCACTAAACAGCAGGCTAAACGCTCTGGTAGATCAGCAGGTTCGAGGCCCCTGGTGGCACTAAACAGCAGGCTAAACGCTCGGGTAGATCAGCAGGTTCAAGGCCCCTGGTGGCACTAAACAGCAGGCTAAACGCTCTGGTAGATCAGCAGGTTCAAGGCCCCTGGTGGCACTAAACAGCAGGCTAAACGCTCTGGTAGATCAGCAGGTTCGAGGCCCCTGGTGGCACTAAACAGCAGGCTAAACGCTCTGGTAGATCAGCAGGTTCAAGGCCCCTGGTGGCACTAAACAGCAGGCTAAACGCTCTGGTAGATCAGCAGGTACCGAAGCCCCTGGTGGCAATTAGGACATTTAAACTTCGAACTAAGACCCCTTACCGCTGGTGGGGGGAAGCCTTAATAAGAAATAGCTGGACAATCTCACCTACCTAACTTGCTAAATGACCAACTCGTCTATACTTCTTGTCTACGACTGGATTTCGAAAGATTGATCAGATCAATTTACTGTGCCGCCTGACTGTGCGTATGAGCGAAGAGGTGACTTTCGTTCACCCGAGTAGGTCCTCTTGATAGTTTTTCAGTAGAAACTGAATGTGAACTGTATGGGTGGCGAACGAAAAATATTATTGTTTGATTTTTGCGTGACGTCATATGCCTCTGGTCGGTGTGAATCGTATTCGGGCGAAGTGTAACTCTTAGTATTAATTATAATTCTCGGTGTTAATACAGAAGTAGTATAAAGTGGAGCAGCATGGAACGCTTCGTTACATACCCCTCCTCCTTCGGAGACGAGAACCCTCTCGTCTTGAAATTCGCTTCAACTGGAAAATAAAATTAAATTCATTCATTTTTATATTTTAACTTACCAATCATAAAAACGTTAAATCACTTCATAAAAAAAAATATCAAAACTGTCGGAAACTTAAATCTACTTTAAAACTAGAACTTCAATCTTTATACTTTGAGAGAAAAAAAAACAAATGTCTTAATTAAAAAAAAAAAATTTTTTGTCTGGTGAATTTATGGCGAAAAGATTACTCTCTTCTTGACGCCATTTTTACGGTGGGTCAGAATGGCTACTTCTGGCTTAATGATTCTGACGTCTACTCGTCCATAGCGCCCTACAAGCGTAAATCGTTGGCGTCTATACCGGGGATTGTATGTCGGATGTTTCTTGATGGAAATTCCCCTGAAAGGATCATCTTTCGGACGTGGTTCGCTTACTCGTTGCTCGGTCTTACTGGTTGGGAACTTAAGATTCCGTACGGTCAAAGATCTGGTCATAGTGGTTGCAGGAGCGGCGGCGGCGGATGTTGACGGAATTGAATTATAAATGTAATCATTGGTACGGTGTCTGGCGGCGGTTATCATGTTGCTGGCAGCTGGTGCGAAAGGGAGCGATAAAGCGGTCGATGCCTTGGCAGCAGAGGCGGCGGCGGTATTCGGTGTAGTGGCTGGCGGTAAGGTAGTCGTAACGGTAGATGTGGCGGACAGAATGGAAGAATGAGGCCTTCTGGTACTAGCGCGTTTCTTGGTGGCCGCGGCGATGGGCATTTGTATCTTGGGTGGTTCATATGAACGTTTGGTTGGGACAGCGTTATCTGGCTTATGATTAAAGCGCCTTATTCCAACTCTTTTGGGATCGGTAACAGCGACAGCAGCTGATAGCTCAGCTGCAGAATGGTCCTGAGGCGATTTTGTTGGCCTTTTGCGTGGTCCAACTGTTCTCCCTTGGCTAGACCTCACTCCAGGTCGCATTTTTGCTGGTCGCGTAGGTTGCCTGTTCCATGGCTGGTCGGTATCTTTGTTTTTGTGCTGCTCTATTTGATTTGTTGATTGCTCGGCGGTTGTCAGCTTACTGGTGGCTAGCTTGCCTTCTTGGTTCCTTTTATTTTCCGGTACGGCTAATCCTTTAAGATCTTTTAAGTTTGATCGAACTTTACTGCTTCTCATTAATCTTTTCGGTACTATAATACTGGTAGAGTCATATGGGGTGACTTCGCAAGGGTCATCATAGCGACGTGCTAATTTTGTACTGGGCGGACGGTCGAGCTTTTGGAGTTCGATATCAAGCATTCCGCCAAGAAATTCTTCTTCTTTCCGTTCTCCTCTTACTAGACAAAGCTGGTCCCGGTATTGTTCTTGAACGTTACTTATCATAGGAATTTCTTTACCACGTAGAGTCATCTTGAAATTCGCACTTGATAACAGGCCTACACCAATAACCATATCCTCGGTGAGTTGACTCATGTACGTTAGTTCACCCTGAACTGGCTCATCATTGATGTAGAAAATCAAATTGTAGTGTTCTCGGCTAGCTACATGCTGTCCATTTGCTAGCTGCGTGAACTGTCTCCGATATTGGGTTGGTACTTTGTTTCTATGTAAAATTCGGCGGGTCTTTGCATTAATGAAAGACTTGGTAGCTCCGGTATCCAATAATGCCATAACAGTTTGATCATAAATTCTTACTGGTATGAAACATCTGGGATCTTTTCTTGGTTTCAACACCTCTGGCGGTGGCCGTTGCTTAAAAGCTTGTACTTCGGCTTCCTGGTACTGGTTTGGTTTTCCTAGTAGCGGTTCTACATTATCGCTTCTTAAATCTTCTGGTTCTTTTATAGCTGGTCTGGTGTGTCTGGACTTTCTTTTCTTTTCTTGTCGTATCGGTAGTTCACTTAGCGAGTTCAGTATAGATGCTTGATGTGGGTGACAGGTACAATCATCGGTCAGGCGGCCATCTTCACCGCAGAAGGAGCAAAACAGCCGGAAAGGACGATGGCAGTTCCGCTTTGTATGCCCACGCTGTTTGCAGTTCCAGCAGTGCGTTGCTCGATCATACTGGACGGTCGGGACGGCGGGTCGGTCATAATTGTTACGGTTAAAGGGTACTCTAGGCGGCGGCGGTGTAGGACGGTTATTATTAAACGTCCGCTGGTTTGTTGTGGATATTGCGTTTACCCCTGGGTTCGGTCGTGATGCAGGTTGGCGTTGATTCCGGTCTTGGCCCTGTATGTACTCGTACTCTTCGGCCAACTTCATTAGTTCATCTAAATTCTGGAAGTCTCGTCTCTTGATGTACAAGTGGTATTCTGGACGAAGGCTGTCATATATTCTATCGACACTTTCCGAAAGACTCATACGGGGGTGCTGGTGTATAAGGTATTGAGTTGCCTGTATAAACTCTTTAGCTTTCTCTCGGGTACCTTGTTTTCTCCGCATGATCTCATCCTCTAACTTATAAATGAATCGTACCGGCAGGTAATGTTCCAAGAAGCATGTGCGAAAATCTTGCCATGTTCTAAGTCGGTCTCGATTTATCCTATACCACTCTAAGGCTGTTCCTCTAAGGATTTCTGGAAGGGCTTTCAGCAAATCGTCTGGACGGATATCGTAGCACTCGGTCAGTTCCTCAACTCTCTCCATGAATGCTAACGCATTTCCCGAAGAATCAAATTTCAATCCCCACTTCCTTACCGTATTCATGACCTCGGCGTCGTGACTAGGAGTAAATCTGGCTACGGGTTCACTTGAAGTTTGAACTTCAGGCTGTCGACTGCGAACGGTAGTAGCATCTGGGATAACGGCGGGGTGTGATTCGAGAGGCTTAGAATATATCTGACTAGGGCCAGCCATGTTTGGAACTGGACGGGGTGGAACTTGGAAAACGATTTCCGTGTAGTTTGGAGATTTCGGTATGTCAATATCTTCGGTCCTCTTCGAACTAGATGGTGCTGGAACTATGTTGTCTTCTTCTTTGTATTCTCGGTCGGTAGTAGCTTTTACAATTTCCTCACATAAATTTTGTGTGGATTTTCGTTGTCGGGCTTCTTTAATATAAGCGCTGAAGCGGGCTCTCAACGCGGTGATCGAACCGTCTGTCTCTATTCCTAGCTGGCTCATTCGTTCCATTAATTCTTGCTTCCTCAAGAGGTATATGGCTCCTAGGCTGGCGAAACAATCGAATTCCTCTTCGTTATCAGACATGTTGAACTGGTTCTTATCGGGCGGCGGCGGCGGTTGTATGTTATAGTTTGAGTTTTTCAGATTTTGTTCCTTACGGGGTTGGACCTTATAGGTCCCTGCTCGGGCGCCAATTTGTGATGTGCTTTTTGCTTTCCAGCCGAGGTTCTGCTCGTCGGTCTTGCCAGGGTCGTCCTGAAGAAAACACGAAACTCCAGATTTAAAGGTCTTCAAACCTTATTACAAAATCTTTATTGGAAATAACTCTTAAATCTATAACATACAATAATCTGCTACTAATATTTCACTTAATTCAGGAACTGGAACGGTTCACGGGCATCAATCCTTCTGGCTTCTAGTCTAGCTGCTCTGCATCAGTTATACTGTTAATGTTCTGGATCTGGTACTTGATTACGGATATTCTGGCTTCTGGTAATTCGGCTACAAACGGGCCCTTTCATTCGGATATCTGGTTCTTGACGGGATCCCTAGGTATAAGGCCCCTGGTGGCACTAAACAGCAGGCTAAACGCTCTGGTAGATCAGCAGGTTCGAGGCCCCTGGTGGCACTAAACAGCAGGCTAAACGCTCTGGTAGATCAGCAGGTTCAAGGCCCCTGGTGGCACTAAACAGCAGGCTAAACGCTCTGGTAGATCAGCAGGTTCAAGGCCCCTGGTGGCACTAAACAGCAGGCTAAACGCTCTGGTAGATCAGCAGGTTCGAGGCCCCTGGTGGCACTAAACAGCAGGCTAAACGCTCTGGTAGATCAGCAGGTTCAAGGCCCCTGGTGGCACTAAACAGCAGGCTAAACGCTCTGGTAGATCAGCAGGTTCGAGGCCCCTGGTGGCACTAAACAGCAGGCTAAACGCTCTGGTAGATCAGCAGGTTCAAGGCCCCTGGTGGCACTAAACAGCAGGCTAAACGCTCTGGTAGATCGGCAGGTTCAAGGCCCCTGGTGGCACTAAACAGCAGGCTAAACGCTCTGGTAGATCAGCAGGTTCAAGGCCCCTGGTGGCACTAAACAGCAGGCTAAACGCTCTGGTAGATCAGCAGGTTCGAGGCCCCTGGTGGCACTAAACAGCAGGCTAAACGCTCTGGTAGATCAGCAGGTTCAAGGCCCCTGGTGGCACTAAACAGCAGGCTAAACGCTCTGGTAGATCAGCAGGTTCAAGGCCCCTGGTGGCACTAAACAGCAGGCTAAACGCTCTGGTAGATCAGCAGGTTCAAGGCCCCTGGTGGCACTAAACAGCAGGCTAAACGCTCTGGTAGATCGGCAGGTTCAAGGCCCCTGGTGGCACTAAACAGCAGGCTAAACGCTCTGGTAGATCAGCAGGTTCAAGGCCCCTGGTGGCACTAAACAGCAGGCTAAACGCTCTGGTAGATCAGCAGGTTCAAGGCCCCTGGTGGCACTAAACAGCAGGCTAAACGCTCTGGTAGATCAGCAGGTTCGAGGCCCCTGGTGGCACTAAACAGCAGGCTAAACGCTCGGGTAGATCAGCAGGTTCAAGGCCCCTGGTGGCACTAAACAGCAGGCTAAACGCTCTGGTAGATCAGCAGGTTCAAGGCCCCTGGTGGCACTAAACAGCAGGCTAAACGCTCTGGTAGATCAGCAGGTTCGAGGCCCCTGGTGGCACTAAACAGCAGGCTAAACGCTCTGGTAGATCAGCAGGTTCAAGGCCCCTGGTGGCACTAAACAGCAGGCTAAACGCTCTGGTAGATCAGCAGGTACCGAAGCCCCTGGTGGCAATTAGGACATTTAAACTTCGAACTAAGACCCCTTACCGCTGGTGGGGGGAAGCCTTAATAAGAAATAGCTGGACAATCTCACCTACCTAACTTGCTAAATGACCAACTCGTCTATACTTCTTGTCTACGACTGGATTTCGAAAGATTGATCAGATCAATTTACTGTGCCGCCTGACTGTGCGTATGAGCGAAGAGGTGACTTTCGTTCACCCGAGTAGGTCCTCTTGATAGTTTTTCAGTAGAAACTGAATGTGAACTGTATGGGTGGCGAACGAAAAATATTATTGTTTGATTTTTGCGTGACGTCATATGCCTCTGGTCGGTGTGAATCGTATTCGGGCGAAGTGTAACTCTTAGTATTAATTATAATTCTCGGTGTTAATACAGAAGTAGTATAAAGTGGAGCAGCATGGAACGCTTCGTTACAAAATAATTAAACTTAAGTCACTGTTTATAGTTAGGCCCCCTATGAGCCAACAAATGTAAATTTTCATGCATATGTAGTATCTTATTAGTTGTAAGCCAAATTGTAAATAGTATGTTCAATAAAACAAAAACAAAACATGCTTGATGTACATATGTTTCTTCCAAAGAAATTCACATTTATATTTAATACTATATAGGCACAGAAGTTCAAAATGAAGATGATCATATAAATGCAGCTATATTATATGTTTGAGAACAAAAAGGTTGAACACTTTTAATACTTACAAACAGAACTAATTAAAAACATATTTTGGTATGAAACATTGATAGGTTTTTAATAGAAATATTGAAAAGTTATTTTAAAAAAATTTCAAGCCATTGCGCCAATACTCTCCATTATTTGTTGTTTGTATCTTAATATGTTGCGGAGTTTACAAAAAAGTTCTCGGATATTCGGGCTATAACTTCGCACCTGTTTCGAAACGCTGGTTTATAATTGCAATTCAACTTTTAAGAGCCGAATGGTTGACCTGAAATTCAACCGCCCACTTTCGAAGGTTTTTTCTTAGATTTTCATCTTCGCTATAGAGTCAGGTTCACAGGGCAAACAATCAAACTCATTGTCTAAGCTATATATCATAAGGATGTCGATTTAAACATTTATACTTGCTTGAGTAATATATAAAAAGTAGATGGATAGCAATAAAAGTATACAAATAATGAGTTTACATACATCAATTTAATATTCCTAACTTTAATTAATATTAAATGTATCAGTTTCTGTTAAGTTTCATATACAAGGTTCTTAGAAACTTGAACCTTGATATTTTCTTTAAAGGCTGTTTGCTAAAGTCTGCTAGAATAGAAGTATTCTATATAGCTTTTAGAAAATTTTTACAGAAACAGAAGAAAACTCACAGACGCAAACTTCGAAATCATATCACATTGCAATCTTTATACAAGTTCCAGCTTCTCTACTTTCATTTAAAAAACCGTTAAAGAAAAATTGGTTCTAGTCTCGAATAAACTTCTGTGTCTTACTTGCAAAAAGCTTAAAAGAAGATGATATTGAAACCATGACTTCTATAAGAAAATTATTTTTGAAGAAGGCTCTTTAGAGGCAATATATAAATTTAAACTTGCAACAGATCCATATTTCTAAGCTAATAGAAACTGAAATGTTAGTTGGCCAGTACCCTCGTTTTAATGTATTTTGTTTTTTTTTTTTTTTGTTATAAGCAAATTCTTTTTTTCATTTAATTTCAATTCAACTTTAAACCGATTGTTCAGTTCAACTCATTGATCGAAAATCTAATCCAAATCGCTTCTTAAATGATGAAATGGCGCTGTACACGAATAAGAGAAACTTCAAAACGATTCTACTCTTTAATTATACATATATGCATGAAAATTTTCTCCTTAAGCCTAGTACTCACCTAGCGTGAAATGAAAAATAAATACGTTCCAAATTACACGCGAAGTATAAAAATGAAAATAGAATAAACTTTTCCACGTGAATTTTTGATACTCACTTTAAATGAAAAAAAAATGACAATTATTTTTAAACTGATTCGTTCTTTCTGTTTATAAATTTTCAATTTTTTGTTTTGAAACAAAATATTCAAATCAACTGACAAACGTCACAGTTTTCCACGTTGCCTTAAACTTTTTCCTGATGGTTGTACATTGAGAAATGAAAATCATAGCGTGGAAAAAGTTGTGGAACATATTTGTTTTTCCAATCCACATTTTAGTACTCACTTCTCGTTGCGGATTTCATGCCAATGAACCAGCAGTCACTTTTATATGAAATTTTCATTTTCACTTGAACTGAGTACTAGGCTTTAGTTGTAGAAAATGGGGGTGTATTTACTTTGCCTGTGACTTCAAGGGTACATATGAAGTTCCATTAGGAATTTATAATTCGTGGTGAATTTTGTAATTTATACCGAAGTAAATACTTCTACAATTTTTTTTTCGTTGTTTTTTCGAGACGCATTTAATGCAAATGTGTGCGATTAGTAAGAGTATAGCGTATCTTTGTATATTCCATAAATGCGTGGCCACATTGGCCTTTTATTCTCTTCAGCAAAATCTACCATCATTAATAAGATTCTCTTTTACCTAATTACACAAAAATGTCAATGATGATATTTTAATTTTTCGAATCACGATTTTAAATCATTTTTTGCATGATTTTAGTATTCAGTTTGAGGATTGCAGATTGCAGATCTGAGTCCTAAAGTTTAACTAAAAAAGACCCATGAAACGCCGGGTATTACCGGCTAGTCCATATATTATAACAAAAATTAAAACCGAACCATTTAATTTTATACGTTATTTCAAACCAAAATTTAAATTTATTTTTGCACAATGGACCTTTTGTTATTATCGACCATTTCCCTTTGCAAATCTACTAACGCAAAATTAATCAAATAAATTATTTTAAATAATTTCTTATCTGGGTTTTACTGTACGTTCTTGTGCAACTATTTTATATTAAAAAAAAAATTGTATGTTATGGCGTGAGTAAAATACAAAATAGGGTTTTATCTACCCGCTTCGTTTTCTATACTTAAGTGCCGTTAACCGCCACAGCGGTGTCATATAGAAGAGGAAAAACTAAAAGCAGGAAAAAAGGAACAAGGACACACTGAAATAAGTCTCCATTCTGCATCCGTTTGCTAGGCAACCGCAGAATTTTGCGCAGAAATATGTAGGTACGTATCGTACATACACACACCTCCATATTGCCATAAAGAAAACATAAAAGCATAACACTATAAACTTTGATACACAAATCCTTTGACACTGGCCAAGTCTTTTCCCTTCCTTCTATCTTAAATATTATAATTTTTTTTTTACATTTTGTTCAACGCAAAGAGCAAAAATATTCACACCATTTGTGATCATACTCGTATACTCAGTGCCGGATTAACCGTGAACAAAAATGTCTATAGGTGGGTTCAACAAAATAGCCGTGTTTTTTTGGAAAAGTTATCCGTAGTACCGTAGAATTTTATATGAATAACAAATACAACATACTCGAATAAACGTCAAATCTCTATCCGCAGCAGGATTTCACTTCTCCTTTTATCGGCAGTTATCCTACTGTACTACAGATAACTTTTCCAAAAAACACGGTTAATATGGAATTCAAGAGTAGTTGAAATGTTGATAGTCCGAAGCTAGATTTCGACTCTTTGATGGCAAAATTTTACACGACTGGTTAAACAACCAATCAGCCAACATTTGTACGTCAGAGGAATGCAAGATCGACCGAGATCATCGCCGTGGTCCGTCATAGTCTACAGCAGACCCCGAAGGAGTCGATTTCTCGCTACCTTGGGTAACGACTCGGCTTTTCGCAGTCTTCAACTAAGCGATTTTTACATTGAAACTTGGGCCTACATACGTACAAGATTGAAATGTCCGAGGATTTCAAAGTTAATCGCTATAGATAATGCCTTTGGCTTACTGGACTTCGCAGCGTTTAGAAAAGAACCCCACCACTGACAAAAAATCACCTGTACCGAGGAGGCGAATTTTTGGATGTATAGCTGTTGAAAGACATCAACTCATAATATAGGTTCAGCAGGTGACAGTGAACCGTAAGAAGTTACCGTTTTGTGTGTATTTTGGGCTGGGGCGTCTTTGGTCTCTATTTTTTTTCGAAAACGACATTGGTGTGGCGGTTACCGTCAACGATAAGAGAACGATAAAAACCAATTTCTTGTAGGACAAATTGAACCACATGCACCTAGAAGACATATGGTTCCAGCAAAGAGGCTCTTCGTGCCACACAGCGGACGCAACATTGGACATTCTGCATGAACGGGTAAGGCTATCTCTCGCAGAGGTGACGAGAATTAGCCACAAAGGTCATTGGGTTTGGGCCCGCTAGACTTTTTCTTGTTGGGTTTCTTAAAGTCGCAGGTCCATGCGGACTATCTTAATTGAACAAAACCTTAAAACTAATTTTATCATTAAGTTCAGCTTGTCCGTATAATACTTGAAACAACTCCTTCCATTGTATTGGAAAACGTTTAACTTCAGACAACTCCTGATATTTTCAACAGTCAATGGGGTAACATTACAACATGACTGCTTCCGCTTTAAGAACTTTTCGATTATTAAATCTGAGAAGACATTTCGCTACGTACGAACGCATGTTATCGGTAGAAATGGAGTTGACCTACAATTTTCTGCCTTGACATACGGTCGGAGGATTTGTCACTTCTTTTTTAAGAAAGTACTGGACTGAGATCCAGACTGACATCCTAACGCACCAACCAAGGGGTTAATAAGAAGAAATAGAGAGAACCAAAACAATTTTTGCCTGCTCGTGCAGATTTGCTTAAGGTTTGGAAATGGGATTCCAAAAAATTGTAACTAAACAAGGAGTGGGCTGAACGTAGAGAGATGATATATTAAAATAGTTACCGCAGGATCTTCCTTTATGAAAAGGCTGCCACACCTTCTCTGTCCCTTTCAACAATGAAATAGACACCAGATACAATTCTAAGATCCTAGGGCTCTGACAAACAGAGACACAAAAAGTCTCATACGCTTTATCAGAATTTCTAAATGGTTTGCGAAGAAGTTATTGAGAAGGCCTCCTAGTTCCTAGATTATATTCAGTTCTCATCAAAAATTTAATTCAACCTAATACCATACGAGTACGACCCTACATCTTCATATGCCATTAAGCAATTAAGTCCGGGCATGTTAACACCTAGACCTAGTAAATCTATTAAAGAGCCACTATGACTGGACGATGTAGTATCATTGTATCCTTCTTATATTTTATTTTTGCCATTTAATTTTCTGCATTTCTGCAGCTACTCATGCCTTGAATGAGTGGGCTTGTTTTTACTTTTCCATTGGTGCTGATGTTGCATTGTGACACCGGCCTCACCACTGGGCCACTTGCTATTTGCGTCCTATTGCTTGTTGTAGTTTTCCTGTGAAAAGAACTTTTTCTCTTATTTTTTTTTTAATTTACAAACGAAGGACGAGCTCCCTTATCGTTTGCTAAGGAAAAAGACCAACCAGCATTTTTGAATTTATGACAACAAAAACATCATGTTCTGCCGTTGATATTGTTTGTGCTGCACAAGAGAAAATGCAAAGAAATGTCGGCCACTTCATGTCCTTTGAGCAAACACAAAGAGATTAGAATACCTTTGGTAAACAAGGACACTAAGATTTATTTTAATGCCATAGAAACCGAAACAGATATTTATGTTTATCTATTCAACATGTGTGTATATTTGTAGAAGGTATTCAAACCATACAAATACCCACATATAGATAATCTGGGCGCGCGTTGTTTCGAGTGGGTTGATGTCGTAAAACATGAAGTATTCTCCAGAAAAGGGGGAGATTCGCATCACTTAAACCGACTGCTTTTTATCGCATTAGCCACGCTAGTAGTTTTTGGGTATGTAGGGGATAAATTGAAACTGTTGCTAAATGCTGAGTATAGAAACAGTTATACAAAATTCTTCACAATTTTTATTATATTTATAAATTTGCTCCTTTATCAAATAGATTTAGAATTTAATAAATGCTGTATTAAAAAAAAATGCACGTTTATTAGAAAAAAATGTTCAATTTTTTTTAATTCCTATAAAAGTTTTCGTTAAAAAAAAAAGAATTTCATGTTATAAGAATTTTAAAAGATTTTTAAGAAAAAAATTCGGTATTGTGGCAACACTTCCAAAATGAGAATAATAACTTGAATGTCCAAACATAAACAAAGATATAATGACCGTATTGAATAGAAAGAGACTGTCGGTTAGTAGAATAATACGAGTATACTGACAAAATAAAGACATGATCAGTTGTTGTAGATCTATGAAAGTGGAAAGACGTTGTTTTATTTGTGTAGCGAAGTATTTTTATTTCTAAAGCAAATGTTGATTTCTTACAGTATTATTACTTTATTAAGCAAATGTTGATTACTTACAGTATGCATATGAAAAAAAAAAATCATTGACCAGTTTTAAGACTATTGAAAAGAAATTAAAGTGTTTTTTATTTTGATATCCATTTTTTTAAATCTTTAAGAAAGCATTTGATAGAGGTTGGCATCAAGATCTCTTATCAAAAGTACCTACATTTGATATTGATTAATCTCTTCTTAGTGGGATTAGAAATTACCTTTCAAACCGCTCTTTACAAGTTATATTGGATGGTTTTAAGTCTGTTATTAATAAGATAAATGCTAAGGTGCCACAGGGCTCCGTTTTGTCTCCAACTTTTTTTCTTATATTAGTGAATGATCTTTTATCTAAAACTTCTCAGTACTCCCAGCTTCTCATATTTGTTTCCAGATTCACATCTTTGCCTTTCAGATGTAGATATTGAAAAGTTGCGCATGATGAGCTTATCAAATTCTGATCTCGATGGCATTTTCAAATAGGGGACCATAAGTCGCGTAAATTTAATGATTCAAAACTTAATATTGCTTTTGTCCCACCCACTCTCTATACCACAGTACATGAGGTTTCTTTTCCTTCGAAGGGTGAATCCTTCTAATCTGACTATAATGAATCAAGACTTTATTAGTCCAAAGTTTTAATAGAATTCCCATATTTGGACACGTGCTCCACTAATTAACTCGCGTATCTTGAGAAGCATCCAAATAAGAGCTCTAAAAATGATTGGTGATTGATTTATAACAGAAACATTTGAAATATTAATCTCTAGTGTTCCAGCGCAATGTTTCTTGTCTTTCATTATTTTACTGTTATTTTTATAAACAGTTAAGATATATCAGTTTACGCTTGAGCCAGACTGCGGACGTTCAATTAAATTCAGAGATTCTTTCTTTGGGCGCACTACAGGAATGTGGACCGCTATCCACGACCTCTCTATATTTTCGTTCCATTATGATATTTAGAAATTCAAAACCAATGTACATCCGCATCTCCTTTTAAGTCTTCAACTCTTCAACTTTTTATACAAATTATTAAAAAAGAAGTTTCTGCATTAAAAATTTATTTAAATCGGTTATGTCGATAGTAAAAAATAAAATGCACGACTGGGTCGCACGAACTTGCTCCTATGTAATAGACTAGGAATTTTAAGAACTAATGTTATTAGAGAAAACTGTTCATAAGGATAAAATTAATTTTTTAAATTCTTTTAGTAGTAAGAGACAAAAACAGAATGCTATGCAAATATGAATTTATGCAAGAACAAAAATTATAAGTATACAAACTTTTTGAAAGGTTTTCAAGAAAAAATTTTGGTACGCCAATTTAAAGTTTTTATTATTGTTCGATTAAAAATAAATTTACGAAAAAAAATATTGACCCGTTTCGGAGATATCGAATTTTCAAAAAAAGAAAAAATAGATTTTTTTTTTTTTCAAAAATTCAAAAAATATTTATTTAAGAGTTTTTAAATGCAATGTGTTTTAAACTTTTTAGAAGCTTCTCTATAAAAAATTTCATTAAGATCCGTTATGTGGATAGTGAGAAATTCAAAATTCGAAAAAATGGCTCTATGGTATCTTAATTTCAAATTTTTTTTTATTAAATTAGAGATCATTAAAATTAATTGAAAGAAACAAAATCTTATCAAAATTTTAGGCGCCGTTTTTGGGAAAAATACGATTTTTGAAAACCATTTTAATTTTTTAGCATTTGTATGGTAGGCACCTTTATTTTTAAGTAAAATAATTTTTTTTTCCCACATCTTGTAGATTATATTGAGAAACTTTTATTTATCAATTTAAAAAAAATCTAGCATGGGGCTTACGAAATATTGAGTTTAAAAAAAAAAAAAATTTTTGAAGTTTTTTTTAAAAATCCAAAATTTTTTTTTGACAATTTGAGTACACAATTCTATTTATGTTTTTGGGGAGCTTTGGCAAAAAAAAATTATCAAAATCGATTGTACCGTTTTTAACAAAATCAAAAACAAAAAAAATGGTTCCAAAAATGGGGGGTACCCTCAATGCAAAATTTTTTTTAACCATTACCTTGCTTTTACTAAATGAAATTTTTTTGCATTCTTATTTTTTAAATCTGTCGAACAGTTTTTGAGAAAAGAAAATATTTATAAAATTTCGAAAAAAATTCGTATGGCAGGTACCGATAATTTTGGTCTTAAGAAAAAACAGAAAAAACCGTGTGGGGGGGGGAAATTAAAAGTGTTATCTACCAAGTTTAACGAAAATCGGCCGAGCCGTTTAGGCTGTAGTCGAACAGACAGACAGACAGAATTGCAAGACCCACCTTTTTAGTCTTCCCTATCATCGTAATGTCAACTTTGATCAAAATCTCGAGTTCAATTTTTTTTACGAATGCATAATTTGCTTTATAGAACCTATAAGTCGCAAGTAAAAATATAGATGTAGTGTAGATACTGCTAATAATAAATCTCTTAGCATAAAATTTTCTCTTATTGAATAATTGAATGAGAAATCGTTCAAATTAAGCTATACAGAAAAAAATTTGTCGAATCTCTAGAAGACGTTTTCGGGAAAACCATGTAAGATGTTCGAAAATGAAAGCGTTGGGGTCAAAATACTGTATGGGTCAAAATACTGTATTTAAAATAATGTATCTGAAAGTACTGTGTTTCAAAATACTGTATGTTCAAAATACTGTGTGATCAGAATACTGTGAGTCAAAATTCTGTATTTTATAATTCTGTTTGGTGAAAATTCTGTGTTTGAAAATCCTGTAAATAGTCTGAAAAATAAAAATCGTTTTGATAATGTTAAAAAGTGCGCACAGTATTTTAATCATACAGTATTTTGTACATACAGTATTTTGAAAAAGGGTATTTTGAAATACAGAATGTTAACCATATAGTATTATGACTATACAATATCATACAGAATTTTGACCTGTATTTTAAAACACAGCATTTTGACCTGCTACGAAATGAAAAATTAATATATTGAGTTTTTCAAAAAGTAATTGCAATTCTTGTAAAAATAAAAAACCAATGATGGAACATTTTAGTAGAAAAGGTCTACCTATTCAAACTTTTAAGGAGTTTCAGCATACAAAAATTGATCAAAATCCGCCACACCGTCTTATGAGAAGATAAAATGCACGACTGGATCGCACATTACTTTGGAAATTAAAATACATTTTATATATATAAAACATGGATTTAATGAAACAAAAATATTGAAATGCAGGGAATTTCGATCTGATTTCCGGAAAAGTATGAATTTGCGCAAATAAAGTTCAAAAATCGTTTTATTAAAGTAATTTTTTATATAAGAAATATCTTTCAAATTTTTCTAGAACCAAACTTGGGATGCTAATTTTATTTTTAAAAACAAAAAAAGAGTGTTTGAATATTTTTATACACAATATTATTTTAAACTAAAGGGGGCTCCTGGTAAAAATTTTGGGTTAAAATCGTTAGAGTCGTTAATGAGAAAGTCGAAAATCAAAAAAACGGTTCTATGACACGTACCGTTAGTAACGTTTGCACATTTTGTTTGACCAAAATAAAGTCCATGTCCATAATATCACACTTAATTTTTTTATCAAAATCGTTAGAGCCATTTTTGAGATAAATAAGATTATGCATTACGTGAGTATGGGGGGTACCGTAAGTTTTGGAGCTAAGAAAAAATTTAAATTTCTCCTCTATAGGGAATCACCGAAGACTCTTAAGTAATAAGTACCGAGTTTGAAGAAAATATCTCCAGCGGCTTGGGGTCTAGATGGAGATAAAGAACATACGGACATACAGACATGCAGACAGACAGACGGAATGTCAGCTTTGATCAAAATCTCGAATTAGATTTTTTTTCCAAATGCAGAACTTGCCCTATAGTACGAGTACCTCTATCGCAAGTAAAAAATGGTTTTGAGGAAGGTACCCTTAATACCTATCCTCCTGACCTGACATTTTGATCAAAGTTGACATTACGATAATAGAGAACAGCAATTCCGTCTTTCTGTGAAGACTAAACTGCTAAAGCAATTTTCTTCAAACTCGGTAAGGTTCTTCGTTGATTAATTTGAGGCAAAATTGTTATTTTTTCCTTACCTCCAAAACTAACTATACCTACCATACAGCCGTTATGCAAAATCTTATATATCTCGAGAATGTCATCGACTATATTCTGGTGATAACAAACTTTAAAAATTTTAAGGACAATGGTATTAACGATACGTACCATAGAACGTTTTTTTTTATTTTCGATATAATCATTAACGCTTTTAAAAATTTTGACCAATATTTTTTGTGCAGGTGCTCATTTGAATTATTTGTGTAACAAATATTGAAAAAAATATTTTATGATTTTTTGAAAAAAAAAAAATCCAAATTTTCTTGGAAACTTGCGAACGATTAGTTTTTGAAATTATTTCCTCTATGTTATTAAATATCTACTTAAAATTGACATACCAAATTGTTTCTAAAAACATTTTAAGAAAATTTCTTACATAAAAAATGAATTTAACAATAAAACGATTTTCAAGCTGTGTCTGTATATATCCATATTTTTTTTAGAAATTACTAATTAACTATATAATTATAATTAAATAATAATAATAAAAATAATTAAATTCATGTTTTTTATATTTATAAAGTAATCTCACATAAGAGCAAGTACGTGTGATCCCGTTATGCATTTTATTTTAATTATTTAAAAAAAATCTGTGGAAAAGTTTTTGATACAAAAAAACATTTTCTAAAATTTCAAAAAATAAATTGTACGTTCAAACCGACAGACAGACATAGAGAGAGAATCGCTAAGCCCATTTTTTATTTTTTCGCATCATCGTGATCAACATCCGAATTGAATTTTTCACTAACTGCTAAATTTGCCATATACATATAGTACCTTACTTAAAAAATAAAATAAACTAAATGCCACCACTGAGAATCAAACCCAATAACCTCTGTATGAAAGTCGACTCTTCTTAAAGCTTGACAAAAATTCATAAGAACTAGCCTACTATCAGTATTTTGGTGAGGCAATATCCCCATTTATTAGGCTCATTCTTAATGTAACTTAAATATAGTTAATACTAGGTACATATTGATAATATACATAATATATAAGTATACATACATAGCTTTAGTATGGGAGTGCATGAGCGTATACTACATCTCCCTTTTTTTTAAATACCTAAGTCATATTCACAAATTAAAAAAAAAATCAAATAAATTCAAAATTGATTTTAAATAAGAAGAACAATATTGAAAATAAAAAATAATTGAGAATAAAAAAAGTTATAGTACATAATTAAAGTAGGGTATAGAAAATAGAATTCATGTTATGATCAATTCAAAATTTTAATTTAAAAATTCATAAAAGAAGTTTCTTTATAGGTTTTATTGAGTTCTTAATGTCTTTCCAGAACGCAATGCTATTGTTGGTGGCTGTTTCTCAGATAGGTTTTGTTGTGCTTTGGTTCTTGAGCGAGTAATTCGTGGGATGTTAGTTATTGGTGTAATTTCTTGTTGTTGGTTGAGATTTGAGGTTGTAGGTAATTCTTCGTTGGTTTTGGAATAGGTATTGTTTTCATCTTGTGTTACAATGGCTCGCTCTGGAATTATGTTGGCTTTTGTGAGTTGGAGATGAATTGTGTTACGACGTTTTATTTTTCCATCAGCTGTTTTTACTAAATATGATCTCGGTTGGGAAGATTTTCCTTGAATTATGCCCGATGACCATCTTCGGTGCCCTTCCTGAACTCGCACTCTATCGTCTGGCTGAAACTGAGAAGAAAGTTTAACAGATCTATCAGCATATAGTTTTTGGTCGTTTCGCAACTGGGTCATTTCTTCATGTACGTTTTTAATAACTCTTGGTGCTAGTTCAGATTTTGCTACAGGTAAGTTACATCTAGTCTGTCTGCTGAATAGGCGCTGGCTTGGAGATTTCATTTCGGGTGATCTTGATGTATTACGAAAATTCAAAAGTGCCAAGTAAATGTCTGAGCCGTCCAACTGACACTTCCTCAGTAGCTGCTTGGCCGTTTATACATATCTTTCCGCTAGTCCGTTAGAGCGTGGGTAATAAGGACTTGATGTCTGATGTTTGAATCCCCAGGTACTGGCAAACAACTTAAATTCTTTGGCTGAGAATTGTGGTCCGTTATCGGACTCAAAAATTAAGGGAATGCCGTGAGTGGAAAACCAAACTTTAAGCTTTTGTATAACTTCAGCTGAAGATGACCTTTTGAGTTCCACGAAGTCGAAAAACCCAGAGTAGCTATCTACAATTAAAAGATAATCATTATTAAACATATGAAATATGTCACATGCTACGATTTCCCATGGCAATGATGGAACCTGCTTAAGGATAAGAGGCTCTTTTACTTTAGATGGTTGTACTTTTTGGCAAATAGGGCAGTGTTCAATAATTTGCGTAATGTCGTTTGTTATGTTAAGCCAAAACAACTGCTCTCTGGCCCGACTAAGAGTACGCTGTATACCAAAATGCCCGTAGTGTAGCTTCTTAAGCATACTCGATCGAAGGCTTTTAGGAACAATAAGTTTGTTTCCTTTGAATAGTAATTCGTTGTCTGTACCTATTTCATCGCGAAAAGTCCAATATCCTCTTAAAGTTTCATTTAATTCTTGAATCGTTTTTGGCCAACCGTTCAGCACACATTCTTTAAGTTGTTGAAGCTCTATATCTTTGTTTGTCTCGTTTATAAAGTTTTCTTTTGATTCGGCTGTTATTTGTAGCAAGGAGCAAACTTCGAGTTCATCGTGTTTCTCAGGCTCTGGATTGTTTTTACAATCACGACTTAGTGCATCTGCAATTCCTATCTCCTTTCCTTTGCGGTACTTTATATTAGGGGAATATTACATAACTTCAAATAAAATTCTCTGAAGTCGATGAGGCGACGAGTGTAATGGTTTCTTTGCGATTGCCTCCAAGGGCTTATGATCGGTTTCGATGACAAGAGGCTTACCGTAGATGTATTCTCTGAACTTGGAGCATGCAAACTGCATTGCAAATGCTTCTTTCTCTATCTGCGGATATTTCTGTTGCGTTTGGGTCATAGCTTTTGAAGCATACGCCACTGGGCAATCGTCTTGTAATAAAGCAGCACCTAAACTGTGCGAACTTGCATCTACTTGCAATGTAACATCTTTATTCGGATCATAGAATTTTAAGACAGGTGTATTTGAAAGTGCATTTTTCAAGGATTCAAATGCATCAGTTTGCTCCTGAGTCCATTGCCATTCCACATCGGATTTCAAAAGTTTTCTCAACGGATACGTTATGTGAGAAAAATGGTTTGTAAATTTTGTCAAATAAGTAGCCATACCCAAAAGCCGCATGAGTTCTGTCTTGTTGTGTGGTATTTTCAATCGTTTAATTGCACTGACTTTTTCTTCATCTGGTTGTATGCCATTAGAAGACAGCACATGTCCCAGAAATTTTATTTGCTTGGCATTGTAAACGCATTTATCCTTGTTCATTTTTAAACCCGCTCGAGAAATTTTTTGAATGACGTCATTCGTGAGATGTGTTAATTCTTCTTTTGTCTCGGCATGAACAAGGATGTCATCAATTGCACACTCTGTATTCTTGCAGCCCTCGAGAATTTGACACATCATGTTCTGATATATTTCGGGCGCTGAAGCTAATCCGAACGGCAATCTTTTATAAGAATACCTGCCCCATGGTGTGGCCATTGTTAGAAAATCGCTCGATCGTTCGGTTACTGGGATTTGCCAAAAACCTTTTTTCATGTCAAGAAGCGTGAAATACTTTGAGTTTCGGATTCGTGCCGTAATTTCTTCGATCGTTCTCAGCGGATGTTGTCTTCGGAAAATATTTTTGTTGATATCTGACGGATCCATGCAAACGCGTATTTTGTTCTTTTGCTTCACCACAACCATCGGTGAGACAGCTGGTGTAACTTTATTGGTCTTTGTCAATACACCCATCTTGACCATTGTATCAATTTCTTGTTTCACTTCGTCTCTGATGGAGTGTGGTATTTTGCGAGCTGGATAAATATTAAGAGATGGATTTTGAATGAGATCAATATCATACATAAATTTTCTTGCACAGCCTAGACCTTTGTACACACTTTCATCTGCGTGTATTTCTTGTACACGCATTACAAGATTAAGCATTTCACATGCTTTTTTACCAAACATTGGATTTACCGGATGATCGACGACTTTAAATAACACGTTTCGCATCTTTCCCCGCACCATGCATTTGATCACTGTTTCTTCAGAAACGTTCTCATTACTTCCATTGAAAGCAACTAATTTTTTTGTGCTGGAAGGTGTTATTTTCGCAAACAATTTTAAAGCTAAGTCTTTGCTGATTACGTTGCACTGTGCACCTGTGTCTAGCTTTACTTTAATTTGAATGTTATTGAGCTTTACGTCTTCAAACCAGTCATCACCATCACATTTTTTGCTTTTTGACATCGACAGAACTAAAAGACTTTCATCCGTTTCATCCGAGTCTGATTCAGAGGAATTTTGCTCCAATGTGTTCACCGTTTTGTTATTTTTTGCATTTTTACACAGTTTAGCAAAGTGCCCCCTTCGTCTGCAAATACTGCATTTTTTGTCAAACGCGGGACATTGATTATTTTGATGTATATAACCACATCGTTTGCAGGTTGATTGGGTTTCAGTGGAAGAGGGGCTTGTATATATTTGTCGATTCTTATCTTTAACGGTTTGTGTGAACGGTAATGTATTATTGTTGTAGTACTTCTTTGTTTTGGGTGTACTAGATTTAGACACTGAATGTATAGCATGCGAATCATCTTTGTGAAGTGTTTGAAGTTGTGTTAGTGCTAATTCATTTGCTCTACATTTCTTCAAAGCATCGTCTAATTCAATGTCATCGGTGGCTAACAGTTTTTCGCTTAGAGAATTATTACTAATGCCTATTATAATTTTATCTCTGAAAATACTATCTTGCAAAGAACCATAACTACACTTTTTAATCTGAAGTGTTGCTTTCGTGATAAAATCGTCAAAAGGTTCGCCTTCCGATTGCATGATTTTATTAAACACATATCTTTCAAAAGTAATGTTAGTTTTGGGAGTGAAGTGAGCCTCGAATTTAGCTCTTATCGATGTGATGGATTTTGATTCATTAGGTGTTAGTGAAAATGAATTAAATATGTCTATGGCGTCTGGACCGATGCAAGACATAAACGTACCTACTTGGACAATCTCTGATTTTTTATCTAGCTCCCTTGCTGCAGCAAACCAGTCATACTGCTGCATCCAATTCTTCCACGACAAAGCCATATTTCCCGATATTTCTAATGGCTTCGGAGGTCTCGCATACCCTTCTGTTACTGTTGGGTGGTTGTTGACAACACCGGCGTTATCCAGATCATTCGGCATCTCAGATTTTTTTTTTAAATTTATTTTTCTTCGATTTTATTACTAATGCCTATTATAATTTTATCTCTGAAAATACTATCTTGCAAAGAACCATAACTACACTTTTTAATCTGAAGTGTTGCTTTCGTGATAAAATCGTCAAAAGGTTCGCCTTCCGATTGCATGATTTTATTAAACACATATCTTTCAAAAGTAATGTTAGTTTTGGGAGTGAAGTGAGCCTCGAATTTAGCTCTTATCGATGTGATGGATTTTGATTCATTAGGTGTTAGTGAAAATGAATTAAATATGTCTATGGCGTCTGGACCGATGCAAGACATAAACGTACCTACTTGGACAATCTCTGATTTTTTATCTAGCTCCCTTGCTGCAGCAAACCAGTCATACTGCTGCATCCAATTCTTCCACGACAAAGCCATATTTCCCGATATTTCTAATGGCTTCGGAGGTCTCGCATACCCTTCTGTTACTGTTGGGTGGTTGTTGACAACACCGGCGTTATCCAGATCATTCGGCATCTCTGATTTTTTTTTTAAATTTATTTTTCTTCGATTTTATAGTGTTTTACGAATCAGAATAATTTTTTTTTATTATTATTATTAAACAAAATTGAATATTAAAACTACACTACATGTGGTGGGTACTTAAAAACTTTTTAAATTGAAAGTACTACCACTTCTGACATCATGTCATGTAAAAACGAGTGTAAGTTGATGACTGACTGTTTATTAAGAGTACATAAAAAGTAAATGCTACCATTAATCCTCCGAAGCATGTGAGTAATAGGTTCATTGGAGCCATCCGAAGTACGGTGGGTACGCAGATAGAAGAAGCGAAGATTTCTTGAATTGTGGAAATTAGTGTTGAAAGAGATGGAATTGCAAAGAGGATTGCGCAGCCAACAGATCCTGAAAGTGGTCGATGAATGAAGATAATGTCCCTTAATTAATAAAAGTCGGCCTTGATACAGAGGTAGAATCAAAGGGTTATTTATTGTTTTGAATGCACTGGATTCTGTATATATATGAATTTGAAGATAAGGGGACCATGCTTGTAAATGGAGAAGGTATATACGGGAAGGAGATTGGATGTGATTTCGTGAAAAAGTGACACCAGAGAGCTCAATTTGGTGAAAAGTAAAATCATATCTCGAAGAAATGGTCTTCAAAAATTGGTATACTCGGCGTAGAGTGAGATATAGGAATATCTGATGACCTCTTCTATATCGTTTATAGTAAGAATAAAGAGGAAAGGCCCTAAGTGGCTGCATTATGGGACCCTTTAGGGATTACTTACAACTAACCTACTGGTTCTATGCAGGCGCTCTAATATGAATTCTCGATACTCATGATGCAATGAACTATTGAAAATTAAATCGTATTTTCCCGCTTCATTGAAGACCTAATTAAGGTCCCCTGTATAACAACAGAAAAACGAATCCAGTCTCAATTTTTATTTTAATCGTTTTAAGCTCCACTTCAAAACATAACGTAATTAGTCGTCAAAAGACAATAAGTGCCTTACCAGTTCCGTCATGTTATACAAGCGCCAACTCCTAACCAACAATTAGTCTTATTTCAGCAATAACAAAGTGGAACAAATTTATTTCTGATTCCTTCACGATAGCAGCTAAATAAAGCCAACGTCAGATTAGAAAATTCAAGACCTTAATTAAGCATTTTCAACTTCTCTTCAGTTATTTTGCCATTTCTTGACGCCATCCTGTAGGGGCGTCCTTCGCCACCACCGTAGTCACTGCTGCTGATGTGAATTTCACCTCCCATTTAATTTTCTATTTGTTGAAACGAATGCAGGAAAGTTCGTCGCGCTTTCTCTTGAAATTTGCCGACCTAGTTTTCGTATTATATACCAGCAGGTAGGTAGTTATAGGTCCGTTAAGAGACTTCCCTTCATAATCTTTTCGAGGAAAAAACTACCGTGCACATCGGCTACAATAAGTTCGTCGTCGTATCCTATAACTTGTCATGAAGTATTGTCAGCACTCTCAAGGACAATAATTCCATGAAACTATATAAAGAGGAGTAAGAGAAAGCTGATGGCTGTGTCGTTTGTAGTAGTTTCTTCAAGGAGGTTGGGAGTCATAAAAAAACGACAAGCACATATAAAACCAGATGATTATGCCCTCGAGAGTTGTATGCTAGATGAATTCCAGTACAGAGCCGTCCCGTCGAGTCAGTCGCAGCCCCAACCCTAAACTCTGACAATGAGTTTTTATTTTTGAAAGTTTGTTTTTCTTTCAGTTGACTTTTGTTTTTTAAGCACTGTTTTAAAACTTTTTTGATATTGTCCTTGCTATAGTGTGTGTATGTGCTTTGTAATGAGGGTTCCTTAGGGCATGTTTTGCCATACCTTTTTACGATGATAGATGAGTAATAATTTTTTTTTCATGTATGTTCGGAAGAATCGTCAAAAACATTTAAGAATAAGAAAGATGACGTGTTCCTGTTAGTAAATCCATGATTTGTCTATCGACTGTCAGCATGTGGGCATTGATCATTGATGGATATTTAATTCAAAGTTGGAACTTAACATTTTAATGTAAGAATTCTATAGAAGAAAAATTTGAATTTTTATTATAGCATGGTAAGGTACTCGTATATGCCAAATTACTCCTTTTTCAAATGAATTCGAAAATGACTCAATCGATTTTGATTTAATTCATATCTTTACTGTTTTAGTCAATTTGTGGGCTATGATTGCCTTTTGAGCGCTTTTAACAATATTGACACATCTACAACCATGTTTTCACTGTCATCTCTGAATGAAGGAATTGATCAGTCAAATTCTAACTAGCAGGATTATTAATTCAAAGCTGGGTGAGTTTTCTGAAAGAATACCTGTCAGTCGTGGTTTCCACAAGGCGGTGTCCTATTTCCTCTTCTTTGGAACTTGGTAGCGAATTAGCTGTTCAGATATCTGGAAGCGGAAAGTGATTGCGTATGCGAATTGCCGGGTCCTATTTTAGATGGGAAGTTAAGTTTGAAACCTTACATTCAAGAAAGAGTTAAAAAGGCCCCAGTGGTACTCTTTTCATGCAAAAATTTCATTAGGAACGAATGGCGACTCCAACCTCGCATTTTTCACTGGTTATATATATGTACCTCGGTAATCAGTCCGATATGGTAGACAGCTTTTGTCTGTGCATGGGTGGAGCACTTCGCATGAATCCCTCCACTGCACTGGACATTATTTTCCATCTAACACCCCTCGATATATTCGGCAAATAAACGGCAGCTATTTATCTAAAAGCCTCCTCGTAGTGGATCAATTAAGAAATAGGGTACTCCATCATTCTGAACATATCGATTCACTTCAAAGTAGCATCTATCTATCCAACAGATTTAATTTGCAAATGCTTTCAGCTAACCATCCCTTCTAAAAAAATTTGGGAAGACATGGCATTCCTGGACATTGTCTCTAATGGCGATGGTGCAGAAGTTTAACATTCACCTCTGTTGTCTGTCGAGGGAAATTTCAGAAAAATGTCGTTTGTGGAGTTAATATTATTTATATGAACTCCTTAATTTCTTTGAAGTTGATGCTATCAAGAGAGACATTTTGTCCTACTCGGTGGACAGATGTCTGATATAGCGCTGGATCAGTTCTCCTAGGATCCCGAGTTCAGTCATTGTTATATAGAGCTTCTGACTATAAATGCGGCTCATATGCAGCGTTAAAATCGATGAAAAGGTGGCGATTCTCGACTTCAAATTCTATGATCTTTCACATTACTTACATTAGCGTAAACATTTATCAATCTGCCGATCTAGAAGCCACTTTATAAATAAAGTGTTACAAATTGGCAAAATACGCTCACACAGGATTTTAGATAGGATTTAATGCGACCCTTAAAAGGCATATGTTTGATATTTCTTGCAATATACATAATTACTATAGGGCAAGTATAGGGCAGTAGGTTAAAACTAGCTAATGGTTGAAAAAAATTGTTATTTTTGGTAGCCCCTCAGGGGTTAATTTTTTTGTTTTTTATTTTCTCGAAAACTGTACAGCCGATTTAAATAATTTTTTTTATGCTAAAGCTCCTCCAAAGTTTGAATATTATTACATATTCAAATTTTCAATTTTTTATTTTTTGGATTTAAAAAAAAAAATTCAAATTTTTTTTTCGAAACTCAATATCTCGATAACCCCAAGATCGATTTTTTTCAAACTTGGCAAATAAAAGTTTCTTAACATAGTCTACAAGATTTAGGAAAAAAAATTTTGTTTTATCTAAAACTAACGGTACCTTCCATACAAATTTTAAAAAATGGTTTTCGAAAATCGTATTTTTCTCGAAAACGATTCCGAGAATTTTGCTAATTTTTTTGATTAATTTTTGCGATCTATATTTTAATAAAAAAAAATTTGAAATCTAGATATTAGTGACTGTACCTACCATAGAACGATTTTTTCGAATTTTGAATTTTTCATTATCGGCATAACGGATTTTAATGACATTTTTTTTATAAAGAAGCTCCTAAAAAGTTTAAAAAACATTGCATTTCAAAACTTAAAAAAAAATATTTTTTTCAATTTAAAAAAAAAAAAACATTTTTTTTTTAAATTCGATATCTCAAGAACGGCTTAGTATTTTTTTTTTTGGAGATTTAACTCTTAGTCGTACAATGATAGAAATTTAAAGTTGACGTACCAAAATTTTTTCTTAAAAATGTTTTAAAATTTTTGTACATAAAAGTTTATTTTTTTAAGGAACTACTACAGCGACTTATAATTTTTGTTCTTGCATAAATTCATATTTGCATAGCATTCTGTTTATTTGAAGTAATTGACATCTAGCTTCATAGCCAAGGTAAAATCCCCAGTACATTTTGTTAAATATTTGTTTTATAAAACGTTTTAAATATTTTAGATCTGGTCTGAATGAACTTTATATGTGAATCTCTTGAAAGAGATCTTACCAGAGAAGTAAACAAGGATCTCTAAAATCTTTACTATTCTATTCCATGGTCCGTAAAAGATCGATTGTGGCATGGGGTGTGTGGCATAGCGCGCCATCCCACCTGAACCAGAGGTTGTCCAAATCTATGTCTTCAAATTTAAGTAAACAAAGTCGGTTAACATCGAAACGTTGTTCCCAGACACATTTTCGAACAAAAATAGTCAGTATGATGCCACCACTCCACAATCCGCACCAAACTGTCACTCTCTGTAGATGCATTGGCTTCTGGACAATAACATGCGAGTTTTCCGAGCCTCAGATGAGGCTATTTTGTGTATCAACGAAGCCACCGAGATGAAAATGCACATCGTCAGAAAATATGATTTTTCGCCCAAAATCGTTGTCCAATTCAAGCTACTCTAAACCCAAACTGCGAAGCGATAACGAAGCGGATGGTCGTTCGCCTGCAATTGCTGAGTCCAATTGATCTGGTAAGCGAATAATCCCAGATCTTTGTGCAGAATTCTCCTCAGGCTAGTGCGTGAAATGTTGAGCTGTTTAGATCGATGGCAAGTTGATGATCATGACCTTGAGTGTTGTCCACTAGAATGCCAGTCTCAGGAATTTTATGCACGAACTTGCGTACAGCAAACGTGGTGGGTGCTTCATTTCGGCCAAAACTTCTTTTCAAAAAATGCACTGTTTGTGATACACAGCACTCACTTTGGAAATAAGTTTTCAATTTTTCCCAACCTTGTTCAAGCGAAAGGACTCACTCGTTTCGCGGAGGTATGATACTGAATTTCTGTCAAAATTTCGGGCGGAAAACAGCTGTCAGTGTCAAAACAACCTATGGTTTAAAAAGAAACCCATAGATGGCCCACCCTTTACATAACACGGATCAACTGTCTGGTGCACTCCTATAGTCCTTTTCGGCCATTTAGTTCCATCCACACTTGTTTGTTTTAAATGTACTTTATGACTATAAAAAAGGTATTATCAAATTTACAATTCTATAATAAATTAGTTTTTGTCTTAGGTCGAGAGCAATTTCAGAGAATCGAGGACGAAAGTTTTTGACATTTTTTTATTTCGTTAGGGGAAGCGTTCCGAAAGTGTGAACGTTCAATAAATTGAGAGGGTATGTTTTAAGTGAGTGGATGCGTTCAATAAAACACCATTTAACTGGCGATATTTGCAGTCAACTTTTTGATGCGATTTGATTTCATTTCGAAAACCATTAAATGAATTCTCTATAATATTTGATACGATTTATTTATTTCTGATTAATAATAAATGATGAATAATAATCAATGAATATCCACCACACTCCTTGTATATTTTTTAAAACCCCTTAGGGTACATTTCAATTCAAATTTTGGAGAACATTTAATGGAACTCCATTTCATTTTCCATATTAAATTTCATATTTTTTTAAGTAAAAATGATTAATTTTTCAAAAACCATCTGTGTAACAAATCTCCTGACATAATTCAAACCATCTACTCCAATAAATATTTATGAAGCTTTTAACCACACTGGTTATATAAAAATCAATATTTTTATATTTTTCCCATTCTGTTTTTTTTTTTTTTTTTTTTTTAAAGAAAACACAAATGTTAACTTTTCAAAAATTTATAACACATGTTACGATTTCTCCAAATGTCCATTAACTACCCTATTCAAGTCGTTATCATGGTTACATTCATTCTTTTATAAGAAATTGTGTCTTTTTGAAAACGAAGAACCAAAAGAATTCGTCAGCTTGTTATCATAAAAAACAAATCCCCTCAAAAGAATGTTTTCCTACTGAAAGGGTTAAATAAATAGATATCACTCACGGTCATAGAACCCAAGAGAACCAACAAAAAAAAATGAAAACTGCGATAAAAGGAAGAAAGATACATTCGAAGAGATTATCTTAGGAACCATTCAACAAATAAAGGACCATTGCCGCGAGGCTTACCAAGCGATCCATAAGGTGTTGAGCGTAATCTTTTCTCAAATATGAAAATACCATAAGGATTTATAATATTCTTTGGGCTTTTGCCTTGTTGGGTTGGTTCGTTTTTTTCTTGTGGTTGGATTTGCTCTCCAAGTAGATATCCATTAACCTTTTTTTTTGGCCTTTAGAGAGTTTTATTATTATTTTATTCCTTAAAGATCAGATTACCCACTGAATGGATACTTTGTTGTACAAAGGATTCGAATTGGAATTCGTGTGCGTCCTTATAATGAGGAGACAAATGTCCGAAAATAATCAAAAGCAAATTCTTATAATTTGTTGTTTAGACTTTGTATGTACCAACTTCATTTCAATCAGGAGTTAGTCCCCATAGAACATGGAGCAGTGCTGGGTAGTGGGTAGTTATGTAGTTAAAAATGGCAACCACTGGCGGTCTAGTCCTGTGACCGAAATAGCACTGAAGTGTGCCGTTTTCATACCAATACTCGTTAGAGCATGTGGATGGAATTGATATGAGGAATTCTGCACATATTCTCAAGGATTGACTTCAAAGAAGGATAATGTAGGATTTGATGTGTCTTATGTGGTTGTGTTATGAGGTGATGATGATGACGTATGTTTGCTCTAGCACAATCATCATTTATTCTTATTTATTCTTAATCTTTCATTTCATTTTTCTAAACTGTTTCATATTAAAGCTTATCACTAGTTAATAAGATACTATGTGTTAATGTGAAAGCATTCATCAATAAAGAAAATACTAAATACTAAAATACTAAACGGAACACTACCTGTATCGGAAATCATCTACCTTGTGCAAAACTAGGATACTAATACGATCGAGTGATCATCTCATCACAAGGTGCTATAAATCTCCGTCAAACCCCAGTCCGCTAGCTCACAGTCCAAGGAATCAAATGGAGGGCACGTTACAGAAGTAATCGAAGTTCCTTCCAGAGACATTTCTTCGCGTGGAGGAAAAAGATCAAGGCTTAGATATTCATTTCCGAGGTTAGTGCGTTGGATTGTCATGCGGAAGGTCTCGAGTTCGATTCTCAGCTGCTGCAAGAAGGATTTTTTCAGGGGTGTACTGCCCCTTGGAATTGACAAATCCTCCAAGAGTATCTCTTGTCATGGAAAGTGCTGCTCATTAGCCGTTCGGAATCGGCAGATAATTGAGGTACCCTACGTTCCTGGTAACACGCTCACAGGAATAGTTGAAAGTTGTAAGTCACTATAGGTCCTGGTTCACTTCGAGCTGTTGCACCACCCAATTCATTTTTATTTATAGATCAATTGTAGAGGGAATGAATCGCTTCGTATTGGTCAGTGTGTGCAACATTTAGAAACAATCCTGGCTATGGCTTGTCTGGGTCTGAATATCAGATCAAGTTTTTGGGGCTCTTTATAGGAGGCTTCAATCTTTCTAGATAATATGCAGCTAGTTAAACTGTTCCCCACCTGGTTTGATTCATAAAGGAAAATTGATAGAATATTACTCATTGCTCCGAGTGGAATGTTGACTCTTTCCGCAAGTCTAAGCGTTCATTACTATCAACACCACCATGACAGGAATCCTGGATAAAAGTGATACATAGGTTAATATTCAAACTCGTATGTTCATTCCGGCATTGCTGGACCAATTTGGAGAATGATATACTAGAATTAACAGCTTTAACAGCACCAGTTATGATTTGGATCTTATTTGAGTAACTTGCCTGTTTCGCTGATGGGCAGTAATTTAGCTTAAAAAAAACTACCAAATTCTGGTGTTCGAAGGAACATTAATATATTAAGAAAGTCAGAAAAGGTTACTGAACCAGCATCAATAAAGATAGTTGTGTCGAAGTCTTTCGAGGCGACGATGACATCATCTCATTCATTTCTGGAAGGGAACTTAACCATAAAATATTTGCTGATTCCCAAAGTAGGAGTCCAGTATTCAATTGAGGTCAAAAACATCTCTATTGGATTTAGCTTAGTGATGTGTATGGTTTAACAAACCAAGAGTTGGATTCTTTAAGGTTTAACGCACTGCCATATACCTGTAAATCAGAAAAACGCTTAAGGCATCAGTTGGGTAGGACCTTAGAGCCCTATGGTGGCGAAGTTAGCTGTTTTTTGTACCTTCTCGAGTTTTTCGATGTTACTCGTATATGCTTTGGTAAGGTTCGGATCACCATACAATTGAACCGTATGTGAGGATCAGTTGTACTACGGTTGTATACGCCCACAAGATCATCTTTGCCTCGAGACCCGACTTTTTAACAAAAGTTTTGCTACAGACACGTAGAGAACTATAAAGACCGTCTTAACCCTTTCTTGATGTTAAGTTTCCATTTTAATTTGGTGTCGAAAAAATCACGTAGATGATATGCACTGCGAGAGTGCTTGGTTTTTAAGGCGGGGTAGAGTGAAGGGGTGTAACTTAGTTTTGGTACTGAATAGCATTTCAATAGTACCAAATCTTCTGCGTATGCAGATGCCTTCACGCCCGCCACCTCTCTCCAACTTAACAAGAATTAATTCATGATGGGACAGAAATCCACCCAGACATGTACCTCTTCTAACATGCTTGGTAAAGAATCCTCTTCTGTGTCACTGAGAATGGATAATATTAATTCAGCGCTGTATTCTTCTATACCAAAATCAACGATTGATTCTAGAAAAAATTCGGTAAGAGTATTGTTGAAAGCCACTCCTATATTTATAAAGGTAACGAGAGTAGTTGATAGTTTTCTCAATTGTATGAACTATTTCGTAAAAAGCCGTTTCCGTGGACTTTACCTTAGGGAATATGCAAGTTAAGAGTTTTCAATAGGAATGCACTCTAACGAATAAATTTAGACTTATTGGATAGGAATTCTTCACAGATTCATGGCTCCAACTACCGGCTATCGGGATGAAAACTAGTCTAGTTGATGAGCCCACTATCGTAGCATTTTGAATTAAGGTCCTTTAATCTTGAAATTGAGTTAAATTCAATCAACTAATTTGTTTAAGTGAAAAAGTAGTTTTCTAACTTTCTTCAGCTCTCCAGGGCTCGGGTACATAGATAAGAGAGAGGCAGCACAACTGGCGGTATGCCGTCAGGACCTGGAGACTTATACGGAGAGAACATATTATTTGAGCAGGCTATAGATATATCTACTCTTTTGTTATAACACTATATATAAGCTTTAGACGAGCCAATGACGTTTAATGAGATCTTAGTGGTTCAAGACTGCTCTTCTCTCAGTGTGGCGCAATCAGTATAGTTCCAAGGATTCAGCTGGAGCGATTGTCCAGAATCCATCAGAGATTTTCAAAATGAATTGAATCTGGATAGCACTTTGCCAAGCCTTGCAGCATCTTTTATTTTTTCAATTCATTGACCGAACTTTCGCCAATCTTGTTAAATCACTGATGTAAGAGCCCGCTTGTAAATCCTTCCACTATCTTACAAGCTTGAGAAAACAAAAAATCTTAAAAGCAATACTCATTGATTTATCAAAGGATTTTACCCTAGACTCTAGCAGCCTTATTTACTAACTCGTTTTAGGGGCGGGGTAAAGTAACTTCGACTTTACAACGACTCTAATCCTAAAAACCTTATTTAAAATGAAAATGCACGAGGAATAGCGGTGGAATAAGCTAAAACTGGTTCATAGGAGGTTTAAGGCCGTTTTCGTATCTAAATGTCATTTTGAGATGAAATTTACAAAAAGGAGTGTAAGCAATTTTTTCGTTTGTTACTAAGACAAAAAGGATAGATATTATGCATTAATAAATTATTTATATTTTTCAAACGCTCTAACAGTTGTATGGTATTGGGGACGTTGGTACATTCATTTATTGGATTTGAACATTATACAATCCAATTTTAAATGTATTCAATTATTAATACTCGTATGCATACAATTATAATAAAACGAATAATAATGGAAATCAGCTGGGGTTTGATTACGTGTATAATAACCATAGTTTTAGATTGGTGACTTTTTTTGGTAGTATATTTGACATAAGGAAGGCGTAGCTAAAACGGCCAAGAAAATATATTATAAATAAGGATGTGTTTGACGTGGCGTAAGCCCAAAGTAAGTGCTTCGGCTCAGTTTAACTATTCCAAGATTGAAACCAATATTAGTGCAAAATAATAAATAAGGCTGTAGGTCTTTAATTGAGGGCGGATTCAGATTCGTTATATTGCGCAGTTTATAATTTACAATGTGAAGTTAGTCTAGACTATTATCTATTAGACAAATGCCTATGGGTTCTGTGGCTGGTTTTCGAAAGTTGCCTGCATCTCCGCAATGAGATCTTTGCTTATGGGTAATTCAATTCAATTCAAATTTTTCACTTTTAATTAACTCCCAAATCAACTATGTACTTCTATGAGTTAAACAGCGACCGCACCCATGAATGGTTAAAACCTGCTGACTGTCTCAATTATGCTTCCCCTTCTAACCACACAATCGCTGGCCACTATCTTTCCGTTTCGAGAGGGTAGTTTCTTCTTTTCTTAGCAGTGATGACTGAGGGAAGGGATCATTTTCATCCCTCGTGCAATGTCACTCAACATGGGTATGCCTTCAAACGAAGGGGAGTGTGGCAGCTCTCTAGAGAAAGTGTTCAAATGACGTCTCAGACGTTACTCTAGCTTGGTATTCTTGTTTACTTTTAGCTTTCGGCCACCTATTAAGCCTTTTTTATATATTTTGGGAACACTTTAGGGATTATGACTACCCTTAAAATGCTTGAGCACAGCATGTACGGTTTAGGAAAGTGGGAAACTATTTAAAGTCATTAGTTTCAAATGTCTGAACATCACAAAAGAAAGGAAATAGTGAGTCTGATAAGGTATTCCATATTCGTGTAGTGCTGCTAAGGAAAGAATTTCTAAATTTAACAGCATGTTCAAGGTTAGGCTCAAGGGTAAATTGAGCATTCTTTGAAGCGCAACTGGCTTTTTTATTTAAAATGGGACAAATGGTGGGCCTACTTGCCGATACAAAAAAACGTGTTTTTGAATTTTGAGCTTGGGTTACGTATTCTATTGTAATTGCCTTTTCGATATCAAGGACAATTTTGTTTAGTGTCTTGACGTTCAGCCGTTAGACATCTTCCTTGTTTAGGTCTTTGGTCACATAGTTCATGCTGAGTTGAAGTGTGTACAAAGAGAGGTAACACGCAACTTCTTCGATTGTAGTCATTTAATTGGGAGTGATTATTGGCAGCCGCAAGAGATTTATCAAAAAGAAACGCAAACATTTTTCTACACCATCATATTATTTGCCTCCCCAGACTTGTGCTCCGTAACACATTATTACAACACATTACAGCTTGAAAGACCTTTATTTTTATTAAAGCCCGTACCTGGAATAAGACATGATATTTTTTTGAAGAAGAATTTATAACTTTTTCTAATCAGTGAGTTTCTATTTAAAGTGTTGTTTGAATGAAAGGCCATGGTTATAATTGTAACTCCCAGATACTTGTATGATTTGACAATTTTGAGATCCTCTCCGCAGTATTTCCATTTTTTTCAGTTGTAGAAAATCGACCTGTTCCTTTCCTAAATACAAGCACTTTCGGATGCGCTATGTCAATTTGTAGGAAATTGTATTTGCAGTAATTTTCTAGCCTATTTACCATAAATTGTAGAGAGCTATGTGATTCTGCTAGGATGACCAGATCATCTGCAAAAAGTAAGGTCTCAATACTGATACCTTCAACCATGACTCCTGCTGGTTAGCACTCTGAGATGTCGTCCAGAAATAGTGAGAGTATCAGAGAGCCTAGTAAACGTCCTGTCTTACACCAATTTCTATTCCAAACCAATCAGACAGATCATTTCCATTCCATATTGGTCATTTAATTTGGCTGTAGAGATTGACAATGATATGTTGGAACTTTGTTCATACGCCGATTTGGAAAAGTTTGTTAAAAAGACAGTTTTTGTTGATTCGACACGCAGATCGAAATCAATGAAAAAACGCATACCATTTATTTCCGCCGTTAATGTAAGTAACTTTGCCATATACCTACATACTTGTTTAATTGAAGATTCGCAGCATAGCCTTTTCTAAAGCTTGCCTAGCATTGTCTTAATTTTGTATTCTCCTTAACCCATTTTGTTAGACGTGAGTTCAACAAACCCGTGAAAATTCTTGATATGGTATTTCCTCTATACATATAGTTCGATGCGTCATTGGTGCCTTGAATATTGGAAAGATTATTGACTTTTGGAATTCTTTAGGAACCTTTACTTCTTTGACGATATAATTAAGGGATCTAACAATTTTTCTAAGAATATTCGGTCTTCCTCAGGTGTCCTGTTTTGTTTATCTTTTCTTAACACTGCAAAGAGCTCTTCTTTGTTGAATGGTGGACCAAGATTCCATCATTAATTTACAGTACTGCATACATAAATATAATTTGAGGTACCTCCTAAATTGAGCATTGGTAGAAAATGGTTTTTAAGTACATATGTTAACTTCAAAAAAATTGCCTACTTTGTATGCGTTTCTGTTAAGCTTGTGCGCAGTTTTGGCGAATACTCCTCCTTGACCAATTATCGATCAATTGCACTTACGTCCCTTCTTTCCAAGGTCATGGAAACACTTATTAATATTTTTCTTAAGAAATGTCTTGTAGAACGAAAGCTTCTTAATAACCAGCAGTACCGCTTTCATAGCAACAGCTCCGCTGGTGAACCAATGGCAGATCTCACCGAAAAGTGCAACAAATCTTTGCACCATTTTTGTGAAACCAATGTTATTCTACTTGATATTTCTAAAGCATTTTCGCATGAAGCTCTCTTATCGAAAATGCATACATTTGGAATCGATTAATCTCTTCTTCATTGGATTAGAAATAACCTTTATGCCGTTCAATTCATGTTGTTTTAAACGGTTTTAATTCAAATATTCACAAAATGAATGCTGGTGTGCCTCAAGGCTCCGTCCTGTCTCCGACGACAACGTACCCTCAGCTTTTCATATTTGTTTCCAGGTCCGCATCCATCATCTTCGAAAGTGGCTCTGCAATGGCAGCGTATGATGACCTCATTAAATTCCGATCTTCTTAACATTGTAGAATGGGGTGTTAGAAACCGCGAGGAATTTAAGGCTTCGAAAACACAAACCTGCTTTCTGTCCATCAAGCGAAATATTCCACCCCTGCTATCATTCATCATTCATACGAGTAAATGGCACTTGCATCAAGAAAACCGAAAATCTTTCCGTCCTCAGTATGTGTATTACCGACCATCACATATTTGATGTTGCAAAAAATAAGGCAAAATTCTTAGGTTTCCTCAGAAGATATAAGCAGTTTTTCCCTCTTCTGACCTTGCTACACTTTATAAGACATACATTCGGCCTAATCTTGAGTACTACTCCCACATCTTGGCAGGTGCTCCTTAAACCCACCTGCACCTCTTAGATAGAATCCAAAACAGAACCCTTAGACTAATAGGAGACAGTTCTATTACGGAATCTCTTGTTTCTCCCGAACACCGTAATAACTCGTCTTAATAAGAATGCTCATCAGCTTACCCTTGAGCCTGATTTCGGGCGTACTGTACTCGTAAAATACAGAGATTCTATCTTTAGCCGAACTACTCGAATGTGGAAACTATACCCTACTCGATTGTTCCCACTCATTGTGATGTACAAGCATTTAAAACTAATGTGCACCCGTATCTCCTTTTAAATTCTCTCCTCATTTCCTAACTGCTCGCGCTAAGTTTTTTATAATATTATAAGGGTATTTAAAGGTAGAGCGACAGGGACAGCAAACGATGCCATATTTCTTGCCGCTCTTTTGACATTTCTCTTCACTAAGGTTTGTCATTTCATGATGGAAAGATCCCGGGTAGAATTTTCGACTCGATAATGCCAAGGCCCCAGCTAGTTTTTTTTAGTTTCAATCATGGCCCTACCGAGCAGTATCTAGCTTGTCCCTCGCTAATTTGTTAATGCTCTGTATATAATGGGCCTTGCTAGATGTTCCTATATGGGCCCTAGATGGGTCTTCACAAGTAGCACAAGAGCTACGGCAATTCTTAAAAAATTATTAGAAACAAAAAAAAAATTTTTTTTTTTTATTATTGTTGATTATTTTCATTTTTTCTTTGCCTCCCTATATTCGACTCTTTAAGTGATTTTTTGCTGGAATGAAAGAATTTTTTTTTTTTTTTTTTTAATTTACCTCCACTGAGATTCGAACCCGAGTCCTCTCGCTTGCCGTGCTTGTGCGCTACCTATTGCGCCACTGTGATATATAAAATATCGTGTCTCAAAGTGCTACTCAAATAACTCTCTTTTAATTATACTGTTTAAAAGGCTTAAATACGTATTAAAGAATCTGAAAAATTTAGGACCAAAACAAAAAAGTTATGTTTTTAGAAGGATAATGGATAGCCTTTTATAGAGACATAATGTATAGGCACATCTAGGATACATCAAGTAAAAACTATATAGCCCCAGTATAAGTAAAATCTGAGAACGCCTATAAAGAGGCGACACTAGCTAAGGCCAATATAACGCCCAGATACAATTCCTTATCCAGGCTACATCAAGTAAAAACTATACAGGTCCCTTGCAGTTTATATGTTACAATGCCAATAAAGAGGCGATACTATCTATAGCCAAGATATCGCCAAGAAAAAGTTTCATATCTAGGCTACACCAAGTTAAAAATATCTAGGCCCAGTCTAAGATACTCCTGGAAAAGCCAATAAATAGACAGTTCTAGCCAGGTTCAATATAAAGCCAGGATAAGCATAAATTAGTCAAGATCCGCCAGGCTTGCATCTGTCTAGGCCCAGCATAGGATTTACTATATAATGGCCAATCTAGCTAGGGCCACGCTATTCGATAGTGTTTCCTAGATAATTTTCTACCCGGGATATACGAGCCAAGAACGAGTCGAAATCAGTGGCCTCAACGTTAAGAGCGCTACGTTCAATTTATGGTCGTCATAATCGTCAGATTAACAATTGAGCGCCTAGTGGAAAAATTTGAATCCACAGGCACAGTACAGTACAGTCGTGCGATTTGACGCCGTTAGACTATTTCCTGTGGGGCTACGTCAAGTCTATGGTCTATGCCAACAAGCCACCGACGATTGATATTTAAAGTACATGGTCTTCTTTGACTCTAAAATTGGTTTTTAGTTTTCTGTGTTCAGTTTTCTAAGCAGCTTGAAGAATCCAAGCTTTGGAGCGTTTTGAACTAATTTTTTTTTTGCTAGTCCTCGTTTCTTACTTACTTACTTAACCGGCTCCCGATCCATGGAGGGTCTCTGTCTGAGTTATTGCGGTCTTCCATCGGTTGCGATCCCTCGCGAGCTACCTCCAGTCGTCGGGACCAAGCGCTCTTGCGTCTATAACCGCCTGGTCCCTGTAGCGGAGGTTCGGTCTCCCTCGTCGTCTCGAACCTGGGGGCTGGGATTCGAAGATTTTCTTGGCTGGAGCGTTGTTGTCCATTCGCTCGATGTGACCGAGCCAGTGTAGTCGACGTGTTTTGGCTTTTTGGACTACATCCACATCTTGGTACAGCTCGTATAATTCACGATTGAATCTTCTCCTCCATTCGCCCGCTTCGCATATAGGACCAAATATCCGGCGAAGAATTTTTCTCTCGAAAGTGCCCAGTATCAATTCCTCTTTTTTACTTATCGTCCAGCACTCGGCGCCGTAGAGTAGAACTGGTAAAATTAGCGTTTTGTATAGCGTGCACTTTGTCTTTCGAGAAAGGAGTCTTGAACCCATTTGTTTGGCCAAACCGAAGTAGCAGCGGTTTGCTAGGGTAATTCTTCGTCGAATTTCCACTAAGGTGTCATTCGTGGGGTTGATGTTCCTTCCGAGGTAGGTGAACTCCTTGACTACCTCGAAATTACTGCTACTAGGACGTTTTGTCCTAGGCGATGGACAGATGCGGCTTTGTTTGTTGATAGCATATACTTTGTTTTGTCCTCATTAACTTCAAGACCAACGCGTTTCGCCTGTTCATCAATAGCTGTGAGCGCTTCTAGCACAGCACGCTTGGAGCGGCCGACGATATCGATGTCGTCCGCATATCCAAGCAGTTGGGAAGACCTGTTGAAAATAGTGCCTTTCAGGTTAACACCACTCTTGCGCACTATCTGCTCCAGGACTAGGTTGAAGAAATCACATGATAGCGCATCTCCTTGTCTGAACCCTGTGCACGTTTCGAATAGCTTGGATGAGCTGTTACCCATTTGCACGTTGCACCGCGTATTTTGAAACGTCATGCGGCATAGCTGGATCAGTTTTTTCGGGATCCCGAGTTCCGACATTGCCAATAGAAGCTCTTGGCGACTTATGCTATCATATGCGGCTTTAAAGTCGATGAAAATATGGTGGGTCTCGACTTGAAATTCGTTGGTCTTTTCCAGGATTTGCCTCAATGTGAAGATTTGGTCTATCGTTGATCTGCCTGGCCTGAAGCCACACTGGTACGTGCCGATTATAGTGTTGCAGAAAGGTTTAAGACGCTCACATAGTACGGTGGATAGGATCTTGTAGGCAACATTAAGCAGGGATATGCCCCTGTAGTTTTTGCAGGACATAGGATCGCCTTTTTTGTAGATTGGGCATATGGAGCTATTTGACCAGTCGTCGGGCATGCTTTCTTCCTCCCACACTTGGTTGATGAGCTGATGCATGCACCCTATCAGGACATCTCCTCCATACTTAAAGAGTTCCGCAGGTAGGCCATCCGAGCCTGCGGATTTGTTATTCTTAAGCTTGTGTATGGCTTTCTTAACCTCTTCAGTACTGGGTAGTGGGACTGGATCTTCATTGACTGGTCTTATGCTTCTTTGCTCCCCTGTGTTTTCGTCTAAATAACGCCCATTAAGCAGCTGCTGGAAATGATGTTTAAACACGTCTACAATTCCCTGTGCTTCGGTGACTAGGTTCCCTTCGCTGTTTCGAAGAGCTTGCGTGCCGGTCCTATAACCTGATGCCAGTTGTTTGGCTGTTTTATAGAACCGGCGGGTGTTTGTGGCGCTGCTAGACTCCTCGAGATACCTGAGCTCAGAAGCTGCGGCCGCTCTTTTCTTTCTGCGTAGGGTTTTTTTCTCCTTCCTTCTCTTTTCACGGTACTCCTCTTTTGCTGCTCTTGTTTTCCGTTGCAGCATTTGCATTCGTGCATTTTCCGTCTCCTGCTTTAATACCGCGCATTCATTATCATACCACGGGTTCTTTTTCCTAGGTGGTTGATAGCCTATGGTGGACTCGGCTACCTCCCTAATGATGTCGCGGTACTGGCTCCACTGGTTGTTGACGCTTGTGGCTGGGGGTACGGCAGAGAGTTTCCCGGTCAATTGCTCACTATAGTCTCTGGCTTTCTCAGATAGATATTCAAAGATATTCAACCCTTGAAACAGCTACAACTCCTTCTTGTGCACTCCTCCACGCACTCAAATACATTCCTCCTTCCAAAATTAATTCCAGGATAAGTATTTCTTTGAAATAATGAAATAACCCAATTGATGGGAACTTCCCAACAATCTAATCTACTACAATCAGAAAAAGAAAATTTCTGTTGTTATTACTAATCTCATAAGTGCTTATTTTTTTCTGTTTTGCAGAACCTATTACTGAAGTAATTGGCGGCCCTGAACTTCACATCAACAGAGGATCAACAATAAACCTCACATGTATAGTAAAATTTGCTCCAGAACCTCCGCCCACTGTAATTTGGTCGCACAACCGACAAGTAAGTCAATTTATATATAATTTTTTGTATTCATTCATTTAATTACTTATACAATTACATAAGTTTGACGTAAGAATTAACACACTGCCTTAACTCTGACATATCTGCATGAAATGGCCTAAATCAATTGACTACCCTGCACACAAACCTCCCCCCACACACCCACATGCACATATTATATAAATTAAAGACAGATATTATATCCCGAACAAAGGCAGACTAGGTTTTGCTTTCGCTTTGTATAGGGACTATTCAGACCCTATTGAGACTTTTTTTTGTGTTTCGTTTTAGGTCATAAATTTCGATTCACCCCGAGGTGGAATATCATTAGTAACAGAAAAGGGTGTCCTTACAACCAGCCGGTTATTGGTTCAAAAAGCCATCCAACAGGATTCGGGACTGTATACGTGTACGCCATCAAATGCAAATCCAACATCGGTTCGAGTACATATCGTAGATGGTAAGTAAAATAGTAATTAGGATACGAGTAAACTTGGTTAATTATGGCCCGAAGGGATGTGGATGTTTGTGGTTTGAATAATTCGGGTAAAATGGATTGAAATGATGAGCTCATTGTGAGGCATTGAAATTGAAATTGAAGATGATTTTATAGTCAAAATATCGAAATGTCTCCATTCAGAGTTATGAATGAGAAGATAATGTTTGTGAGGGCTCAGATTAACTTCATTTTCTATTAATTTAATTACTCTGCTGTTATGTGAGTCTAAAGTCGAAAAATTGTCAAATACTACGAACATCCTTTCTAATTATATTAAACATATCTGAGAATATTTTCCTAAATGCCAACTTATTAATAGAGTACTTTTTACTTTCCTTAATGATAAGAATCAATGAGCTTAATGGATTGAACTTGTTGAGAAACTTCAGTCAAATAATCTAGCTTTGAAACATTTGAGGACCTATGCGCATTAAAGTAGATGATACAAAAATAAAAAAAATTAACATTTTAGTGAAAAATATAATTAATAAAATAGTCCCCTACAAAATTTAATCATTGAACAACAATCGGGTGCTTAAGGTAATTGGTTAGAATTTTGAGAAAGTGGGTAGATGCCACGCCCCCTGAATGGAGAAACTAAAATTTACGATTTTTCTCTTTTTATTTATTACAAGCTCCACCGTTCTTCCAATTTTCAACATTCTACAACAATTGGAGTGTTCCATTAAGATAATATGAATTTTTAAGAAAGTGGGTGGATGCCACGCCCCTTCAATCGATAATTCCAAATTATTGATTATTCCTTTGTATGCACCACAAGACCTACCTTTGTACGAAACTACAATGATGATCCCTTAGATGAGTCAGTCAGTTATGGCTTTAGCAATTTTTGAAGTCCTATATCTCAGGAACAACTTATGCTCTAAAGTTGAAATTTGGTAAGTCGTCTGCATTTGATCAGCTTGAGTTTTAAGTTACTGGCTATATTGGTAATGAAAAAGGGGTCAAAATCGCCTGAGTTTGTTCCTGTGAAAAGGGTAATGTGCGGCGAACTTGACTGGGCACAACGTGTCCTTTGATAAGAGTATATACAATTTAAACATTATAACTTATTTTCCTGTTAACTTAACCGGCTCCCGATTAATGAAGAATAGCAGGCAAGGAAGCTTCCTATACACTACCATCACTTATAGCAAGCACTCTGACATGGCATGGTCTTTAAACCGAAGGTTCAATATTCTTTGCCCCCTTTAATCTCTCTTAGCTAAAGGATTGTTGTACATTATGTTGATGTTTCTCAGTCAATGTACCAACTGTTTTCATTTAATCGACGTCACCTTCAACTTAGTAACATTGCAGCAAAGTGGAGGTCTATGACCCCCTTAAGGCTTTTAAAATTGTTTTCTACACAGCTATGGATAAATACAGTATTTCAAGGTAAAATTAAAATGTTTCGAGATTTCAAAAAATGGTTCAAATACTCAAAGGAGAGGATCCCGAGCCAAGTTCTGCATTTGGAAAAATAAATTAACTCAAAATTTTGATCAAATTTGACATTACGATGATAGAGAACACGAAAAAATTTGATCCAGCAATTTCCTCTATCTATTGTATATCTGTATGTGTATTTGGTATCGCTGAATCTCTTCTTCGTTGAATTAAAAATTATATTTCAAACCGCTCAATACAAGTTGTGTTGGATGGTTTTAAGTCTAATATTCACAAAATAAACGCTGGTGTACCCCAGGGCTCCGTTTTGTCGCCGACACTTTCCCATATGTTCATCATAAATGATCTTTTATCTGTTTCGCTGACGACAGTCCTGTCACCTTTTCATATTTGTTTTTAAATTCACATCCTTGCCCTTTGGATGGAGCTCTAACGGCAGCATATGACAAGCTCATTAAACTCTGATCTTTATAGCAATGTCCAATGGGCAATCCAAAATCCGTGTAGAATTTAATGCTTCGAAAACCCAATGCAGTTAGTTGTCGCTAAACCGTAACCCTCCTCCAATGCCACTTTCTATGGCTCTTTCTATGGATAGCAATTGCATCGAGGAGACTGAACAGCTATCAGTTCTATAGGTATGTGCATCACAGACCATCTTTTGTAAAGTGATCACATATTTGAAGTCACCAAAAACGATGCTAAGTGCTTAGGTTTTCTCTGCCGATTCAAGAAGTTGTTTACCCCATCTGATCTGGTTGTTATACATATATATAAAGTCTTTATTCGTCTGAAGCTCGAATACCATATCTGGGGAGGTGCTATAAAAACCTACTTTAGTCTTTTGGATACAGTTAAAAAGAGAGCTCTAAAAATGATATGTGACCGTAGTCTAACTGAAACATTTATATCTTTCGAGCACTGCCACGATGTTTCATGTCTATCATTATTTTACCGCTATTTTCATTAACAGTGTTCTAGTGAAATAGCATTCCTTCCCTGAAATAATTCAACCATAATACCCGTACTTCTAGGAATGCTCATCAGTATACCCTTGAGCCCGATTTCGGACGTACTGTCAGGTACAGTGAAGCAAAAATGTACATTATATCAATATAATTCTTGCATTGTGACAATGTATTTTGCATTAAAATTCAGAGCTTGTACATTGCTCAATGAAAGAATTCATTGTCCAATGAATTTTACATTATGGCAATGAAAGGAGTTAATTAAAATTTTTCATACATGTATATATATAAATGTAAATATAATTAAATTTTTCATATATGTATATTAGGGTGATTCAAAAAAACATTTTTTTCGAATTTTAGGGAGTACACCCCAAAATACCAAAGCTTAACTCGAAAAAAAAATTCCTCAAGATTTTATCAAAATCGGACATGTTTTAGATAGTGCTACCAGCGGTTTTTCATAGTTTTTGCTTGAAAATCGGATTTCTTCCCAAATCTTCAAAATTAAATAACTTTTCGAGTTTTAAAGATAGACGTGAAATTTTCATCTAGTTTTTAAAAACATCTTTTATCGCCAAAAAAGAATGTTCTTTTAATAAGAAAACTACAACAACTAGCCAACAAAACAGTTAAAAACATAATTTCATTAAAAAAAAAAACATAATAAAAGCTTTTCTTAATGAATTATGTAGCCGAGCGATTTCACATTAAAAACCACTTCCCTTTGTAAAAAAAAAACACAAACAAATATACCATATTTCTTTAATGGTTTTATTTATTTAAAACATTAAACACTTAATCCTACACAGCACTGAATACTTGAGTACTATTGAACTTAAAAACTAAGTAATAAGATTTACAAAATAACTAATGCAAAATATAAAAACACTTGTAAATAAACTTTCTGCTTTTTGTAGCATTGCCATATGTGAAGAATTTTAAGTTCGGTTTCAAACTTAAATTAGCATTGCCTACAATTGGAAGAATCCTTTGGATCGAACACAATGAATGCTATAAGAAACATGAGATGTAAGTGTGATGAAACATCGTCGTTTTTGTGAAATCAGTTCCAAACTATGTATGAAAGCAGACGAGGATATAATTTCAGATCTGGTTGGTTGCTGAAATAAAACGTATGGGCTTATGTTTCACTATACTATATATTTACCATTTGTTTCATTTTACCAACCAAACAGTTGCGAATATAAAAATTCAATTTACGCTCCAGGCCTAAGGAATTGCGGAACGATTTTATAAGAATAAAAAGGTGACAATCAATCATCAATCATGCCTCGCTCTCCTCGCATAATAAATCGGGTATAATTATAAAAACTTTTGTCTGTCGTTTTCATTTGGATTTTAGTGTCACCATCTGACAAATTTAAGCGGAGATAAAAATGCCGTTTCTTAGGGCTAGTATTGAAATCTTAATATCTTAGACGTCTGTGTCCTTTCAGCTTAGTTGAAAAAGCACCATCCATTTTGTTTAACCGTGGTATCAAACAAGTTATACATGACTTTCTTGATTTTATCAATAAAATCAAGAAAGTGACAGATAGACCGCAAGCTGACATTCCAAAAAATATGCTAGGTTCAACCAAAGACAAATCCACAATCATAAACAAATCTGGAATAAATGAGATTAAATGTGGAGACTGCAACGCTATTTACATTGGCCAGACAAAACGGAGCATTGGTGTCCGTTTCAACGAGCACTCGATTCACATCAGGTACAACCGACCCGAAAAATTCTCCGTCGCTGCACACGTCCTCACCAACAAACATTTCAATGTTAGTTTAGAAGATGTAAAACTTAAAAAACACGTCACAAACCATCGACGACTTGATGCATATGAAAGCCTTTACATCCATAAAAACAACAACATTATAAACAGTGATAATGGAAATATTATGTCACCTTTGTTTAATCTTATTTAATGTTCTCTTTTACTCTAATTGTTAAATGTAAAGCTTTTCCCATTCTTTTGATTGTTATATTATGTATTTTTCTTTTCTTTCTCTTTGACAAATTAGTGTATTGCTGAAGATGAACCACAATTAGTTCGAAATGCATTCAATTTTAAATTTAAATAAAATCAAAAAGCTAATAATAACATAATTTGAATTGTAATCGTTTGTGGTCAATAAGGTGTTTTTATTTCAATTTGTTTTTACAATTCCAAAACTAATTGCATCATTTGCATTCTTTTGTATTGTTTTGAGTTCCAATTCAAGCTTCCTAACTTATTTTGCAAACCATTTTCAATTCAAAGAAATATTTCAAAAAAAAAATTATTTAGAAGTGATTTTGACATGTTTCAATTTGCAAGACTATACTAAATTACTTTTAAATTGAATACTTGTTTATGTTTCCGAAAAGCACTGAAAGGTAATATCAGAAACCAACGAAAAGTAGATTTCCGTATCGTCATCTATGTCATAAAACTCATTTATTGTTAGAGACGATAAGTGAGGAATGAATGGTTTGCCTACACAATTCTAATGGCTAAGCGAATTTCACCAACTTTATTTGGTTTATATAATCAATTTGTAAATTCATTGGCGCAAAATTTTAAACAGTCTATTATTAAGGTATTAGTATGATACAACTTAACAATTTGCTAACTTTATAGTAGTTTACTAACTCATTATTAATTTTACACATTTTCTAACTAGTATCGTATTTTCTAACTAGTATCGAATTTTCTTAATAAATTGCTTCTGAACACACCTAAAACAATGACATTTCGTGTAAAAAAGTAAGTACACGAACCTTTTTTGATGTTTGCAAATATCAAAGAGTCATATGAAGCTAGCACGATTCTAAAAAAATTAAAGTAGGTATTCGATGATTTTAACTTTAATAAAAGGGTAGAGAAAGTATGATGCTATATTCGATTAAAATTTGCAAATTCGTTCTCTTAACGTAGTATCATACTAAAACAGCTTTAGCATCATACTAATTCAATTAAAATTTTGTGCCATTATAATCTTAATCAAAAATTAGTTGTTATGTTGGCTTGTACAAAATGTTTGTGAGTTTATAGGTTAGAACCTTACAGAGGCTTTGTTTGAGGGAAAAGAAATTTTAGTTCTAGCGCGCGTATACGTAAGTACACACACTCTTTTTTACTTGCGTCTTATACTCGTAGGTACTATAAGACAAGTTATGCATTCGGAAAAAAAAATCCAACTCGAGATTTTGATCAAAGTTGACATTACAATGACAGCGAAGACGAAAAAAGTGGGTCTCGCAATTCTGTCTGTCTGTCTGTCGGTTCGACTACAGCCCAAACGGCCGATTTTCTTCAAACTTGGTAGATATGGGTTTTGATTTGTCCCCCCACACGTTTTTTTCTTTTTTTTTAAGACCAACAATAACGGTACCTACCATACGGTTTTTTTCGCAATTTCATAAATATTTTTTTTTCTCAAAAACTGTCCCACAGAATTAAAAAAAAATGAAAAATTTCATTTATTTAAAACTAGGTAATGGTTGAAAAAAATTTCCAAGAAACTGTTATTTTTGGTAGCCCCCCTGGGTCTTTTTTTTTTTCTGATTTTCTCCAAAACGGTACAGCCAATTTAAACCATTTTTTATAGTAAAGCTCCTCCAAAGTTTAAATATTATTACATATTCAAATTTTAACTTTTTTATTTTTTGGATTTAAAAAAAAAAATCAAAATTTTTTTTTGGAAACTCAATATGTATTTCGAAAACCCCAAGATCAATTTTTTAAAACTTGACAAATAAATAAATAAATCTTTCTAAGATTTAAGAAAAAAAATGTTTTATATAAAACTAACGGTGTTAAAAAATGGTTTTCGAAAATCGTATTTTTCTCGAAAACGGTTTCGAGAATTTTGCTAGAATTGTTTTCTTCTGATTAATTTTTACGATCTATAATTTAATAAAAATATTTTGAAATCTAGATATTACTGACTGTACCTACTATTGAACGATTTTTTCGAATTTTGAATTTCTCGTTATCGGCATAACGGATTTTAATGAAATTTTTTATAAAGAAGCTCCTAGAAAGTTTAAAACACATTGCATTTCAAAACTTAAAAAATAATTTTTTCAATTTAAGAAAAAAGTCGTTTTTTTTTGTTTTAATTCGATATCTCAAGAACGGCTTATTATTTTTCTTGGAAATTTAACTCTTATTAGTACAATAAAAAAAACTTAAAGTTCGCGTACCAAAATTTTTTCTTAAAAATGTTTTAAAAAATTTGTACATAAAAGCTTATTTTTTTAAGGAACCACTACAACGACTTATAATTTTTGTTCTTGCATAAATTCATGTTTGCATAGCATTCTGTTTTTATAAAATAAATTTTATCCTTATGAACAGTTTTCTTTAGTAACTTTCGTTTTTAAAATTCCTAGTCCTATACCTACATAGGAGCAAGTTCGTGCGACCCAGTTGTGCATTTTGTTTATATAATGTCCCGGCTCAATATTTCCCACTTATTGCAATGTGCATCTATATCTCCAACCAAATCCTATCCTACTTTCCTAATTACTCGCTCTGTTTTTGACATTGTAAGGATAGATTTAGATTTAAGGAGTTTTTATTAGGCCTTCAACTCAAAAGGTTTTCAGGCCCTTATTCTTTTATATACAAAATACATACATATAACTTATAAAATAATATTTCATAGTTAATAAATTTTTTTTTTTTTTGTTTAGGTTAATATAAAGCAACATACTGCATAAATTCAACTTAATTATGAAAGTGTATTCATATTTATTTTGAGCAAAAACAAATTTAATGAAATTATAATATTTTAGTTCCATAAATTGGGTTGTTTTAAAAAATGTTTGATTTAATGTAAGAAAACAATAAATTATTATAACAATTGAAATTCATATAAATTTGTAGGGGTAATGTTAATAATATAATACATAATACATAACTATAATATTTAAAAGATATATATGTATATAAATGTAAATGTGTCTTATGTCTTTATATTTTTTCATATAGCTTAATTGATTTCACAAAATTTAAAACGTTATTAATATCATGACTGTTATCAGAACCGATAATATCGAAATTGTTTATTTTATGCAGTTTTCTTGAATTAATGTAGTTTGGACAATCCGAAAAAATGTGTTTAATAGAGAGTAAGTTACCACATAAACAATCTATTGGATCAGATTTTTCAATTAAAAACTTATGGGTAAGGTTGGTGTGCCCTATTCTTAATCTTGTCAAAACGATTGAATCTTTTTTCTTTAAATAATCAATACTAGACCATGCTCCAATTGTCCCTTTTAGCGATCGAAGTTTATTTGAAAGTGGTACCTGTTCCCATTTGTCTTTCCATTTATCGTTCACAGTAAATTTTATTCTCTCCTTTAAATCTTTATAGAAGAAAAGAAAAGATTTATCATGTTGTTGAAGAATTGAATTTTTGGCTAGTTCATCGGCTCTTTGGTTAAATCCAATACCCATATGACTGGGAATCCAAAATAGTACAAAGTTTTTGGGAGATTGGTAAATAAGTTCTTTTATTTTGTAAGCAATTGGGTGACTGCTATACATTTTCTTTAAAATTTGAACAGAACTCAAGGAATCTGTACAAATTAAAAAGTTCAAATGGTTGGTTGCATTTGCGTAATCTATAGCTTTTTGAATCGCATACAGTTCCGCTGTACAGATATTAGAAAACTTGCTTAAGTGAAATTTTCTTTCAACTGAGCCGTGTTTGAATGCACAGCCTGTCTCAGACTTTAATACGGAACCGTCTGTAAATATTTGTTCAAAACCAGGATATATAGAAGAGCATTTTTCACGAAAATAGGAAATAAATTGTTGAGGGTGAGTTTCTTGTTTTTTGAATTTTGAAAGGGATGTGTCTATTTTGAAGGAACTTGAAAGCCAAGGGGGAGAAATCTGAATTTTTTGTTTATTGAAAATAATATTTTGAGTAAAATTTTGTTGAAAGGTAGATTTAAGTCGAATATATGCTGGCTGGTAATTAAATGCTCGGGTCTTAAGTTTAGAATAGATTCGTTCGTTTAAAATTTTGCTAGACAAAGGATGTGAATTAAAAGAGCATATTTTAGTATAAGCAGATAATTCTTGCTCTTGTCTCCTATATTCTAATGGGTGCTGTCCTGCATCTACCATTATACTTTCAACTGGACTGGTTCGAAAAGCTCCTGTGCTTATTCTTACACCGGCATTATGAACAGAGTCAAGTGATTTCAGCAATGATTTTCTTGCAGAAAGGTAAATAATGCTGCCGTAATCTATGATTGGTAGAACTATCATATTATGTATCCTGAGTAAAAGTTTTCTATCAGATCCATAATCTGTGTTTGCTAGAAGTTTCAAAAGATTTAGATTTTTAGATGCCTTTGCTTTAATTCCTTTTATGTGTTCGGTCCATTTTAGCTTTTTATCAAAAGTCATTCCTAGGAATTTATAGGTATCGACAAACTTTAACTTATATTCATTAAGAAACAAATCAGGAGGAATTATAATATTTCTTTTTCGGGAAAAGAGCATGGCTACAGTTTTTTCTTCAGAAAAACTAAAACCTTTAAAATCGCACCAGTCTATTAATTTGTTTAGGGATGTTTGCAATTTCATTTGCAATGTATTAATGTTATTAGAGGCGCCAAAAACCACTAAGTCATCTGCATACATGGCCAGTCTTAT